>CM037852.1:111490466-111909726 GCA_021234595.1 Delia radicum
AATAGCAATATTGTCGAATGTGGTATAAGATTTTTAAAATTTAAAATAGCAGATCCAATACGGCGGATGATTCAAAAAAGTTTCGGAAAATTATTTAAAATTGTAACTTAATAGTTTTTGGGATTGCCAAATATGAATTTGAAAATTGATTTTAAAAAATTTTAATGTCGGAACCAATAATTCGGATAATATTTTTAAGAAGTGATTGGTTTCATATCAAATACTTTTAAACTAATAAAGCCAGAAGGCTTAAATTTGGCTACCCAGTGTAAAAGGCATTACAATGTAAGTGGTTATATAAGAACAAATACTTATAATTGTCATTACAAATCTCATTAGCGCAAAATAATAACATATCATAATTAAACACCTTGCAAAAAATCAAAATATATGTGGTTACCTATATGTTTCTAGTATGGACAATAGGACCGATTGTTTAGAGCGCACAACAAGCCGTCATTCTGGCTTAAGTGTAAGTCCTCAGGGACTTGAGTCGGATTAGTTAAGCATTTTCCCTTCTCCGAATCCTCTTTTCGACCTAACTATCTCTAGTATGGACAAAAATAATGACTCTAATGACATACAAAAAATTATAAATCAGTTGTTATATAAGCACTTACTAGAGTTACAAAAAAAAAGTACAAAAATAGATTTTCAAAAAATTTTGATATCATGACTTTATATTTAAAATAATGAATAAAAAAGGACATATTGGTAACGCATTTTTTTTATAGAAGTAGTGAGATAAGTAATGACAACTGTAATTACTTGCCATTATCAAAAATGTACTTATATTGTAACGCTTTTCCCACTTTTTCGACTTTAAATGGGTATCAATTCTTTTGTCAACCTAAACCTGTTCCTCTCAATTCATAAGACCTTGAAAAATAAGAGGCATCTTAAAGCCATCAACAGGTTTAGATAATTTTTGAAAAAGGTCATATAGTTATAATATTTGTTAAAAAATTTAACTTTGAATGTTGTTTTGAAAGGACAAAGGATGAATAAAAAAACGTGCGAAACGAAAAACTGTGAACGCGTTTTAAATACATGTGGCCTCCTGTTTAACGTGCATTACAATTTTCCCATGCGTGGTAAAAAATATTGAAATTTGAAGTAGCGTAGTTTTATGTGAACATACAAATTTTTATACAAAGTATTACAAAAATTCCGTTTACTTTTGAACCCAACGTGAAATGCATTCTTTGTTGTAATTTCAGAAAAACAATTATGGGTTTTTTATTGGGATATTCGATAACTAAGGACTTTTTTTTCAATTTCGTTATCCTTCTTGAGAAAAAATGGCGAAAATATTTATCAAATTCAACGAAATTTGTAGAAAATTTTTGACACCTCCCTGAAACAGCTTTCTTTTTTTTCACAAGCGTAGGGTGTAAGATGATCGGTACTTCTTAAATATATTTTTCATTAATTTCTTTACACCACTACTGGATTCACTATTTGCTTCATCATCATCGTCCTCATCATTACCATGATCATCATCATATATTTTTTAACATTTAATGATAACTATTATTTGATTAGTCAAAAGTGCTTTAAAAAAAACTTTATTTTTGTTTTCTTAACAAAAGTAGAAGCTCCATGACATTGCTGCTTGACATAATATTTCACTCAAAATTATAGTGTGCTGAGTGCAAAAATTGTTCAGATTGCTTATACTATAGACTACTGCTAAAACTACTAATCGTACTACTATTTTATACTACTGTCTGACGATGTCTTCTTTTTTAACATCTTTAGGATTTGATTACAACTTGTTTAAAAAAAAAATGGTTATGATCACTGGGATGTTTAATAAATGGAATCTGTAGCAGCAGCATAAATTTTAGCAAGTAAAGGGTGTGCGCATGCATTTAAATTAATATCTGCATAAATTTATTTGTTTATATGACATTTAACAACCTTTTCATTTCATATAAAATCTTTATTGAATTTTTTTCTTTTCTAACTCTTATTAAATTCTTTTGCTTAAATACTAACACTATTATAAACTCATCTTAAGCTGGTTTAAGTGTCAGTCTCAAAAAAAAAGATATTCTAATAAATTAAAAACTCATTTACAAATAACTAATGATAATAATATTGTGAATTGTCGATATATTTTAATTTAAAAGTTTAAAATGTAAAAGCCTTGTACATTTTGGGATCAACTTAGAAATTTACAAAAGAATTGCATTTATTTAACAACAAAATCAAATCTTTATTAGGAGTTCCAAACTGATTAAGTTAAATTTATAACGATATAAAACTGTTAGTTTTTTTTATATATTAGACAAATTAAAATCAAAAAGGTTGTTCACATGGGGTGTACTAAATGTTGTATAGTCGTATCGAATATATAGATGGTAAAATTTTTGTTTTAAAATAAACAACTATAGATGATAGTACGATACAACATTTGTACCTATGTTTAGTGTACTATGTTTAAGTGTGCTAGCAGAGAGAAATCCCAACCCTAAACACCTAAAATCTTTGCAAATTGAAAATAAAACTTTACCTTCTCTATTTTACAATAAAACATATACAACACTTAGTACACCTTGTGAAAACCCTTAATGTTTAATATCTCTGTAACAAAATTATGGAGAAATTCTAAGATTGCACAAATATTTAAATTTATGGCGCTGTTTTACTTGAAGAATACCTTATAAAAGCTAGTATTGCCAAAGGTTTCTAAAGCTGTTTGCATGATTTTGTCCAGACATGGGAGGTGTTAATTACATATCACAATCATTCACTTGTGAAATTTGTCATATAATTGATAATTTCAGACCTACGCTCACACTTGTTGGCTTAAACGCTTCTTTGGAAAACTTCCAATTTTCTCCATACCAGACATGGGATATAATACCAATATTTGTGTATTTAATTACAGGCCAATTACTTTTTTACGTCTAATTGCATATAATGAGGTGTAATTGAGTAATTTTCCTGTAATTAAATGCCCAGATGTTGTTACTAATCACCATGTTTGGTATTAAAATTATTACACATTTTCTTAGCACGCATTTAAGCCCACAAATGTGCACGTAAGTCAGAAATTATTAATGATATTGAAAAATTTCTCAAGTGAATCATTGTGAAATGTAGTTGACTGCGCCCATGTCTGATATTGTCCTAGGAAGAATGCGTTTCTTCTGAACTCTAATCAAACTGACCTGGAATATGTCACAATGATTAATGTACTTGATTTTATGTCAACACCATGTTTAACTAAGCTATAAGTTTTCAATATCCTCAATGTTTATGCAATAATACTTAAAAAGTTATTAAACAAACTAATTAGATATAAAGTAGAAATGATAAGCTTCCCAACACACATATTGTGGCTTTATTTTTGGTTGTTGGGTAATCCGAAATTTTTACTCTTTTTGGTTTTTTTCTTATAAAACCGTAAAAAGAGAAAAGATCACATAACGCCGAAATATGTGTTCACTTATTTTCTATCAAAATATACAACTTTCATTAAGATCTGGAGTTTCATGCAGTAAAGGGTTAAATATTTACTTCAACGATTACAACTAAAACCTGACTTTTTTGTTTTCATAAATCTATACAGTTTTTGCTTTCAAATTTATTAATTGACCACTTTCAGGAATGTGTTGATAGATCTATTTTTGGAAATTTTTTTGGTTTCCATCATCAGAACACGTTTTAAATGAATAAACTAGCTATCCCACTAAATGCGAACAAATATATGAGTTCGAAGTTAAAGATTATCACCATTGATCAACAATAAATTGAAAACTTGTTCGTTATGTGCAAGCTCTACCTTTGGTAGATATACAATACAAGCTTTTTGTTTTTATTCTCCTTTTTATTTTTACACGTGTTTTGTTATTTAAGAACAAAAACATACTTTTTTATTTTAATAAAAAGAAAACATAATTTTTTATTTTTAATAAAACTTATATTAACCCTCCGTGACGCACATGTTCCGATAGTCACGTACGTAGCGCATGTATCTGGCCAGATACACTATGTATTTCAGTACATTTATATGAAAAATATGCAATTTTAGTGGTAATATTACATTGCTATATTGTTATCATGCCAGGCAGATATATATTTTCAATTTTTTGTTTTGTTCTTAGTACATGCTAAACCACCTACCCGAGCAAAAAAAAAATTTTAATGAGAAATAAAACAAGAAAAATTTTGTTTTTGTGTTTAATTTCAAAAAAATAGTTGTTATAAAGTTTATTTCAATTAAATTTAGTAGTTATAAAGTAAGTTTTAATAATTCTAAATTAATTATACCCAAGCAAAAAAAAATTTTAATAAGAAATAAAAACAGAAAAATTTTATTTTTGTGTTTAATTTCAAAAAAATAGTTGTAAAAAAGTCTTACACAGCTTCAGATAAGCAACTAAAACATGTATACTCTGATTTCGAATGCTGTAGGCATACCGGATTCGAGCACTTGGAACAGAAAAAACGAGTTAGTCGGCGAATTTTGTCATCTCCCAATGTACACAGCTGACAACTTTTTCTCTTTTGTAGAGTATCAGCACCACTTGGGCTAGGAACTACTACTGAAAACTGAAATGAAAAAGAAAAACGAGGAAAATGAGATGTAATGAAAGGCAAATGTTATATCAATCAAACTTACATTTAGTGGTCTTCCAAAATACGATTCCATGGCCAAACGAGTGTTGAACTGTTTCATGATGTGAATGTTGTTCATTCGGTTTTCAATATTTGGAAGAACCAATGAATCAGCTAACGTAGTGAGAAATTTTCTTCTAGCATTATTTTGATTGAGACCATCAACTTGCAAATACAAAATGCAGCCAGTGCCATGGTGTCCAACAGGTTGCAGAAAAACGCTAAAGTCCATCGTCTTGTTGACCGTTTTGTAGTAAAATGTGTAACCATTTGGTCCATACAATCTACGCCAGCTTTATTTTCATTGTAAAATAAAATTGCTTCGGGTTTCATTGCTTCCCCTTCACAATGTTTCGTATAATGAACGGTCGAAAGTAGGTTCACACATTTATTTTTTTTTGGCACGTAGCTGCAAATTGATATCAAATTTTCGTGGAATCCAAATAACGATGACATAACAGGACGAGAACGATCCTTTCTCATTTCGTTAGGAATACATCTTTTATTGGAGCGAATGGTACCAACATATGCCAGACCAATTCTGGCCAGACGCTTTACTCCTTCTAAAGTAGTAAAAAAGTTGTCAGCTACAACTGTACGGCCAGTATTGCTGTACGGCTTTGCGAGTTGTATCAAAACATTTTCACCTTGATTCACTTCCCGTTCTTCTCCTTCTTGTCGGCCGGTAGAGAGCTTTCCTTGCAGTGGATATTTTGTTTTGGAATCGCAAGCCCACCAAATTTTGATGCCAAATTTCGCTGGTTTTGATGGTATGTACTGAGTAAATTTAGTTTTTCCACGATATGGGAACAGTTGTTCATCAATTGTTATGCTGGCATGCGGACTATAGTTTTTGGCAAGATTTTCATTTAAAAAATTTCAAACGTCACGAATGGGTGCAGCTTTGTCATCGCGCAATCGTTGAGCGCGTGTTCTACCATCATCAAAACGAATGTATCGTACCAGTGTAGAGAATCGATTAAAAGACATGGCTGCTCTAAATATGGGTAGATTATTTGACTGCCACATAGCTTTTGTGGTTTGCATATTATTGTGGGAATAACCAGCTGCCAAAAGAATGCCGACGAATGCGTCTAATTCAGTTGCGGTCAAATCCGTCCAAACTTTTTGTTTTTTGCTGGGATTAGCTGCATTCCACTTTTCGACTACAGCTTTTCCATGGCGATTCGTTTCAGAAATGATAATAAATGTTATATTTGGTGTGAACAATTTTTTGAACACCTCAATTGGAACACTGTTTTGTTCCTTCGGAACAGGTCGAAAACGCATGATATTGTGCGGACGCAAACGAACTCCTCTATTTGGTTAATTTTTACACCATATAGTACCGTCCTTACCAACAAAAGAATCTTCGGTAGCATTCTCTTCTTCAATTTCTTCATCGTCGTCACTATCATCACTATCAAACACTTCATCTGCTTCGACAACGCAATGATGCAACTCCTTCTTTGCTATAAATTTTCAATGTGAATTTCAAGCGAAATGAGGTAGAACTACTATTGAGATTGTTGGTATAAATCGTCGTCTATTTCATTATATCTAAATTAACAAAAAAAAAAAAATTGAGAAGATTGATCAGTCTTTTGGATGGGTATGTTGCGCCATCTTTCGGAGGATATTTAATAATTGTTTAGGTGATTTAATGGTTGAAATGGGGCCCAAAATTTTATATTTGTTTTCGTGCGTAATAAGATTAAAAACAAAACGTTTTTCATTTCGTTTTTCGTGGCAAAACAATGAAGTTAGTGAAACTCTATGAAACTGGATTACGTTTACTAAGTTTTGGCTACAAATAATAAAAAAATTTTAAATGTAATTAATTTTCTATATAAATGCAATAGAAAAAAAAGATGTTTTTGTATTTGTCCCTAATAAAAATTTCTGCATAAATCACTTTCAAATAAACATTTATGTCTCCGTTATGCCTTTATGCATTTTATAAAGCATCTACGATCAAAATATTGATTTCTAAAAAATAAGTTAAAGATCTTTATTATAAATTCTTTTTTTTTACAATGTTGATAACATATGATGAGTACGCTGTAAGATGTATTCACATGATTAAACAATAAAACGCCTACAAAACAAATGACATTTATATAAAACCCAATAAATTTAAAAATATAGAACACAGAGGGCTTAAACAATCAACGCCCTATCAAGACTACCGAAAACAAATGATATAAATGTTAAAATAAAAATCTTATAAATTTCCATTTGAGTTGACTTTGTGTTTAAACAAGTAATCAAAAAAATCGTTGTACTCAACAATTTATTTAACAAATATTTATTGGACTTGTTGTAATAACACAAGTTAAAGCAGTAATAAAATATCGAATACCTGTTGTGTCAAAGAAAAGAAACAAAATTCGTAGAATTTCAGGATTAGAAGGAGTAAAAGGATGATTTTATATTGTTAAGACAAGTATATCCTAATAAAAGGATTCTAATATTTACAATCGATTGTTATCATTGTCATCAGTTTTGGATATTTGTAAGCCGTAAAACTCTTTCAACTCAAGTGCATCGTTCATAAATGTAGATTTTTTTTTAATTCTTGAATTCTTTTCCTTAGAATTCTTAAGGATATTGAGGATCATTAGACAAAAGAATTAAATAATATCTCATACTCATACAGACACTTGAGTTGAGTATACATACTACATACTTGGCTTTTTATAATGATTTACATCTTTTTTTGTGTTCGCTGTATCTTAAGGGAATTGTATCCTTTTTTTTTTTTTGTTCCCTTGTTAAGCATGTATGGATGATATCATAGAATATTCATAAAAAATATTTTCATTTCATTCTTAATGTTGTGTAACAAATTAGTTAAAGGTTTCATATTCTTCGACTAGGGTTAATTAAGATTCTGTGTATGGTGGAAATATTTTAAATATATTTTGTTAATTCATTTAGAATACCCAGCAGGATATATTAATATTTATTCTTTTAATGTTTTTTTTTTATTTATCTTTAAATATAAAAATATAGAAATTCTTTAAGGTTTTCGTTAATGAATAGCAGATGAAAAGTATTATATTTTTATCGATAAATAAAAATTATGAATAGCATACTTTTGTCGTACTTTTTATTTTGTGGAAGATAGGAAAAGAGACTAACTAAAGAAATATTCTACAGTAATTAATATAAAAAATTAATTACGATTGTCATTATCTGACGGTTGCAAAACACTTTCTAACATAAAATTTGAATAAACTTGCTTAACGGCGACTCAATCTCTAACCTACACTTGGTATCCAACTATTGTATGTGAATAAAGCGCATCATAAAACGTGATAATTACTTGTGAAAAAGAGATAGGATTAAGAAGAAAAAGCATTCTAGTTGAGAAATGAATTGTGCATTGGTATTAGCTAATTCTGTCTCTTCTGATCGAAACAATACTTGTGTGTACGTAGTGTGACCAAACTCCAATTTAGTCGCAGTCAACGCTGTGTCGACCGTGGCTCTACGCGTTAAGAGGTGAGATTACGATGCATAGCTTGATGCTAAGACCGTGAGTTCAAATCACAGTACGACACCAAAAAATAAAAAGTTTTTCATATAGAGCAAAATTAACAATATAAAATACTTTGTTCAATTGACACATAAATTAACCACTGACGAGTCCCAGGAGGGGGACGAAACTGCGGCAGTCTGGTGTATCCCTTGTGTCCGTAAAATTTTTCAATAAAAATGTTTTCTTCTTCTTCTTCCTGTAAAGAGACTAACTAAAGAAATATTCTACAGTAATTAATATAAAAAAAAAAAATTAATTACGATTGTCATTATTTGACGGTTGCAAAACACTTTCTAAAATAGGAAATATTATTGTTTAAACTTATATTTTTAGAATGAGTAATTAAGTTTTTTTTTTAGAATTGTGCACCCAGAAAAACATTTAGTTTGGCCAAATTCAGCTTTGATCGAGTAATCAAATCTGATATGGGAATTTCAAAAAACTTCAAAAATTTTAAGGCGATTACTAAAAAAATCAACTTAAGTCAAGTTTAATATATACAAGACTCTAGAGATTCCCTACAAGAACAAGAGCAATTTTAAAAGTTTGTTTGGTACATTTAAAAGATATGATAATTTGCTAGAGACATTTTGCCTCAAGAAAGAAATGCAACATTGTTTTTAAAGTTAAAGTAATATTTTTTACATAAAATTTGTTTATTTTTAACACCAAATAAATTCAATCATGAAAAGCGGAACACAATTATGCTATATATGGCGACCCGGTTAAAAGTTGTCAAGCTTAAAATTAGATTTGTGTCTGTTTTTGAATTTTAATAACTTTTTTACGGTTCGTCAGCTGAAAGTACTTTTTTGTAGTGTGCGTTCTAGTAAAACAAATTCACAATATTTTTGACCAAATCAATACCTTAACAAAATCTTAGCGGGTCGCCATATATTAGACATTTTTGACTGATTCAGCTGATTCTCTTCTAGGTTTTGTTTTGGAAATTCGTCAAGATACAGGTCATTATTTTCTCCAAGGTTTCATTCGTTAGTCATGAAAAGGTCATGTATAGTTAGAGTTTGTAGTATCTGGAACTCTGTTATAACGTATTGTGAAAGGCATTTTGCTCACTCGGTGAAAGAATTTAAGGGCAAATTAACTTCACATTTATGAATCCGTTGAATCATTATGTTGGTAGTGGATATTATAAAAGATGTGTGACAAAAGACAAAATAAATTTTAATACAATTGTGAAAGGCGTGGTAGAGAAGAATGAGTGCATTTTCTAAAAATCATAACTACATTGTAAATATTCAATTTTCTGAATCAGACTGCGCAGTTTCTGGTATTGAACCTTCGTCAGTGACCCTGTTTTTTTTTTGAATAATGTAATATTTGTTATGTTTTCATATGTTCGATTGCGTCTATATGAAATTTTCTGTGCAATCACTGACCGTGGTATAGATAAACTGATTTCTAATGCCACATGCACTCACACTACACGTTAGACAGAGCGCTTTAGCGCACTGATCTATCGTCAGGTCGAGTTTTGTTGTGATTAAAACTAGTTTTATTCAATACACGGTATTTTTTGTTCTTGCATACATAATGTCAGAAGTACAACTCCAACAACACAACAGTTCTATTTTTAGAAACTTACCTCACTCTAATATCCACTGTTTTCCCATATGTTGTAAGTGATACAGTGATAATACATTATTAGGGAAACATTCCCATATCCATATGTAGTTAGGTTAATATAAGTTAATATAAGTTCTTTATTTAGAAAATAATTTAAATACTTATAATTTAAGGTAATTACAAACTGTATGTGCCATTTGAACAACTATGTAATCGTTTCGGCCTAATGGGCTTATAGATTATGAATAAATAAAATTGAAATTGAAAGTGAAAGTGAAAGTGAAAAAAATTTAAATGAAAAGCAATAAACATCAGCCTTCAAAGCTGAAACTAATAGATTTAAAATTTTTTAGTGATTAATTGCCGTTTAAATTCCTAAAGCATTTGCTACAGGTACATTCCAAAAAAATTTCTATTCGATTTTAGTGGTTTTTCGAATGGATGTACACAGTTATCCTTGTGTCTTTCACTGGTGCGGTTTTATGACCGCCAGTGTATCACTGAAAGTGAGCACATCGATATTAAACGTTCATATGATATATGTGCTTCATTAGTTTTACCGAAATTCGGTGTAGTTCGCGTTATATTGCTATAACTTGTTAAGTAATTATCTGACTTTTATAAATCTTAGCTCATTCATTTGTATAATTTATACAAAAATGAATAGTCTCTTTATGTAAAGATTTAAAAAATGATAAAACTCTATTTATTGAAGAATATTTAAAAAATCTTCGATTGTTCTTAAACAGTTTGTTGTGATAGATCACATTGTATTGTAGAATGTATCAAAAATTTAGAATGCGTTCTTCATGGGGTCGAAAAACATTTCGATTTTAGTAGGACATTTTCATATCTATTAAAAAAAATTATGTTTTAACATTTTTTCACTACCCGGTTAAAAACCAACATATATGTATCCATTTATGGGCATGTATGGACTCATACATGTTTACATATGAAGACGCTCGAGTTCATAAATGCATATATAACTCCATATGTGATTCATATATGGTCACAGGTATTAATATGCAATCATACATGTAAATATTACCTCAATTTTCGTTAATGCACACACATGAACATGTATGGTCCAACATATACACATGTATGAATCATTCATTAACACATATTAATCATGTATGAAGCATGTGTGCTCATGTATGTGATCCGATTTTTAACAGGGTACACACGAATTTCAAACAACTCAAGACCCATAATTTAGAGTATACTTTTGAATTAGTCTTTTTCTCTTCGAATTCAGAAACTATCCAAGCCATCAAGTTTTTGTATAATGATTTTCTAACAAAAAACTTAAAGTAGAAAATGTAATATTTCAAATAATATAAAATTTGTAAAGCAGTTTAAACGTGTGGCATATCTCTCAGTTTTGATAAAAATATCAAACTTTATTCCGCTATTCAATGCGAAATGCACCGAGTATATCATAGGAGCGTTGCATATTGTACATATATATTACACTCAAAGAAATAGATCTGTAAAATAACAATAAATAGAAAAAACCGGAAATAATTAAATTTTTTGTTAAATTTAAATTCTCACTATTTAATAATATATTTATTAATTGCCATAATCCAATGATTTTTTGGACTTAAATAATCTTTTAAGTCAACAATGTGAAAAATATGTCCAAATTTGTGATTTGCTGTAAGCAATCACACAATTCCCAAAAATAAAAAAAAAAATCCAAAAATTGTGGTTTTTACATTTTTTGCTGTTATGTCTACATTTAAAGCGGGGCTTGGAAAAGACTTACCCAATAAATTAGGTATATGTTTGAGTATAGACAACCGCTTCCGCTACATAATTGGAGGCTTGCATAATTTTTAACAGTGGGTTAAAATTTATATTTGCCTTAAAAATATAGCAACTTTTGAAACGGCTGGCTGGAAAAGTATACAAAAGTCAAACAATTTTTTATAAAAAGGCCTTTCAGAATGGTATGCACACTTTATATGTTCAGAAAGAAAATATTTATCTGGAGGTAACAGATTGTTGTTGCTTTTTGGGGTAAAAATCGCAAACATTTTTTTTTTTTTTAATTTCTACTTTAAGCGAATGTAGTTTTTGAGTGGAACAACATATTGCATTAAGAACTTATTTAGGTAAATAACCAATATTTAAAAAAAAGAAATTGACCCCGGTCCTTAGACGGACCAAATTTGTAATTTCACATTTTCAAATGGGAATATCTCTGCAACTATTAGAGATAGCCCACACATGTAAGCATGTTTTTTTGTTAGTCTCTCCTAGCAGATGAAAAATATGTTAATGAAACCAAAACTCGATATTACGTCGATTATGCCTTTTCCAAATTTCATTGCATTCGGACCACTAACAAGGACGATATCCCTACCCGGACCGGCAGATATTAATGAGCTTTGGATATGTTGTAGTTAATAAAAATTTAAGGGACCCACAATTTTTTAGCTGCCTAGTGGGGTCCTAGCTACTAAGTGGGGTCTAATAATAACCAGTTTTACGTTTTTGCCTCTTTATTATGTTCTATTAAAAGTAATTATAGACAAACTCGGTATCAAATGAAAATATTTTTGACACATTCACTGGTGTACAAATTATGCAAAAAGACTTTCAAATATTTTTGTTATTCAAAAAAATGTATAATGAGTAACATTAAATCTGGAGTTTTATTACGGCCTTTTTTATTTGTATTAAGCTAAAAATAAGGCATAGCATTGCCCATTTAATTTAAAAGAGGGGTATCTGAGATTTTCCGATATTCGCAAACCGTTGTGTTTTTATGCCTCTTTTGCCGAAAAGCCATTTTTCCCTATATTTCAAATAATTAAAAAATATGGCAACTCTGGGTCCACTATATAGGCAATATGGGTATCAAAACTTTGGTTTTCTTGAGTACTTTAACCCTGCTTACAAATAAATAAATCTAGTTTTCGTAAATTAAAGACAAGTTTTCAAACAAACGCACATGCATTTTTAACACAACTTTTTAACGTATGCTGGGCAGCTAAAAATACGTTTCACTGTATTGTTGCACTTTTACAACATATCCAATGCTCATTAAAATCTGCGAGTTCGTGTCGGGATACTTCCCTTGTAAGTAATGTCGGAATTATTTTCAAAAATTTTGTCATATCTCCCACTGTGCAGTGGTACGTATCATTTGTGGGATGTCATTACAGTTCCATTTTTGGAAATAAATTGTAAATTTATAAGTAAATTTTAGCTAAATAACACAGACAGCATCAATGACATTTACAAAAAAAAATTGTTTTTGAACAGAAATTTTATTTTAAAATATAAACGGCAGCAATGCAGTGCTCAACAACTTTGGAAAACATAGTAGACATCCATTTCTAAAGGGTTTATGGAAGTCATATGCAGTCAGAAACTCTCAAGAAGTAAAATGAGTTGGATTAGGAAAGAAAAAGCCTTAACCGCAAATTTTTTCAACGATGGCGGTAAATCGAATCGATTTGATTTGTACACTTTGGTATTTTCGTTCTTCGAAGAAATAAATCCACGAATATCAGTTATTCCATTCATGATTCAAAATGTTTTTTTTATGACATTTCGAGCATATGTCAATAGAGTGGACATTTAAAACTTTGCAAATTTAAAAATACTACTAACAAGGAAAATATTGGATTTTCAGTTTGTATGCTTTGTTTCTTTCGCGGACTGCATTTTAAGTACTGATAATTATAAGGGTAAACCTTATTATTTAAAATATTGCAATCACCTACTTTTTAGTAGGTACGAATATCTAATTATTTTCGTATTTGTATTTGTAATGCAGCGAGTAAGAAGCAAATATGAAAAAACTACTTACAAAATCGAAGTCGTCGAACAAAACAAAGAGTTTTGACATGAATTATAAATAATTTGCCCTAAGTCTACTGCTTATTATTTATATACTTGTAATGAGAGCCCATTACTGGCATTTCGCAGGGATATTACGAAACCGTATACCAATATTGATTTTTCATCTTGGCAATAAAATAAATATTACTAATTATAACTTCCGTGCAAAATAAAAAGGACACCAATTTCACTTGTTCTTCAGGCTCATTACTGTCTTGCTTAAAAATTTCAATCAATTAAATTGTTAATAGATGAGCTCAACAACAAAAAAAGAACATATTATAGTCCTACAAGTAACATTCTTCCGGTATGACCACACAAATATTTAGCAATAGAATCCTTTTAGCCACGTACTTCCTTTTAACCCTGTGCCAGTCAAACGGTTAAAAACAACGCGCGCTGGTAATGCTATAAAATTAAGTGTTTATGTCTAACATACTATCGGCAGCATCCTTTAAATAACAAATACGTGTAGTACAAGAAAAAAAGGACTTTGCCATGTTCTTTACTTAAGAGTCGGTATTTTTGTTTTATGTTTATTTGTAATTACATTTTGTAGAAGCACTAGCACTTGTTTTCTTCTGGTTGGGTTTTTCAAAATTTTTTTTCTTATCAAAAGACGAGACATTTATGGGGTAAATTATTTAGTGTCGCATGTCGTTTTCATTTTATTTATTTAACTGCATAAAATTTTGTTCTTTCGAAAAGATGTCCCTATTGAGACAACAACAAGCAATTTGATAGTTTTGATATTATTTTTGTTTGTTCTAAATATTTGAATATTTTTATTATTATTTGTCAACTTTTTAAGAGTTCTTCTGTGTGTAATGTGCCGTTCTGTTGTTTTAATAATTAATAAAATTTTAAAATTTATTTTTTGTTGCTACAGTTAAGTAAATGAAACAATAACTCCAACTTTTGAAATTTAAAGTGATTTTTTTAGGAATTCGAGTAGATATTTAAACATGATTTTTTCTTATGTCTAGACTATGATTAATTTTTATGAATAAATAAAATTTATATTTTTTTTTATCTTAAAAGAAATAGTAAGCGCTGAAAATTCTACAAAATCAAACTTTTTGTGGTCACAACAGTGCACAGAGCTAAGATGTGCCACAGATGTAAGCTGTGCACAGATTTAAGACGTGGAAAAGGCTTAATATGCGTATACAATTAGAATTTTCATGTACGAGGGCAGATCAATAAGTCCGTGTCTTTTTGAATGAAACACATTTTTTTTTGCAAAAAAAAAATTTCTTTTTCAACATAATCTCCTTATAGCTCAATACACTTAGTCCAACGATTTTCCAATTTTTGGGGGAATCGGTCCAATAAGTTGGCATAATATTCTTCGTTAATTGTTTTTTCTTCAGAAGGTAATCGATGTGGATTATCCCGCGTGTATCCCAAAAAACTGTTGTCATCATCTTATTGGCCATCATCTTTATGATCAATTGAGAGCAAACGCGGCACCCATCTTGCAGACAGCTTTCTTAACCCAAACTGATCATTTAAAATTGAAACCACACTGCCATATGAAATGCCTATGGCATCAACAATCTCACGCACTTTTACTCTTTGATCGGCCTATATCATATCGTAGACTTGTTCGACATTTTCGGGTGTATTGAAAGTCAGTAAACTACTTTTTTTCCCATTGAAATCGATGATGCAGAGTCCCCATAGTATTTATCAAGCTTTTCCTTGGTTTGATTGACGTTTTTTTTCGCAAAAAATAATATTTAATGAACACTCGAAATTCATTTTTTTCCATTTTTAAAAAAATCCACGAGGTTGTATGTTTTGAACAGCTGTAAAACGCAAAGTAAATGACGGAACTTGCTCAAAGTTTGACAGGTCGTTTTTGATAGTTGCAGTGTTGCATTTCATATAACTACAAGGGAAGTTCTAAAAGTCACGGACTTATTGATCCGCCCTCTTATTAAAAAGTAATTTAAAGAAAGTAACTTTAAACTTAAGGATAAAAACTTAT
This sequence comes from Delia radicum, assembly GCA_021234595.1. Classification (NCBI taxonomy): domain Eukaryota; kingdom Metazoa; phylum Arthropoda; class Insecta; order Diptera; family Anthomyiidae; genus Delia; species Delia radicum. The sequence goes on from CM037852.1 coordinate 111,506,081, forward strand.
ATAAGGAGACAATTTAATTAAATAATTTTTAGAGTCAACTACTTCAGTTTTACTTTACGATCTCTAAAGCTGACAATTCGTAATACATATAAGAAAATCTGAAAAGATTTTGTATTTCTAGCAAACTATTAATATTTTTCATCACCCAAAATAAATGTTTCTGCTAATTTTTGTTATTTTAAAACAAGAGGGTAACAAAAGGTAATTCACTAAAAATATTTAAATATTTATTTCTATTTTAATCCAGTTTTGACTATTTGAATCCAGTTTGTAGCATCTTTAAATAAGACATTATTTATTACAGAAATCCTTATTTTTATCCAAAAACCAAAAACACAAAAATTTTCTGTTCCAAAAAAACAATTTTTTCGAACACAATATTTGTATGGGGAGATGTTCTTCGTTTGAGTTCGAATTAACATATAATATCATATTTAGTTTCATCAAGGGGGTGTCTGGGCTTTTTCAATTTTCCTAATCTTTCGGTTTTAATACGACTTTTCCCGAGGAGCTTTTATAACCCATATTTTAAATATTTCAAATAAGTGGCAACCCTGGGCCCACAACATAAACAATATGGGTATCAAAATTTTTGTTTTCTCGAAAACCGCGTACAAAAACATCAGAATTTCTAAAATTTTAAAAATGTTTTCATACAATTCTAATCGTGAGATTGCGCACCTAAAGACAAAATACGTGTCTACTATTTTTTTTCCTTAACAACAGATCCCAGTTTCATTAAAAGATTTTTTTTTAAGTTACAAATTTGGCTTTTTTATCATGAAAGACTTGCACGCCACACTAACACTGATGTTAGAAGCCTAAAAAATCGTAATAATGAAATTAGAAGGTTACACCACATCAAACCACTAGACCTAGTGAACCCCAACATGCTATTTACAGATATTCTTAGTATAATATTTTTAATACAAAATAATGGTAAACTGACAGTTTCTGATTGGGCAGTTTCATAAATACTGTTAAGATTTTTTTTAGTTAAAAGTAACTTTTCCTTAATTTCGAAAAGGAAACTTTATTGGTTTATTCGAAAAATTTAATTATTTTTCGTCCACTAAAATTTACTTTGACAAGGCAACATATTCACTATAAGGGTAAGTTTAAAGTCTAAAGCTTAAAATGTATACATTTTTATATTTCTTTCTTAGATAAACTTTCAAAAAATTTTAAATAAAAATACCGATTTTTGTACCATCTGAAATTTGTCGTAGTGATAAAAATAATATTCTTTTTTAATCGTTCTCTGCAAAATCTTTAATATATAGTTTTACAAATTTTTCACACCGAAATCATACCAAAAGTTCAGAAAAATTGTTAAGCTTCAAGTTTTATTGTCTCTTCCTTGATATACCGTAAAATGATAAACAAAAAAAAAAAACGATTTCCTTAAATATTCATATGCATCAAAACAAAAGACTTAAGAAACAAACTTGCTAGTAATATATGATGCCAATTAATTTAAAATAACACTTTCTCTTACTTCTTAAGGCAAATTTATTTATATTTTATCAAATTACACAATTTCCTTATAATATCTAAAAAAAAAATGCCATAAATTTTTCTTTCTCTGCCACACGCATACATTCTCTGTCTACTCCAACTAACAATTGTGTGTTTAAATAATCAAGCGGAAATCACAAAAATGAAGACTCTTTCCGGTGTAAACATTTTACAAACAACTAAACTTTTGCAACTACAACGAAAAAAAAAAACAAATCTTGATCGACATTGAATCAAGATTAAAACTTAACATAAAATTTACACTTGTCCAGGCTCAAGAAACTAAAACAACAACTACAAGAGTTGTTCGATTTTTTTTTAATACCAAAACAATACAATAAAATACAAACAAAAAGTTTAACAATAAAACAGACTGAATACATATCGACAGTTTACAATTTAAAGCTTTTGCAAACAGATCTGCAAGCAACAACAATACCAGCAGAAGAAGAAGAAGGAAGAAAAAACAGCAACAACTAGTATTTTAGTATAGTAAGTACTCATATGTTAAATACGCTGACAGACATAAATACTATCTGTTATATACTCACAGATATATTTAACTATACAATACAATTCAATACAGAAATAAAGTAAGAATTACTTTTAAATGGAAATAGGTAGAATTTAATGTGCCCTTCAGAAAATACCGAATTTTTCCATGCACTAGCCATTCGGATTTATCAAATATAGAATATACAACGGAAAGAAGCAATTCTCAATACTTTAACTTTAATGCTATCCAAAGACTATTTGGTTCAATATTTTACAGCTTTGAAATTAAAAACTTTAACAAAAATGTTATAAATTTGTTCTCAAAGATAATTTCTTTGCTTCAAATAGAATAACACGGCATAACATCAAAAAAATAATAATGTTCTGAAAATCAATTCAATATATTAAGGGCAGGCTGATTTCAATGGCGTCTTATGACTTTAAAGTTTCACTCATCTTTATGATGTTTTTTTATATATAAAAATTTGCAAATGCAATATATATGATTTATTTCTGTTGAAATCGTAGGACAAGACCGCAGTAGTATTTATGGTACATATTTTATTTCCAAGTTTAAAACTAACTCGCTGTTGACCTTTTTTTTTAATTTTTTTCGCGAACATTTATCGCTAAATAATTAATCGAGCTAAACAAATGTTCACGCAGTGGTAATAGCTATTGAAGAGGAGGTTATACTACACTCAAAAAAAAGTTTGTAAAGTCAGCAAAAATGTTGCTGTGTCAGCAAAATTTTACTCAGGAGGGTGCTTGCAAAAAAATTGCTAATGTAAGCAAAATCTTTTGCTGAAAATCAGCGAGCTGATTTTTAATGTTAATGTTTAATGCCTAAAACTGTAGTACTTCTGGAGGTCTGCTAGATCCAACATCCAAATTTAAACTCGATATTACATCAGCTATGCCTGCTCCAAAATTTATTTCAATCGGTCCACTCATTATAAGTTCTTACTTACTATGTCTGAATTATTTCCAAAAACTTTTTAAAATATCCCAGCCATTGCACAATGGTTGTGATTTAAATTAGCATCAACTAAATAGAAATACTTAATATTACCAAGCATTGTAGGGTAAAACTGACAAAAAACATCTACTCTTAAACTCTTCTTAGCCAGGAAACACTTCAATATTTGATGTCCCACCACCATAAACGAGTATGTAATGTACTCGTATATGTACATTTTACAAAATTTTTTAATTTAAATGAAACTGACTAAATTTTTGCAATAATTCCTGTAATTTTGAGCTGTAAAAAAACTGCTAATATATTTATTTTACCAAATTTAATATAATTTTTATTAAAAATAAAAATTATGTTTTTTTCCGACCTTTAATTGCGCAATGAAAATGAAAATTATTCAAGTTCGAGGCCATACTCTATATTTCTTTATTAGGACATTGTCCTAACAAAGTATATCAAACTTGTATAAAAGACAAAGTACCGTCTAGTTTACCCCCTGTGTTGTTTATAAACTAAACAAAATATAAAAAGGAGAGAAAAACAAAAAACGTGTATTGAATATCCACCAGAGGTGGACCTTGCACATAACAAACAAGTTTTCAATTTATTTTTTGATCAATGTTATAATCTTTAACTTCAAGCTCATATATTAGTTCTCATGTAGTGAGTAAACTATATGAATGTTTGATGTTTGGCATGGGATTGTTACCGCTTTCAAAACGTGTTCTGATGATGGGAACCTAGAAAATTCCTGAAATAGATCTATCAACATATTCCTGGAAGGGTCAAATAATAAATTTGAAAACAAAAAACTCTATAGATTATTTGTTAGGACAATATCCTAATAAAGAAATATAGAATATGGCCTCGAACTTGAATAATTTTCATTTTCATTTATTTTAACGATTGAATAGACAATCTTTTTGTTAAATTTCAGGGAATTGAAGTAATTGCCTCGTACTTGTTGAGTTAGATGCAAAGTTTTTTTTATTTTTAAGGGTTTATTATTTGCAGCTTACAACTTAGGATTCCAATTCGTATAATATAAATTAACTACAATTGGAAAAATGCTGTGCCAAAAATACCTAAAAAGTTATACAGTGTTAATTGTTTGAAACCAAATTTTTACAATTTTCACTGTTTTCAGTTTTCTGGCCAGCAAAGTATCGAATACTTAAAAAACCTAAAAGTTGCTTACAGTTTGGTATACGAGCGTGTCCCAAAATTGGCCGACCTAACAAAGGAAATACAGCAAATTTGGGAAACATTTTCTTTATTTTTAAACATAATCGCCTTTTAGCTCGATATACTTTTCCCAGCGATATTCAACAGCTTCGATATCCTGTATAGCTCATTAAAATATCCATCAATAGCTGACTCCAACTCCACCTCTTCATTGTTGGAAAATCTCTTGCCACCACGCCATTTTTCAACTTGGAAATAGAAAATAATAATAATCCGAGGGAGATTAATCTGGCGATAAGGTGCGTGATGAAGCAATTCAAATTTAATTGATTGAATTTGGCCATCGCAATAGTGGATGTGTGAACTGTTTATTTTTTTTATATTGTTAGCAAGCGCGGCATCCATTTTGCGCACAACTTTATCGTCTCCAAATTTGCGGTGAATGTTCGACTTATAACACTCTTTGAAATGTCTATCATTTAAGTCAGCTCACGTACCTTCAGCCGACGATCATCCAATACCATTATGTGGATTTTCTTAGCCGTTTCTGGCGTGGGCACCTCAATTGGTAGAACGATAATATGGTCGTGTTGGCAGCTCGTACGGCCTCGTTTAAACTCTTGCACCCAATATTTTGAAGTCGCAAATAAAGAAGCAGACTGTGTTCGCCTGTGCTCAGATTTAATATTGGTTGGCTGTGACCTTTCAAATGAAAGCATCGAATTATATAAGGGTGACCAGTTTTTTTCCATGTATACAAATTCTCTGAGATCGTTTATTTTTGATGGCTCCAACAAAAATACTAATCAACGTGGCGACTTGAAACTTAAAACGTATATTTAATAAGGTTACCACTTTTCACCAAAGTAATTTTTTTCAAAGTACTGCCGCCATCTATACATCAGGTAGGCTTATTTTGGGACCGCCTTTGTATGTGGCGATAATGTGCCCGAAATATAAATGAAGTAAGAGAATATAATTCACAATTGGTAAAAAATATTAGTGTTCTATATACGGTTTTCCATTAATTTGGTCGTGCTCAGTTCGATTTTGCCATCAAAAATTGTGTATCAAATTAAAATTTTGCAAAAATCGCGATTTTCATTAAAAAATGCGTATTTTTTAAAAGAAAATAAACATGAAGTCGAATTTTAAGAGAATTCACTAGAACCTTTAAATAAAGGACGTGATTTGTTTTTGAATGCATTACCAACCAAAAAACAATACCACTTTCCTGGAAAAGTATAAAATTGTCGTTTGAAAACAACTCAAAAAAAAAAATTAAAACTCGCTTTGAATTTCGCGACCATCATTAAAATCATTTCTAGGACTATACTTTACACATTTCTAGAAACACTTTAATTTATTTTAATCCCAAATATTAAAGAAATTACGTTTAAATCTTTATAATTCCTGAACTAATTAAGGTATGCCCTTGAAGAAAAACTTTATTGTTCGCAAATTATGATATATATTTTTAAAAAATTTAAATTCTATGTGTACTTACAAGGAAAGCACACCAACTTAAATACTCCGATTTTGATGAAATTTGGATATGTGATAAAGTAAAAAATTCTAAGATCGAACTTTCTCTGCTTTTCGGCCTAATATAAATTTTAATGGGCCAACATCTAGTTAAAAAGAAATCCTTTTAGATTTTTTGCTTTTTAATGTATTTGAACCAAAGCAACCACATGCGTTAACGTGTTTTGAAATATATGTTTAACACAGAAACTTTTTGAAAAAGTACAAAAAATGTGTTTCCGGAAAAATCTTGTTAAACCTAAAATGGCAGGAATATTAAAAAAACCAAAAAATAAGGAAAAGAATGTGTGAATTTGGCAGCCATTGCAAAATATCCAAAAAATTATAAATTTTTTAACACAAAAAATTTAAAAAAGCAAAAACTATAAAAAATTTACCACGAAAAAGACCTCAAAAATTCCTTTGCAACGATACCACATTTGCATATGGTCCCTTTGGTTTAAATACATTAAAAAATCGCAAAAAGGCCTATTTTTTAGCTAGATTTTGATCCATTAAAATCCAGAGTCCTATTTTTGAATCCCATTTTGACCCATTAAAGTCCCGAGATGGTCGGAAAGCCGAGACAAGTCGATCTTAAAATTTTTTTCTTTATCACATATCCAAATTTCATGAAAATCAGATTGTTTAGGTTTGAGTACTTTTCTTGTCAGTTCTTGTCAGAAAATGATGTATAAGGTTCTAAAAAAAACTTGAATCTCTTTCACTTTAGTTATTATCTTTTGGGCTTTATTCTGAACACCCTCTAAAGATATCTTGGGAGGGTATTCATAATAAATCCCAAAAGATAATAACTAAAGTGAAAGAGAGGGCAATGAATTAGAATTAGGGCACTGGCTATTGGCTATTTTTTTTTACATTTATCTATACATATAATTTAGTATTTTGAACATGTGTATGTAAAATAGTAAAAATGTAATGTTTTCTTATTTAACAATGTACAGAGAAAAAAAAGCAATTCAAAAGAGAACAAAAAAATTTAGTTAAATCATGACAACTCTATGTCAAACAAACTTGATATTCTCTATTTATGACTCTCTCATATTAAAAGAGTAATACCTTTTTCTTCCGAAATATAATTGATTATGTTCTGACGAAATTTTAGTCAGCAGCTTTTCATACAAAATATATGGTGAATTTTTTTTCGATATTAGTTTTATTTTTATTGTGTTTCTTCTCTTATCCATAAGAGATAAATCACAAATTTATATAAAGTTTTTGAGGACACTAATGAGTTCTATGACTAGTTTCAACTATTTTCAAAATTTATCAATAATTGTAATAAGTTTGATATTTTTTTTTAATTTTAAACTTTTAACCTTTATAACTTTTGCAGACCCCATTCAAATTTATTCACGCAAATGGATTTAAGTTAAAAATATGTAAGGCTATGTGTGTGCTAAACGGCATTAATGTGCCGTCAAAAGTATTTCCACTTTTTTTTAATTCCCAGTTTTTTTAAAAATTACATTCATCCCATTATTATTCCCAAACCAATTAAGATATTGCCCTCGACAAAATTGCAACAAATTCTGTTTTGGTCGTAAAATATGATGAAAGTTTTTGATAATTTTTGTGACAAAATAGCATTGTATATTTTTAAAAACTGATTCATAAGGCATCACAAAAACTTTGGATACCTATATCTCTTTACGCTTAAAAGATAAATCACAAATTTAAACGCAGATTTTTATACACTAACAAGATTTTGTATATTTGCAGAAACTTTTCAAATCTATCAACAATGAAAATGAAAAATTATTCAAGTTCGGGGGCATACTCTATATTTCTTTATTAGGAACTAATATATGAGCTGGAAGCGTGAATTATATATCTATCAAAGGTAGAGAGTGCACGTAACAAACAAGTTTTCAATTTATTTTGATCAATGTTGATAATCTTTAACTTCGAGCTCATATATTAGTTCTCATTTAGTGAGAAAACTAGTTTAGTGAGAAAACTAGTCTTTCAAAACGTTTTCTGATGATGGGAACCTAGAAACACATTCCTGAAAGTGGTTAATTAATAAATTTGAAAAAAAACTCTATAGATTATTTGTTAGGACTAAATCCTAATAAAGAAATATAGTGTATGGCTTCGAACTTGAATAGTTTTGGCACATTTTTTAATTAATTCCATCACAATAATTACAAAATTTTGAAAAATGTCCATATAGTATTGGTTTCCCGTTAACATCAATCTTTTGAGGATTTAATGTTAAGCCTATTCTTTGCACACATTTATATATCGTATAGTATGAATGAAAACTTTAACCGCATATAAATTGAAAGCTAAACAAGAAAAAACGCTTTAGTTTTGAGAGTTTATACAGAAAAAAAATATGATAAACTGCAAACCAAATATTATGACCTAAGGACAATTATGATATTTCATTGTTAAAATATATCCGACACTTGTACACAACTTGTTGTAGACAAGACACTGAGACATACAGACGGACGGACATTCAGATACAAATGAAAACTTATTTCATTGCATTGGTATTACTAAACAGACAGTTATACTGAGAGAAGAGGACAGTTAAAGTGTAGTGTTATTAGCAACATTGCAATGCATTGGTTATGGGTCATTTCTTTTACTTCTTCCTCATCTGATTTAAACGTATGTGAGCAGTACGGTGGCATCTGATTTGCTAAATGTCTGAAATTGATGAGAGCCGAGAGAATATTTGTGAACTTACTTGCAAAACCAAAGTAATTAAATTTTAAATGAAGTTTAAATTTTTTTTTTAAAAAAACGGTTTTTTTTTTGGCCTAATAAACACAAAAAGATTAAGATATATTTAAAACAGCTACGAAGTAATTATACTCACACAAAAAGGAGTATGATTAGTTTTCTTTATCAAGTGTCTTATTATTCCGGCTAACACTTTTTGAAATTATGAATTTTGCCATATTAGCTGCCACCCTAATATGAATATAGTATATGCTGATCCACAATAACATGTTAGGCATAAAATTAAAGTTTATATTATGAAGGTGTAAGTTGAATTTTTCCCAGGGTCGGAAAATATTTTCAACTGACTATCATTACCCTTAAAATACCGTTATGTCTTAAACAATTTTTACCAGATAAATGAAATACAATTGAACTTAAAATACCGCCAATTTTAATTCCCTGCTAGTGTTTTACATGCAATACAATAATTTGATAATACAGTATAACTCTAAAAATGCATCCTAGATGCGACTTGTGAGTTCTGCTAGATTTTAGGTCGTTGATATGTTTTTATACAGCGAATTTCCGGGATAACAAGCATATCTACAACATTGATTTTTCATTTCCCGATTCCCGGAAATTTTAATCTGGCTTTCTGCACTCAGGGAACTTCTGCTTTAAAAATATGTAGTTGTTTGGGTTGTAATACAGTTTCTTTATTTTTAATGTAAATGTCAATCATTTGTAGAACAAATTAAATTTTTTACTATCCTTGTAGTTCATTTAAAAAAACCAACCACATAAAATGGCTGTTTTATGATTTTACATAATTTTTTTTTAGTTGTTTTTTGTTATTTAAAAGAATAAAAAAAATAAATGTCTGTTTATTTTTTACTACCATGTGTTTAATTTTTACTACAATTGTTAGTCATTTTTTGAACATTAAAAAACAAATGACAATGTTAGTTGAATTTACTGAAATGTAAGTCGTCCTTTCTTTAAGTGAAATTTCATTTGTTTTTAACAACATTTGCAGTGGTCTTTACCTACATAGTATTCTAAGTGTGGGAATTAAAAACAAAAACACTAAAACAACCATGTTTAATACTTAACTAATTTCCCGGATATTTTGGCCGGGATTCTTGGCAAATTTTAAAAATACTAAAACAAAAATTACTTACTGAAAATGTTTGAATATACAAAGAATATATCATAGATGTGGCATCACTTACAACTTATGGGAAAACAGTGGACATTAGAGTGAGGTAAGTTTCCAAAAATAGAACTGTTGTGTTGTGTTGGAGTTGTACTTCTGATATTATGTATGCAAGAACAAAAAACACCGTGTATTGAATAAAACTAGTTTTAATCACAACAAAACTCGACCTGACGATATATCAGTGGGCTAAAGCGCTCTGTCTAACGTGTAGTGCGAGTGCATGTGGCATTAGAAATCAGTTTATCTATACCACGGTCAGTGATTGCACAGAAAATTTCATATAGACGCAATCGAACAAATAAAAAACATAACAAATATTACATTATTCCAAAAAACAGGGTCACTGACGAAGGTTCAATACCAGAAACTGCGCAGTCTGATTCAGAAAGTTGAAAATTTACAATGTAGTTATGATTTTTAGAAAATACACTCATTATTCTCTACCACGCCTTTCACAAAAAAAATTTAGTTTTCTGACAATTTTTAAATTTTTTACATATTTACAGTCGGAAGCACTCGTGAGTTTATGTAAGTAAAGATTCAGGCGGTAAAATATTTGGAACTAAAACTAAAGTATACTTTTCTAATGGTATAAGGTACGCTGAATCCAAATTTGGTCTCAGAATCACTATTGGACATCAGGCGGAAATATTCGCAGTTTTATGAGAAAAAACAAAAGCTCACAATCGTGAGCTAAGCAATAAAATACATCTGGAAAATATTGATGTAAGAGAAAAAAAATTTAAGATTAACCTGCCCCGACTTTCTCAATAATTTTGAGAATTAAATAGAGCAATTCTACGACATATTTTTTTTTGTAAGTTTATTTCTGGAAATTACGTTCAGAAATATTTGTGGGTTATTCTCAAAAGTATTTAAAATTGGGGCTTGATTTTTTATTTTTTTTAACTTTATGGCAAATTAATATAATTCTACACGATAATAAACCACTATTTAGGGACTTTAAACTTATTTGCGTGAATTAATTTTTGCAAGGGGCCAAAATTTATGGCGGTTTAAATTTAAAACAATTCTCAAAATAATTTTTGTTCATTGAATTTGAAAACATTTCGCACATATGTATGTACCATTGTTTAATATTGTTTTTTGCGTTTTCATGGAAATTTTTTCCCTTATTTTGTGCTTTTCAAAAATACTTTGCCAGTTTTATGGTGTTAAATTTTTGCCTTAAAATCGTGGTTTACCCCAGCAAAAAATAGTGCTTCCGGAAGGCATTATTTGATAACGAAGCGCTTTCAAAGCAAATAAAGAAGGCATGCTTTTTGTTCGCGATGTCCCACTTGGTATGTCTCTTTTAAAGCGCTTCTTTCATGTGCTCTTAGAAGCATAAATTCATACCTTCTCAGGTACTAAGAAACGCTTTTTTTGTATGTTGCCAACATAAGTGTTTCATGGTATGCATACTTTATTGCTTTATTGTAAGCATTATTCACTGCTTCAAAGAAGGCATTCTGGGAAGCACGACAGAACGCCTTTCCTAATTGCTTTGTAGTATGCAAGGCGGTGAAAGCGATATTTTGGAAGCATACAAATGTAGTTACTGCTTACCAAATCCAGGTTATTTTTTGCTGGGACGTGATATTTAACATTGATAATTTGTTTTATAGATTATATTTGAATTTAACGCAGTCAATTGAAGGAAAAATGTATGTTTTAAAAGTTAATTCCAAATAAGCGCAGTTTTTTAACATGATGCATTTCATTTAGTAGCTAAAATCTTTATTTCATAATATATTCCAATTATGCAATTTTTGCACAATTTTCAAAAAGTTCATATAATTTTTTGCATTAAATTTTTGTATATGCTCCTCTGCTATTAAGTTGAAAATAACAAAAAACTAAGTTCACGCAGCAAACTGACCTATTTAAAACTAAGCAGATAATGTGCCATGGAAAAACAGCTTTTGAACAAAATTCACGTTTATGTTTTTTAACATTTGTGGCAGTCGTAATCTTACCTGTTAAGTGTACATCACCGACACATCTCTTCAACTGAGCATAATTACAACATTTACGAACCATACTTCTTTCTGCAATTATGTATGCAAACACCGTGTATTGAAAACTATTTTTAAGTAACAGCTAAAATCGGCCCGGGTGTAGGTCAGAGCATTAAACGTTCTAGCTAAAATGTAGTGTAAAGTGAATTTGGTGTTAGAAAGCAGTTTATCTATATCACGGTCAGTGATAGCACAACAAATTTCTTATAGACGAACACCAACTTATTTGTGACGAATTAATAACTTAGGAATAGTCATAAGATTTGATCGTTTTATGCTTCCAGATATTTTTAAGAATCTACCCTGCGGGAAACAAAGGATCGATTGATCCAAAGTAACAAATCTGTGATATATGTTTTGGGGCCACGTCACTGGTGTAAACAAAATTATGGTGCACCAAAAAGTGTTAATTTTGGTGAAATGACCAATCACGTGACTATAGTTATGTTGACAAAACATTCACTGGTTGCTACCAGATATATCATGCAACTGGAGAAAAAGTAACATAACATCAAAGTGTACTGAAGCAACTAGGGCCGTTGTAGTTGAAGTTATTACTGGTCAATGAACTGGTTCAACACCGTTAGCAGTGGATGAAAACATGGCAATTAGTGTCAAAGGATTCAGTCCCTTGACTGCTACACAGCAGACATAACACTGAAGGAATTTTATCTGTACCGATTATGTGACAGTAGAAATAAAGACGTAACACTTCACTGGTTTTAAAAGGTCTGAACACGGAACTGTGACCAGGGCTGCCAGATATGACGATTTCTCGCCAAACCTCGCGATCTTAAACTTAGTTTTTTGTTGGGTAAAGACAAAATAAGTTAAGTATAAAATTGATTTTTGTTGTGCCTTTTTAAGGTTTTTTTGAACAGGGGTTAAAACACACTGTTTTGGAAAAGTGCAAACTACCCCTGCTACAGTTACACAGTGCTTCACAGGTAGCAAATTGTCACCTCCTATGACAAGCCCATGTTAAAAGTACCGGTCACTTTCATATAACAGAACCGAAACTAGGACAGGTTCATACACACAAAGTTCTAGTCACATGACCATACCAGTGACTGGTCCATTTCCCGCAGGGTACTATTAGCAGACTTTGAAATATTCATTTTGATTTAAGGTCTTCGGGGTTCTTCTCTCCGTATTCACTTTATATTTTTCAAAATTGCGGATAACTTTTGTCCGGTCCCTTAGTTTTCCTACAACTATTTCCCCCGTAACTTTCTCTATTTTCTAAAAGCGCTTAAATTTAGCTTTTTATGCTTTATAAAATAGCGCATAGTATTTTGTTTAAAAATCAATAAGGTAGTTCACAAGGGTTATACTAAATGTTGTATGTGTCATTTTAGAATATACAACAATAGATGAATAGTTCCATACAACATTTATACCTATATGTATATATGTAGTGTGCTATGTTCAAGTGTGCTAACAGAGTGATAACCCAACCCAAAATCGTCATCAAATTGAAAATATAATTTTACCATCTCTAGTTTACAATACAACATATACAACACTTAGTACACCTTGTGAAAAGATTTAATAAGGAAATTGTTTTAACAAAATAATATTTAAAGTTAATCTCAAAACTTCGATTACAACTCAAAAGTCCCTTCAGAAAGCGAAATATTTCTTTCACTTTAAATATGACGAAAATTTAATGAGGTGATAGTTATTACATGCAATGTAGGCGAGAAAAAAACTGCTGCAAAAACACCAATCTTAACTCATTCACTATACACCAATTTCTCTCTCGTTGTCATATGAGGTAGAAATTATCCCCTTGTCACAGGATTATCCTTGGATAGTTCACTGAACTTTTCAAAAAAAAACACAACTTTGTTACAGGTCCCAGAACACATCACTTAATTAACCAATAACATGTAACAAAACTATTCTAAAAGACATAGTTTGGTGACATGTCACATGTTAGTTCTGTAACAATCACATTGGGGTAGATTTACCCCTCCTACGACAATGCCATGTAAAAGTGATAGGTCCGTTCCATATAAAGAGATCAGTGGCAGTTCGTCTTTATTTCCTATATGGTAGAGTCTTCAAAATTATTAAATTATAGAGTCCGACATAAAAGATTATAAATTCAGGTAATGTGACATCAATGTTTAGATTTGTTCAGCGACTGGGTCAGTCCGGGATCTTTCAGTAACACGTACATAATATGACACCGCGCAGATTAAAAAGTGACAGCTAACATGTCAATGTTGTTAATTTGCTACTTAGGGCAGTAAAAAGATATGTCACAAAACTATTAGTTTTGTACTAGCTCCGGATAATAAGACATTGCGACTAATACGTAACTAGTTTTCTACAAAATATTTTTTATTAGTCCTTAAACACTTAAACCAGTCACGTAGCATTTCATTTCGCACTGGTCCTGCTAATTAACAAAAATGATTAACATGAAACTAGTTGCATATGAGATACTTTCAACTCTGCCTGTCACCGCCTATGACAAGCCCATGTTAAAGTTACCGGTTACATTCATATAAGAGAACCTAATCGAGGACCGGTAACTTCCACAAAGTTCCAGTCAGTGGCTGGTCCATTTTCCGTAGGGATTAGAAGGCGTCAATCGTGTAATAAAAGGCTTCAAAAAGCACAAAAATAGCCATTTTATCAACTTAAACAGCAGTTTTCTAAAAAATGTGAAGTAATCGATAGTTATTGGTTACCGGATTTGGAATTAGGAAAGTCAAACACTATATAACATCACATATCGATATTCAATCCAAGGAGGCTTGTCGAGGTGTGTTATTTAATGACTTATTAAATGTGGGTAAAATATTCACCACTTGGTACTAAACAAGTTAACAGAGAATTAATAAATGATCATAAAGTTATATTTCTTAGAAAGACTCCAACAGTTACTATAAATGTGTTAAAAGTACTGCACGTGTCTTTTTCATTTTCTCCTAAACTCCTAAATCCATCATTAACTTTAGGTTTTAAAACTACCCCTGCTACATATTAACTTTTTGTTTTTTAATGGCACGCGTATAGTCCGTATTAACCTGAAGAAAGATAAATAGCTCCCCCTTTTTTAAATTTTAACAAAAAAATAAAATAAAAATTTAAAGAAACGGTATCCTTACGAAGAAGAAAAATTAAAACCTTAAACATTTTGTTATTGTTGTCCTAAGTTATTAACCAATACATAGAAAAATGTTAATAAAATAAGGGTCCAACTGTATGAAGGTACAAAAATATTATGTAAAACTAAGCCTGTGCAATAGTTTTTATAACCAAGAAATGTAAAAAACAACAAAACAACAACTTTTTAAGGAAACACCGGGCCTTTTTTATTGTTTTTTTTTTTGCCCTTCTTATTTTGGCTAAGAAAGTAAATGTCAGACTTTGTTGGTGTTTGCTAGTCGATGGATGATGGTGATTTTGTTGTTTTTCGTATAATATTTTATTCTTAAACAGAAATCCTTAAACAAAACAAAACTTCTTTGATATAAAAATAATATAACCTTAGGTTCTGTTATTTAAGATCCCTGATGTCTATGCATGAGAGTAGCGATGATGAGTATGTGTTGGTGTGTATAAGCGCGCGCCTGCGATTTGGTTGCATTTGGTTGGTTGCAGCTGCGCATCTGCTCCTAATGTTTTTGAGATAAACCAATACTCAAATGCCAAATTTTATTTTGTTTTTTGTATTTTTCATTTACTTCTTATTGTAAAATTCATTCTTCCTCGAATGATTGTTAACTAATGTCTATCCTGCACTTAGATGGAATCATTTGATAAATTCACTACCATTTGTACGTATAAAATCTTAAAATGCACATTTTTATTATAAAAATTTCTCTTAAAACCACTAAATGTTTACTTTCAGTTATGTTTAAACATTTTCAAATATAGTTACGATGTCTTTTTATTTAAGATTAATTTGTTTATTGCATTTTCATATCGTTATGTAATTCAAGGACAAGCCTAAAACGCCCCTCTTTCTTAATTTTATATATTGAAAATTAGACCACAATAAATGTGTCATGTTTGTCCTGATAGTTTGGAAACATTTTAATTTGTAGTTGTTAAAGTTTTAAGATCATCCAATTAGATTTTGAAATTGTGATAAAGTCAACTAAATTAAAGTGACAGCTTTAGTGTAGTGTTTGTACACTCGATGTAATACGTCTGTTAAAACATTTTTAAAATCGATTTGTCAAAATAAAAAAAAAAAAAATTGTTAAAACACTGCACAGAGCGGTGTATCACAAATATTTTCATACTTTCTGATCGGATTACCATGAAATTTCACACAGCCATAACCAATGTAATTTTAAGCTTTAGTTTCAAAGAAGGGCACAATAGATCCATCAGACGCTAATCTATTAGACTCCAAATTAGGACACCGCGGGTACTTAAAACTTTTTAGAGCTTGCCAATTTTATATAAAATAAAATATTTTTGTAATTTTCTTGTAATTTCCAACAAACATACATACGAGATATCTCTTAAAGTGCATAATTATCAGTATTTGAAAATCAAAATTTGGGATTTTTGCAATAAACTGGTCAGGATTTATGCCAATGAAAAAGGCAAATCAAATCAGATTGCTTTGAAAAGTATTGGTGAGATTCAGAACAAGTTATTTAATTAAACAAAAAAGCTTAAAAGCAATATATTGTTCACGTTTAAAATAAACTGCGTCAAAAGTTGCAAATTATAAAAAAGCGTAATTTTTTAAATTTTTTGGTCAAAAGGTAGCAAGACTTTTTTGAATCCAGATTAAAGGTTTCTGTAGAAACATATAAAGTGTTTATTAGGATGTGTCTTAAAATAACGATTACACCCCCAGTTTTTTGCAAATTGTCCTAAATGAATGTTTTTTTTTTTTTTTTTTTTTGCAAAAAACTTTTTATTTCATTTCCTTATTTAATACACTCAAATTTATATTCTATATATAATATACTCAAACAATAAGCGCAATTGGTGTTAATACCGAGCAAAAATAAATGGAACAACTTCTAAATGAATCACTTGTTCTATTACATCAACAAGAAGTAACCAATTAGGAGTTCTTTTCACGGGTGACAAGGTATTAATATTTCGTATGGGAGTTGCATGAAAGCGTGCAGGCCTAGCAAGCGTCCTAATCTGATGTTTAATGGTTAAAAGGTGGGTCCCAAATTATTACTCTTTTATATGAAAACATTTATTGAAACAAATTTCGAAACAAGAAACGTATTGCCTAGCAAGAAGAGTATGCCAATGTGTTCCATCCGATGAAATTCGGATACATGATAGAGTATATACAAATAATGGAAATTCATTTCATTTAATTCATAGTCCTTTCAGACTATGATGTTACAGTTTCACGTTTAATGGTTAAAAAGTGGGGTTGAAAATTCTTTTGTGTTTATATGAAAACTTATCCTTAAAAAGTAGAATAGTTTAACCGGCATGAATGTAAAACCAATGGAAAATTAATAATATTTAACAAAGAAATAAATCATTTATTTTTTTATTTTAAAGCAGCAGTTTAAGTAATGCATGAGGTCACTTTTTCTTTGAATGATCTCGAAAATTCGATCAGACATACTGTCTACCAGATTTATTCGAAGGCCTTCCGTTATATATCTCCACGTATCAATGCTTCTTTGAGATGAAAATGCTCTCATATTGACGGTTTTCTGCATAAACTCGACGGGTTAATACTTCCTAAATATTCTCAATGCGGATTTGATCCGGAGAACATGCGGGCCATTTCAATACTCTTATATTTTTGATGATTGCCATTCCAGTGTCTGACGACTTACATGTACTGAGGCATTGTCTTGTTGGAAAATAAATTGCTTTTCGGTGCTATTATCAGCAAATAGCACCAATTTCTCTTCTTATATTGCAATGTACCGTGGAAACAAAAAGCGCCACAAACCATTAAGGAACCGCCTCCGAAATGTCATTTTGAGAAATATCGTGGTTCCTTACTTATTTTTCTCCAATGTTAAAACCATCTGAACCATCAAGATCGAACTTTTTCTCATCAGAAAAATCACGTTTAAAAGAAATTTATTTTAAACAGAACTACCAACAACAGCTATTATTGACTTAACTTTCTCCGCACAGAAAAAATTATCAACCTAAAATATCTAATTGAAGATTTGATTTGAATTAAATTTGTTTCTAAACAAATATTTAATTGAATCAATTACTATTTTAATTGACTTTTAAATATATAAATACATATTTTATTTTAGACGTAATTCTCAATTTGTTTTTTCATACACCAAATACATTTGAAGTTAACAAACAAAACAAGCATACACTCACACAGATGCAGACACACCAACGTATCGTGCACACACTTTTTTTGTGAGTATCAATTTTTTTTTTTTTGTAAAAGTTATTTATAACTTTTTTCCTTTTTAATTTTCAATAAAAGTTTTTATTGATACTATCATTGCCGTGATAGGTGGAAAATCAATTAAAATATTAATTGATTCAATAAATTTTTTAATTGAAACCTGTTTTTAGTTTTTTCTGAGCGGTTGGTTTGAAAATTTCTTTTAGCGAATTCAAGTCAATCAATTTTGTGACGGTGTAATAACCTTGTCAAGGACATCAGCTTTTGGCGAGTATTCTCTGGGAATCCTTTAAGAGCCTACTTATGTATGCTTTGGGGCACATTTAACTTACATTCATCGATTATCTTATTGAGGCTCCTCTTTGTGTTGCTGTCATAGTTGATTATTTTACGCTTGTCCCGATCAAATATGCTGAAATTTTCCCTTTTTCAAAACCACGCGCAATTTTATTGCAAATTGATTAAAATTTCATACTAAATAAAAATAATACTTAAATTTTTCTTTATTTGCTATTCTTCTTTGTTTACCGTTATATGTAATTATAGTTATGAAACACCAACAACATATTATTACAAACTTTTTCTCTTAATTCAATTAAGTAGTCTCTTAAATGTTGCACAATAGGATATCAGTTATCTTCAAACCAAGATATATTGATATATGTAGTCTTACTAGAACAACAACTACAACAAACAACTACAAACAATACATTTCAACTACTCAAGATACAGTCGTTGTACTGTCAAAACCGTGTCAGAAATGTCAAAACCAGGTAAGAGGAAGATAAACAGCTGGGCTACTAAAACTACCTTATAAATATATCTTGCTTCAAACCAGTTAAAAGTTTTTAAAAAATTGTTTATAATATTATTTTAATTATTGTTATGCAACGCAGTGTAGTGGACCCAGAAAATTCGATTTAAAACCGAACGATTTTAAATATCGGAAAAAGCTCAGAAAACCCCTCGATGAAATTAAATAGGCATTTCTATGCAATTTCTAAATAAAACTTCAGATTTAATATTACTTAATATCACTCCATATATATCTCGATCCAGATATAGTTATTACTAAAATTGGGTTGGTTTGATATGATCATAAAGGACATCATTAACTATCTACATATAATGTCATATATTGTATACATATTTGATATGCTAACCTTGCTTTATCCACCATTCATTGATTTTATAGTAAATAAAACATTACGGGTTTTATATAATTTTTATTAAAAAAAAAAATTATGTTTTTTCGACCTTTAACTGTGCAATGAAAATAAAAACTGGTTTTAAGCCACAGCAAAAATCGACCTGACTTTAGATCAAGTGGTTAAAGCGCCTGTCTAAAGTGTAGTGCGAAGTGCATGTGGCAAAGAAATCAGGTCCAAGCCACGGTCAGGATTGCATTTAATAAATAAACATTTCATATAGATGCAATCAAACAATAAAAAACCATAACAAATAATTACAGTATTGTCAAAAGGATTACTGATGAAGGTTGTGTTACCAGAAAATTTACAATGTAGTTATGATTTTTAGAAAAGTATGCTTAATCTTCTCTACCACGCCTATCTCAAACAATTGAAAAATATGTGCATATTAATTATAGTATTAATTGCACACTGTCTAAGAAGACGATGAATAAAATTCAAAAATCCCCAATAAAATTATTCAAGTTCGAGGATATACTCTATATTTTTTTATTAGGATATTGTCCTAACAAATAACCTATACAGTTTTTGTTTTCAAATTTATTTATTGACCACTTTCAGGAATGTGTTGATAGATCTATTTCGGGAATTTTGTAGGTTCCTATCATCAGAACACGTTTTGAAAAAAGTGACAATCTGATGCAAAACATCAAACATTCATATAAACTTAAACATTACGGTTAAAGAATTTGCTTATATATATTTCATTTGCTGTCTTTTTCGTTATTAATAATTTCAATTTTTCTATTTTATTTTTATTTTTTATTTATTTTATAAATGTTGAGGTTAAGAAGAAGAATAAACGCTTTTCTCTAAAAATTATAAACACTATTAATTTTCAAATCAGACTAGGCTAGTTTCTGCCTTTTTATGGATAGGCGTCATAAGTGATTTTCCATTTTTTAAATTGTATTATTATTTGTGTATTTATAATTGTCAGATTGTCTCTATATGCTAAATTTTTCTACAACCTGCGGCTGTAAGAATCAAACCTGAGCCCTTTTTTACATTACAAACGTAACAATACCAAGTCATGACCGTTTAACGATCACACTCAAATATGGTCTCGAATTCAATGCAGCTAAATTGCAGTTTTCTTTCCTGTTAGCTATTCTGTTATTGTATATTATAACAGACACAAATATTCTATTTTTAGATTTTTGTTTATTTTTATGATATTTAAATATTTTATTTTTATTTTTATTTTATTTTGCCTAAAGAAGGTAACGAGAAAAAAATTGTTAAAACGACATAATGTTTATTTTAGGCCGGTTTGAGGGTGAGTTTTAATGAAATAATGAAACAATTTCTTGATAGGGGTATTCCTTAAGATAACAAAACAAAAAAAAAAAAAAAATCAAAGAACTTTAAGTCAGCTTAAAATAAACGATCTTACTAATTACTATAACTAAACAACCACCATGAATCAGTTTAGTCAAATAGAAGCAGCAATGCTTAAAGGTAAATACAAATTTCTAAAAGAAGACACATATTCGTAGAATCGTCTTTTTGTTTTTGGTCTTCTGCTGATGTGATAACTAAACTACATGACATAATTAGCTGTATGTATTGTTCTCCAATCTGTCCTTTAAAAAGCTTGAGAAGAGCTGCATCAAAGAACAAAAAAAAACAGACTACCACTTAACAATGCCGTTATTATTGTGTAAAAACGACAAATGACTAACAACTGAAAGTTAAGTAATATTATATTGGCATACGCCCCAAAGCCAAAAAAAAGGTTGTCATGTTTGGCGCTGTGTTCTTTTTGTAAATGATACTTGGATCCTTTAGAGATGTGTTCTTATGTAGATAATATTAAGACAAACACATTCTTGATGACAAGACTGATCATTATTTTCAGTACTACCAGTACATCAATAGTTTACATTTTTATATATAAAAAAATGAGAATCATACCTTTGTTTTGCCATTAAAAAAAAGTCAAAGACCAGCATATTTGTTAAATAAAAAATTCTGTACGGATAGACAGACAGTAGCTCTTGTTAGTGAAGAACTTGATACCCACAGATCACACTCATACATGGTGGCCAAATGTGAATTTGATACCTTTATAATAATAAGATCAAAATTTATTGCTCTCAAACGTGGGTTGCATGCTTAAATACAGATATAATAACTGACTACGACATAAGCAATTGCATAAAACGGTAATGTTAATATTGTTATAATATAAAATAAGATCAACGAAGGGAAAACATATAATATAAATTGATAATATGCAAAGAAATAAATCATTACAAGATCATTTTAAGATTAATGTTAACAATTTATCGTTTTTTTTTTACATTTTAACGTTTTTAAATCATTGTGTCAGAACATATAAAAAGGATAGTCCTTTCTTTTGTAACGCATCCATTGGGATGGCAAAATACTAGAAGACATTACAGGAAATAATAAGACTAGTCGCCTTCCAGTTATTGTTGCTACACACAGACAAAAAATTAGCTATTTGCCAACTGCAATTCGGTTACTACGACTCAAATTCGGTTATTACGAATTTAAGACAGTTGGGACAACTTTTTATTAGTTTTCACAATAAAGTTCGGTTAATTCAACAGAATTTTAGTTGCAACACCCAACATTTTAAGAAATCGAGTGTAAATGTCGTTGTACTAACTGAATTTATAAGTTGTTACTATTAATATACACTTTTTAATTCGGTTGGCATTTTATTTCTCTGTGTGTAATGGAGAAATCGAACAAATATTAGGCGTGCCAAAACTAGATTGTGGAAAATATTAAAACATTGCAGCAGCCGTTCAGCAACTACTGGCAGAATGGAAGATTTTGAATCGAGTTCAAGCCATATCTTTTGACACGACATCTAGTGCCCGACCGAACAGTTCGGCCAAAAAACTATATTTTGTCGGTTTTTTTGATATCTAGAGGCAATGATGACAAATTTTGGTATTGGAAACATGTTTGTTGAGCCGATTTAATTCGATTTTGTGTATAAAATTTAAGAGAAAAGCCGAAATTTAGCTATAAAGTTAAAAGTTCGGCCGCCGAACTATTTTCAATTTGGCCGAACTTTCTGAGGCCGAACATTGAGTTCATTGCTTAACTACAGACTTTTCTTTAAATTTGACACTCAAAATAGCATCTAATCAGCCCAATAAACATTTTTCCATCCGCCAAATTAGTCCATAATGCTTTAAAATACCGAATACAGACCAAATGCATTTTCTGGACGAACTGTTCGGTCGGACACTAACGACATCTTCAAACACTGGTGAATTCGCAGGAGCTGCAGTTTAACTTGAGCAGTTATTAGAGAGAGATTCAATGGATCTACCGGTTTCGACATCACAGATAGGTGCTAAGAACTGTGTTCGAAGAAAAAATTGGAAACACTTTTGCGCCAGATGTTGATCTGTTTCGCCGTTTCCACCAAATTTAGGAAAATGCATTCGAAACTAGAGTGAGCAATGAGATCGTTGCTTCGAAATTAACAACTGCACCAGATGACATCATTACTTTTTGCATGGCCCAACTACAAAAAAGACAATGTCGCAACGACTATAGAGAACTATTGGAATTGGTTTTTTTTATTCATTGGCGGTGATTTGGGCGAAAATACATTTAAACAACTCACACCCATCCACCACGCACTATGGATGTCCAATGCAATTTACTGATTGAAAATATTTATGTTCAGAGACCAATTTAAACTGTCAAAGACAAAATTGGATGGAATTCGAGATGTCTGTGTGTTTATTGTTCGTTTGTATGCAAAAGTCTGGTTTAACTGTACTGAAGCTGTCAAGGCGCCGAAGCAGGACTTTTTGAAAGCTCTTCACTCATATGCAGACTTAGATAAGATTTTGTCGAAAATAATGTTAAAAAAGTTTTATCCGACATTTGTGGTATTTGGCGGATGAGGCTATAGCTCCAGCCTTCTTTGATTCAAATGCTTCATGTGAAGTAAAATGAAAAATGTTGGCTATTATATACACAGATGTTGGAGAAGAAGACATTGAAATAAAACAAAAAGAAATCCCACTACAAAAAGATACTGATGAAGAAACTGAAGAAGAAACTAGAGAAGAAGATGCAGATTGTGATACCTCTGACGGCTCTGAAGATGTTGAAGGCCCTATCCGTAGTAAGAAAAAAATTGTAGTTAATTTTGCAGAAGTAAATGGGCAGTGTTTGGCGAATAACGTGAGTGCTTTCGTAAATTCGAAAACTAAAAACTTTTTCCAACGCTTTAACTTGCCGCATGAAGTTTTACAACATCCACCGGAAATGTGGCCAAAGCACGAAGATTATTAGCAAGCATTCAAAGTTGTAGAGAAAATTCACGTTGTAAACGACACCGTCGAGAGAGGTGTGAAAATGATGGAGGACTACACTAAAATATTGTGCAGGCACGAAGACGAAAATCAGTATTTGATTCAAGTTGTCGGTGATTATCGCAGAAAATATCCGAGTTATGAAAAAGTAATATAATTTAAAGCTTTAATAATTATGTTATATATAACTAAACCTATTATTAACAATAATAAACCATTTTGATATAATTTTTATTAAAAATAAAAATTATGTTGGCCTCGAACTTGAATAATTTTCGTTTTCATTACACAATTCAAGATCAAAAAAAATATAATTTTTATTTTTAATAAAAATTATATCAAACTTGTATAAAATACAAAGTACAGTCTAGTTAACTCCCCCTGTTTTGTTTATAAACAAAACAAAAATAAAAAGGAGGAAAAGAACAAAAACGTGTATTGAATATCCACCAAAGGTGGACCTTGCACATAACAAACTAGTTTTCAATATATTTTTTGATCAATGGTGATAATCTTTAAGTTCGAGCTCATATATTAGTTCTCATGTAGTGAGTAAACTAGTTTATATGAATGTTTGATGTTTGGCATGGAATTGTTACCCTCTTTCAAAACGTGTTCTGACGATGGGAACCTCGAAAATTCCCGAAAAAGATCTATCAACACATTCCTGAAAGGGTCAAATAATAAATTTGGAAACAAAAACTCTATAGATTATTTGTTAGGACAATATCCTTATAAAGAAATATAGAGTATGTCCTCGAACTTGAATAATATCCATTTTCCATTTTGCCCCAATTTCGTTCTTACGAACCTTAACTCTCGTGCGGCACACCATTTTTTAACCGATCGAGCTCTAATTTTTTACAGATTTCTTTTATCCTAACCTCACACAAAATTGCCCGTCGGTTTTGGAACAGAAAAATGTCAAATCGAGTTTCATTAAGGTTTACTAAAATTGTAGTAACGTTTAACAAAATTTCTCACTGCTTTCACTTACAGTAAAATAGTATATTTTTCTGTAAAGTTACAGATTTTCTGTAACATTTATAGAATTTTTTATTTGAGTTTTTCATAGAGTTTTTCATTTTCCCTAACGGCAATATTGACAACACTTTTTGTAATCGAATATAATTTGTAATATAATTTAATAGTCTTACCCTAACATGAATACAAATGATGCTTAAATATAAACAAGTCAATGCACAGTGGAGTATATCACAAAATTTTTGTAATAATTCTGCTTGATCGTACTTATTGGTCCGCATGCAATGCAATTTGGAACAGGGATAAGTGACGTAATATCGAGGTTAAGTTTTGATTTTGAACATTGCAAACCCCCCGAGAGCGGCAATATAATCACCCAAAATAGGGAACTTTTTGCATATAAATTTTGCTTGCCATTTTGTTGTTTCTAATCCGATTTAAAAAAAATTAGCATATTTGTAATCTTCTAGTAGAGACTAAAACCATGCATACATCTGTGGCTATCTCTAATAGTTTCCGAGATATTCCCATTTGAAAATGTGAAATTCAAAATTTGGTCCGACTCTAAAGTTATCACATCTTTAAGGCAAATATAAACTTTAACCCAATGTTAAAAATTGTGCACGCTTCCAATTAGGTAGCGGAAGAGTTCGTAGATACTCCTACGTACCTAATTTATCAGGCTTTAAGTGTAGGCATGGCATCAAAAAATGTAAAAAATCTCATTTTTAGAATTTTTTTTTTGGGAAATGTGGTATTGCTTAAAGCAAATCATAAGTTTTACATATATTTTACATTGTTGACTTAAAAGCCTAATTAAGGCCAAAAAAACATTGGATTATGTCTATTAATAAATATTTTACGGAATTGTAAAAATTTGCATTTTAGCAAAAACCGTAATTTTTACATTCCTAAGAGGATTACTCAATGCGATTAATTTTACAAATATAGTAATCTACAGTTAATTTTCTTTCCAACGATATCAAACACTTATTTGATATATTTATAACTTCTTAACATGAAATCTTAAAATGTTACCCCCCTACGAAAATATTTCTTATTATCCGTGTTTGTATTCAATTTTAAACTGCCTGGGTGGAAATTGCCATCTTTACCAAAGAAATAGTACTGGCGAATCGCTCCTATTTTTATAAAAACCCACCGCGTTAAAAATTACCAAAGGTATAACTAATATTGTAGTAGGAAAACACTTTTTTGTTTGCAAATGATGTGCTTTGAAAGTACCACCCGCAAAATTCTTTGCCAATATTGTTTCTACCACTTTTACAACCAATTAGAAGCATTTTTTTAATTTTATTTTATTTCACACAACTTAGATATGATATATACGACTAAGACCGAACTGTATTGCAGCTTTTTAAATGTGTTTTATTATAAATAATTCTCAAAACTTATTTACTTTAAGCTATTTTAGAAGCACCAAATTTTTTGGATTGCCAACGTTATGCCAACGGTGGCAAGTTCGCTCAAACCAACGGTTGGCCACTGTTATCAATCGGGTAACAGGACAATACTGTCAATATAGTTAATCACACGTTCTGCCAACGCCGACTGTATTTTTCTGCCTGTATGTCGTCATTGATGCAAGATATGAAAGCAAAGACTCATAGTACGAAATATTTGCATAAGAAGTAACTTTTGAATATTTTCTGTGAAAGAATTTTAAACATGTCAAATAAGTGTTTGGTACCTTGAACAGGAAATTAAAGGTTGATTACGACATTTTTAACAACACTTGGGAAATCCTAATAGAAAGGTAAAAATTTCAGATATTGTTAACATGTAAATTTCCGATGATTTTTTGGACTTAAATAGAACTTTAAGTCAACAATGTGACATTTATGTCAGAATTTATGATTTATTTTTTTTTATTTTTTTATTTTATTAATTAATAATCATATAATTACAAATTTAATACAATTACCCTAACCGAGCACTAGCTCCTATGGCCTTCGGAGCGTTGTAGCGAAAACAGACCAGTTCCTCTGGTTTGAATCGAACCCACGCCCCCGCACTGATAAGCCAGCACGTTACCACTAGCCTACCGGGGCGCACAAGAAAATATTTATTTGGAAGTAAAAGACTGTTGGTGCTTTTTGGGGGGAAAATCGCAAAAATCAGATTTTTTAAATTTGTACTTTAAACGAATGTACTTTTTGAGTGGAACAATATATGGAATACATTTTTTTATTTAATAAAGATTTTATTTATTTAAATAACCAATATTGTAGAAAATAAATTGGCCACAATTTCGTTCCGCTATTCCCCAAAACCTGGACATACTAAATTTGGAATTTCGCATTTTAACTTGGGAACATTTCGAACTATTTCAAAAAATTTTGTGACATATCCCAGTGTGCAATGTCTCAGTCAAGTACTGAAAGTAAAAATCTTTTAAAGTGAAGTAATTTGATCTAAATTAATAAAACTTCACATCAAGTAAAGTTTTTTTTTTTAAAGCAACAGATGCGGGTTTTTAGTCAAGATCATCAAACAACTCTACACATCATCGTAGTCATCATATGGTGTGGTATCTTACTCGTATATCAAGTAAAAATATTTATTTACAGAA
Organism: Delia radicum; assembly: GCA_021234595.1. NCBI lineage: Eukaryota > Metazoa > Arthropoda > Insecta > Diptera > Anthomyiidae > Delia > Delia radicum. The sequence goes on from CM037852.1 coordinate 111,533,166, forward strand.
ACAAAAAAAAAAAAAAATCACATCTCTTCAGATAGCAATCACAACATCGACAACAACAAAAAACATCAAAGTTTAGCATTTAGTTTGTTAAAACGATTGAACGTTGTCATCATTATATTTGAATAGTATCTGGAGTACTTTTAGAGACTATTGAATGTCTGCGAGCCGAAGTCGTACGCCATTGTTTTTGTATAAGCGTGCTTATTAAACTTCAAAACTTAAGTGTAGTATTTAAAGCAGCATTGGATTGGTAGTGATGAAGAAGAAGCCTGCCAACATATTAACCTGTTGACTACCCACCATACTACAACAACTACATTAGAGTTGGCTGGTTGGCATAGCAGTACTGATGGATTGGAGAAAACATGTGTTAACATTTAAAAGCCACCAAACATTGTACTACTATGGACAGGATCTTCTTTTTTGTCAAAAAAATTTAAAGCAAAAAATAAAATCGAAATTTGCCTGTAGTGAATTTGTTTATACTTTCAAAAAGATATTTGTTGCAAATAAAAAATAATTATATAAAAAATTATGAAAACAAAGTTTAAACAAAAAAAAAATTTTATATTGAAAAAAGCAGTTCAAAAACAAATTTTGGAGATATAAAAGTGTTTAAGAATGTGAGAATATCATAGATTCATTAATTTTCTTTCTTTTTGTTTTTAATCAAAGAAGAAAATATTGTAAGGATAAGAAAAAACTTTTAAATCGAATGTAGTAAATGAACATTCAAATAAATCATATTTTCGCCACAATTTAATAGAGGAAAACAAAAGACTTAGGACTCAAACTTCGAATACGGGTTTTAATGAAATTTTTTAAGAATTATACAAAAAATGAATAAACTAAAAGAACAATTTTCTTCAATATTTGGAAGGTTTATTATTCATACAAAACGATTAAATATTTTCATACAATCGTTGCACTTTATAAGATATCTGCTGATTTTATAAGATATTATCCAAACAGAACAGGGAATGTATCCGGGCAACTTACCCTTTTTGTCTGCCATTCTAAACATTTTTCCAAATATTATAGAAAATTGAGTGATTTTGCATTCCATAAAACTAATACGCACCGATTTTTATGAAATTCGGATGTTTAAGAAAAACTATTTTTCTTAAGTGCCGAATCGGAGCGTTAGGTAAAAAAAAAACATAATTTGTGCTTTCTTTCGGTTTTTACCGGTTTACTTTTAAAGTTACCATATGACACAACAACGATTATAAATCTAAATATGAAGAACTTTCGAACGCTTTTTTGTACCCCCACACTGTGTCAACTAAAGGCTTATATGCTTAAGTTTACTGCCCTTTATGACTTAGTTAAGTTTCATTAAGATCTGCATATTCACTGAAAAGAGTCGTTCTTCCTTATATTTGTTTTTGAAATTATTATATGAAAAAATATGTAGCTTCTGTTAAAAACTTATTTTTTTAAATAAGTATTACTAAAATCCAGTTAGATGTTAAATTTGTTTTTTATTTCGAAAACATTTTAATGTTAGAGCATAGTAAATTGTTCGGGCTTCAGTTGAAAACAGAGTTATAATCCGTTAATAAAACATTTTTGCATATATAAATTATTTTATATATCTTAGTCAGAAAACTAAATGTATGTAATCATTATAATTATAATGTTTGCTTAGTGTATGTTTTCATTAAAATTTTTTTATAAATGTGTTTTTGTTTACATTTTCCTGAGGATAAATAACGATGATTGTTCGAAATTTCCAAAATAAAATTAGTAATTAAGAACAAAAAATAAAAGATATATCGGCCAAACACAAGAAAAAATTTTCTAAAGTTAGCAAAAATGTTAGTTGTGTCATCAAAATGTTTGCTGGGAGAATCTTTGCAGAAAAATTTCTAATATCTGCAAGTGTTTTAGTAAATTTAGCAAATAGTTTTGCTGATATTTAGTTTAACGCAAATGAAAATTAACTTGTTGAAATCAATAAAAATTGTTGCTGAACCTTAGTAGATTGCAAAAAACCAAAAATGAATTTTGTGGAGTGTATAGTTAGCGCGAAGTGATACAATGTAAACAGCTTTTAGTGTAAAAAAAAATATATAAGAATATAACTGAACATGCTAAATTTTAAATTCCTTGCAATAGCGACAAGATATCCTGAAACATACACTGACATGATTATACTCACAAACATAATTTTGTGCAGATTTATATTCTTAAAAAAAGTTTCTAAAAACTAAGCAAACCGCGAAGTTTTTAGAAATTTACAAATGAGAAAACAAAATATTGAAAGTTTTTGACTCAGTTTTTGAGTAGTGTAATTGAAGAATAATCTTAACATCATTTGATTGTTCCGAGCTCTGGACAATGAAGCAGTTTATTGTGAAAGACGTGGTAGAGAAGAATGAGTTTTTTTTCTAAAAATCATAACTACATTGCAAATTTTCAATTTTCTGAATCAGACTGCGCAGTTTCTGGTATTGAACCTTCGTCAGTGACCCTGTTTTTTGGATTAATGTAATATTTATGTTTTTTATTTGTTCGATTGCGTCTATATGAAATTTTCTGTGCAATCACTGACCGTGGTATAGATAAACTGGTTTCTAATGCCACATGCACTCGCACTACACGTTAGACAGAGCGCTTTAGCGCACTGATCTATCGTCAGGTCGAGTTTTGTTGTGATTAAAACTAGTTTTATTAAATACACGGTATTTTGGTTCTTGTCCAACAACACAACAGTTCTATTTTTAGAAATTTACCTTACTCTAATGTCCACTGTTTTCCCATATGTTGTAAGTGATGCCACATCTATGATATATAATTTGTATATTCGATAGATGGCGCTTACGTCGTTAGGGAATTGCCAGAGAGCAAAGTTTGATTTTTGTTTTAGTTTGAATTTTAACGTCTTTTTCAGACAATTGCAATTAATACTATAATTAATATGCAATTTTATTTAATTTTAATTGTGAAAGGCGTGGTAGAGAATAATGAGTGTATTTTCTAAAAATCATAACTACATTGTAAATTTTCAATTTTCTGAATCAGACTGCGCGGTTTCTGGTATTGAACCTTTGTCAGTGACGCTGTTTTTTTTTGAATAATGTAATATTTGTTATGTTTTTTATTATTTATGTTTTTTTTTATTTATTTTTTGTAAAAATTTTAATTTTGTGGCCTCAGTTTTTGTTAAAATAATACGATTTCACTAATAATTTTAACACAAAATCTGACGAATTCCTAAAAGATAATTTGATAAAAAACAGTTTACTTTTAATCATAACAAAAGTTATAATTGATATTGTGTGTAGGGAATTTATGACTGTCACTCCTAACAAATTTTTTAAGAACCAACGCACATGAAAAATAAGGATCGCGAAATAGTCAAAAACCAATATTTCGTAAAAGATAAAAAAGAGTTATTCTAGAAAAAATCCAAATATAAAAAAATTTCCAAAAACACTAAGTCTTATTGAAAGACGTCGATAATGCACAAGAAGCTATGCTTTTTGCCTTGAGGATTCACAGGATTCCGTCTGTATACGTTTAGTAACAGTATTTTAATTTGAAAATTTTAATGAAATTTGATAATACCCAGGTGAAAATGTTCATATATGATCATATATTGCCATATATGGTTTCATGTATGAGCATATATGGTTCCATATATGGGTATATATGAACATATATGTAATGTATGGGAGCATATATCTGTAATTACATTGAAATGAAAAGTTCATATATGGATATGAATGACAACATTCATATATTTTTTCATATATTGGTTCATATATGCCATATATCTCCATATATGAATTCAAATATTATTCCATATATGGTTAATATGTTTTAATTTCTGATCAGATATGACCATATATGAGGATGAAATTTTTTATTTTTAGCCCTTATTCTGCCGGTCTACGAACTAAATTAATGTTTTTTTTGCATTTATAGTAATTAAATGTGCTAAAGTCCCAAAACTTATTTAACAAATTGTGAAACAATCTGATGTAGGCGTGTCCCTATCCGGATTTCATTCCTGCCTAAGGAAATCTTCAGGGGACTTTGTTATTCGAATTTCCAGAGATATTTGTTATGTTAAATCACAAACTCAATGAGAATTTCTTGTCCTCGTCTAGGAGCGAGATTCAAAATTTAAAATATCAAAGAAAAAACAAAAACAACAACAAAATATTGTCACAATTGGCTTTGTCATCTTCCAAATACTACTCTGTTTTTTTGACAGACCTAGCAATGTAGTGACGTTTATTCAAGTAAATCAACAATAGAAAATCATATGTTTTCTATTAGTGTCAGTTACATTTAAATTTGCACAAGCACCTGCATATTTGTTATTTAAATTTATTTTCATCGGGATAAACATTAATTGCATTTATAGTAATTAAATGTGCTAAAGTCCCAAAACTTATTTAACAAATTGTGAAACAATCTGATGTAGGCGTGTCCCTATCCGGATTTCATTCCTGCCTAAGGAAATCTTCAGGGGACTTTGTTATTCGAATTTCCAGAGATATTTGTTATGTTAAATCACAAACTCAATGAGAATTTCTTGTCCTCGTCTAGGAGCGAGATTCAAAATTTAAAATATCAAAGAAAAAACAAAAACAACAACAAAATATTGTCACAATTGGCTTTGTCATCTTCCAAATACTACTCTGTTTTTTTGACAGACCTAGCAATGTAGTGACGTTTATTCAAGTAAATCAACAATAGAAAATCATATGTTTTCTATTAGTGTCAGTTACATTTAAATTTGCACAAGCACCTGCATATTTGTTATTTAAATTTATTTTCATCGGGATAAACATTAATTGCATTTATAGTAATTAAATGTGCTAAAGTCCCAAAACTTATTTAACAAATTGTGAAACAATCTGATGTAGGCGTGTCCCTATCCGGATTTCATTCCTGCCTAAGGAAATCTTCAGGGGACTTTGTTATTCGAATTTCCAGAGATATTTGTTATGTTAAATCACAAACTCAATGAGAATTTCTTGTCCTCGTCTAGGAGCGAGATTCAAAATTTGAAATATCAAAGAAAAAACAAAAACAACAACAAAATATTGTCACAATTGGCTTTGTCATCTTCCAAATACTACTCTGTTTTTTTTGACAGACCTAGCAATGTAGTGACGTTTATTCAAGTAAATTTTATTTTTTTGATTTATTAAAACGATTGCAGAGAATGAGTTTTGAATTTAAATTTGAGTTGAAAATTGATTAAAATTGGTACATCAACTGATATTATCACGCTAAATATACCATTGATAAATTTGTTGGCGAACGCACCCCTTTTCCGGGGAGGGGTTCAAAGTTGGAATTTTGTTTTGCGATTTTATCCAAAAGTTGTAAATAGGTCGGAACGCTTTATGCACCATTGGATAGGTATAATATGTCCCCATTCAATAACCCAGTACAAGCTATCTTAAAATTTTATATTTTTCCATCTTTTTTTATTAAAAATTCGCAAAAACCTCCAAGTTTAAGTTTAACCAAGTTTATAAATTCACAGGGTCGTATTATACCTTAAATAAAAGCTCAATATCTTGTTTATAAATTTCTGGCCTCAAAACATACCTATAATACAGATACCAAATGTTAAACTGACTCGTAATACGTTAATGAATGGGGACATATAACTCTTTGGAAAGGTATTTAAAACACTTTTCCGATGATGCCTAAATGATGCAGATCCATTCACAACTTTTGTATAAAATCGTAAAACAAAACTTGAAAAAATTTGGAAAAAAAAATAAAAGCTTTTTTATATACGAGAATATAGAAAAAGTAATAATGAACATTCATATATGACCATATATAAAACATTCATATATGTCCATATATGAGCATATATGTCCATATACCCTCAAATTTCGGATCCGAACATATATGGATTCATATATAAACTCATATATGTGGCCATATATGACAATATATGAACTTTTTCACCTGGGTATTAATAATTTTTTTTTAAGATGAAAACAGTTGCTGATATAGCCAGTTACTTTTTGAAAACAACAAATAATTTTTTAAGTTTTAATTTCATCCGAAAAAGTAGTCGTTAAGACCATAGTGCAACGTTTTTTCGAAGAAATTATCGTTTTCATTTACACTAACTAGAAATATATATTTTAAGAAAATATCTATCTTCCAAAATGTTTTCGCCTTTGGCCCATAGTGCATAAAAAAATCTAACTTCTCAAATGTGTTTTCTCATATAAATTATGCTTATAACAATCTTCTTTGATTTTCTGTTGGCTGGAAAAAAATTAAATTTAAAGCAACTGAATTAAGGAGGTTTGTAAGTTACAATTATCGCAAAGCTTAGAGTTTTTTTTTGTGTAGATAATTTTGAATACGAAGTTATAAAAAATTAAATAAAAAACAAGAAACAGCAAAGTTAAAGTTGATTATATTGAGTACATCGTTTGGAATTTAATAATCGATACAAACATGTATAAAAACAGAAACAAATATCATTTATTCAAATTAAGTGTAAATTATTCACACTACCTGAAAACAATTGAAAATATTCATAAATTTTCTTATTGTTCAACACATAATTTACCAATTAAAGAAAATTAGTGCTTCTAGATAATCATCTAGCTAATGAAAATAATGATGCAGTATTTTAAAACTAGACTCGAAATACTTTACCATCTAATGTATAAATGTTTTAAATCCTTAAGTATTTTACAGGTTAATAACATTAGCATAATATTGATTGTTTTACCCGCCTCAGCCAAAAGCTTTTTATACATTTTTCTTATCTCATCACAATAATCTTTCACTACCACTATGTGTACAAAGCAAAGAAACAGTAATAACGACTACCAGCAGCCGCCAGTAATAATTGATATTAAAGGAATTTGTGTATGGATATTTGTGTCCTGTTATTTACTTAAATACTGATAATAATATATTGCCCATAACTGCAGGGTAATTATTTTGTAAAGTATCTTAAGAACTTGTGACAAAAATCAAACATGGACATATCAAACACTGTAAAAACAAAAGACTTAAGACACATACTTTAGATTTTTAGCTCTAACATAAGAAAAACTGTTAAAATCACTTGCTTGTTTTATTTTTAGTTGTTAATTTAAAAGACTGTTTACTTTTTGGGCCAAAATTCCCCTGGGTATAATTCAAGTTCACCACTTGCACTTGAAGTAACTGACTAACTTGCTTACATATTTGTTCTTGGTTTTTGCGCCTTAAATAGCTGATTAAAACGAAAACTTGTAGAATTTAGGAACGTTATTTATATAATAATAACAAATGTCGTCGACAAAGTTGTGGCTTAATTTAAAGATGATTTTGTTTTCAGCTTTTATATCACATGTCATAAATTCTGTTTATAAATATTAAAAAAGTGATGTTATGTAGTTTTCCAAAGTGGGATGGATAAATGTTTTACAATTATTTAGAACTTAGCAGTTAAACAAAAATTCATAATCAATTAAAGTATATAAACAATTATAATTATTTTTTGTACGTATGATTAATATTTATTTAATATTACTCATACGTTATAAATAACTTTTTTTAATAACACTACTTAACAAGTTTTAAAACATTCTATGCTCCATATATTAGACTATATTTTTATTAGGTATTTTAATTATGTATTTAATGGTCATCTACACCCGAAAATTACATTAAATTTGTTTATTTAGTAGTTTGAAAACAAATTTTTTAATTTTAAGTTCTGACCGATTTGACAGTATGACTACAACTCGATTAGGATCAAGCTATTTTCGTCAAGCCAATAGCAAAATAAATACTATTTAATGCGCAACATATTTTTTGAACCCTGTTCTTTATTTTAGGATATATACGCCGAAATAACACGGAAAACTCTCTTTTTTTGAAAAAAGTAAAACAAACAAAAAATATATAAGAAATTTCAAAAATGTTCGTTACTTTGAAGGAAAACATTTTTAACTCTTTTTTTGTTCAACATGATATTTAAGCATGCTTAATTCATTCGCGCTAATCATTTATCTTTAAAACAAAATATTTTTTTTTTTTTTTATTAATTAATAATCATATAATTACAAATTTAATACTATTACCCTAACCGAGCACTAGCTACTATGGCCTTCGGCGCGTTGTAGCGAAAACAGACCAGTGCCTCTGGTGGGAATCGAACCCACTACGCCCGATCTGATAAGCCAGCCCGCTACCAACTAGCCTACCGGGGCGCACCACACAATATTAAAATTACACGTTTTGCTTGGATTTAATAAAATTAACACTGAAAAAATAAGAAATCAGTCACTAGATTTCCTCCAGGCTTTCTGATTTCAACGAAAGTTGCTACATTAGATATAGATCATATAGCTATAAACTTGTTCAAATATAGGAGAGTTAATCAATCACAGCGGATCTTGAAATATCGCGTTTCAAAAAATGAAAAATATATGAAACTTTTAAAAAAGTAGTCGTATACCTTTTAACGGCTTAAACTACGATATTTCATTTTAAAGCTACTTAAATTCTGGTTTTATTAGTGTGCACAAATTATGCACTTCAAACTGCATTGTTTTCATAAACTGCGGTTCAAATCTGTATTTCGAAAAACATTGTTTTTAAATTTTAATAAATTATATGTTAATTACAAATGACTTCCTTACGCCTTGTCCTAATACGTATGTCTAGCTCTTATGGTATCGTGAGTTATGATAAAAAATGTGAACAAATTTAACTAACAAGCCGATAACTCAGAAAAATGCAGGAATAAAACATAGGGATTTGGTAACGGTAAAGAAGAATAATTTGTAAATAACATATATTTTTTTAAAAGTTTTAGAGAGGCAGTTATTTTGAACATAGCGGTTTGAGCCTCAGATTTTGGAAAACTGCATTTTACCGTCAAGAAGTAAATTATTTTTGTAAATCAATAAAACCACGATTTAAGTATGTTAATAATTTGGTATCAGTGACAATTTTTAAAATTTTTAAAATTAAAAAAAAACAGTTTTTGAAATACAGGTTTAAACCGTTGATTTTGAACAAAATGCATTTTACCTAAAAAAAATTAGATATCAATGAATCCCGTAGCTTTAACAGTTAAAAAGATATGGATGATTAAGTAAGACTACTTTTGTTAAATTGTCGATTTTTTTCATATTTTAATATGCGATATTTCCACAACCGTTAGATCTAACAATCCAAAACTTGTACGATGGCATATCTATATGACTCCTACCTTCCATACCAAGTTTGGTTAAAATTGAGGTAAGCAGAGTTCGAAAATTTGACAATTTTTGATAATTTAAACATAAATTTCTATTAGTGTAGCAGAAAAATGCAAGTTATGTATTTATTCTGACAAAAAAATTCTCGCTTTTTCTATAAAAAAATCCCAAATGGTGTAAAATATTCTTTGTCCAGCAAGAAAACCAAATTGTTGCAGTTAAGTTTTTTTCTTATGTTTCAAATAAAAATTTGTAACGTTGCATTATTTTTGTTTTCACAAGCGCCCCAAAATTAGAGTGCTAAAAAAGCGTCAGAGTTGTTTTTTCCTATTAAAAATTTTGCTAGACTAAAAATTTAAAATTTCGACAACTTTTTAATTATTAAAAATTCTGTAGACATTTTTCTTCATTAATTTTAAAAAATTATAACCTTTTTAAAAAAATAAGTTTTTAAATGTAAATTTTTCAAAAGAAAAAAATTAGGGGCAACCATACTGTAACGTGTCCGCAGATGTACTGCTAGTGTTGGCATGTGCCGCCGGTCGGATTCCAACCCGCCACTTCAGCCCGGGGACAAGCACAGTTAAAAATAACAAATAAAATAAAAAAAAACTATCACACAAAATGAACTTCAAGAGAAAAGACAAGGTCGTAAAACCCCCACATATGCCCTCCCAACCATGGTCACCAGATATATCCAAAATAATTAAAATAGTGACCCCAATTACCACACACACTAACACTTTACTTAGTTCGTTATAAGCGAGTTTCGTATTAACCGGCGTAAAATTTCTTTAAAGTTCTTTAGTTGTAAACAAATTATTAAAATATTTTATAAGCTTTGAAAAAAATTTTGAAATTATTTTATTTGATTTCATAAAAAGATATTTCTCGATCCAATTGAGAAAAAATGTCATTGTGTTTGGAATAGTGTGTTTAATAAAATTCAAAAAAAATTATGGGAATTTGGCAACATTTTGCAAGTTCGTAATAAAAATGGATTATTATATTGTTGTTTGTGAGACTATCCGAAACCCAGGATTTGTTTTAATCAAGCTCTTATCAACAGCTGTTTTTACATTTACTTTTTCCAAAACTGTAAGTTCGTAATAACCGAAGGTTCGTGTCAACCATGTTCGTCTTAAACGATTTTTTCTGTACTTGAACAGTTTTTTTTGATGCTAAATGTGTTGTTGATGCTATTTTTTGATGCAAAATGCATTTAAAAAATTATGATACCCAATGTTAAATTTTTAAAACAATTAGCATTTTTAATTGGACGAAAATGTGTCGTGTTCTCGTATAAAAACTCTATAATTCCACTTTTGACAACTAGATATATGCCACTTCACTACTGTCTACTCGATGAAAACGAAATTTGAATAAAAAAAAAAAATTCTCGGTTTAATATTTCGAAAAAAATGTTGGCCCTTACCAAAATAAATTAATGGTTACCACACTTCCTATACCTATGAATTGATTAGGTATATTTTTGTTTTTTGATCTTGTATCTGAAGACTAATGCTTTATCTTGATTAAAATAATCTATTTAAGGAAATTACATTTAAAAGGTAAAATTTAATAATAATCTGAGTTCCTCTAAAAATTATCATTTAATAGGGATTTTTATAGTATTTAAGTGAATACTTAATTTGTAAGCAGATAATTTTACGCTTTTTAATAAAAAAATGTTTCTCAGTTCTATGAAAAGGTATCCCGGGGTTCTGGAAAAATTAAAAAAACGAAACAAAAAAGTCTAGGAAAAATAAAACCCTTATCTAACTACATTTTTAACCACATTTTTTAAGAAGATTGTTTAATTTGATTAAAAAGAACATTAAATTATTAGCGAGTTTGTGTCTTAAGTCTTTTGGTTTTTATATGATTTTTTTAAGGAAATTATAAATTTTGTTTATTATAATGGGCATTATTAAATCAAAGGCATTTCAAATTGTTGTTAAACTGTTTTTGTTGACTATGTTTATGATTTTGGTGTATCAAATTTGTAGAACGAAACAGTTTGCGAAAAAGAAAACCTAAATTTAACTAAATTTTTCAAAAACATTTTTTTAAGAAGAGTATTTAATTTGATTAAATGGAAAATTAAAATATTTGCTAATTTGATTATTTTGGAACATACGCGTTTTTAACCGATTTTGAGATATTTAGTTGCGCTTAGGGTTACTTATTTGCAGGAAATCATACTAAACACTTTTGAATTCGAAAAATGAAACATTTTATATAAGGATGCTTTATATGATTATGAAACTTTTGTTTGCTCCTTTAAATTTATAGTCCTTTTAATTTTTTGATGTCTTTCCGATTTTAGTATTAATTACAAACTTTCATATTATGTTCATTTTACCCTTTACTGTATGAAACTGGGATTAAAAAAAAGTAGTATTTAATAATAGAAAACGCAAAAATTATACAAATTTCAGCGTTTTCAAATGTTTTTATTTGTAAGGATTTTATTGAAATATACCGATTCGTTACATATATGTAACAAACTCGTCTAAACGAAAAAATAATAATTTTTTATTATTTGATAGTCCAACTTTGTTTCATCAAAAAGATATTTAAATTTTTCAGATATTGGCAGTAATAGCAAAAAATCCATACCAACGAAGTATTTAAGAGGTTAAACCTGAAATTTGAAGGCAACAGACAGGACTTTTAGATGACATACAAAGTTTTTTGAATAAATCTTAATTTACAGTGTTATAACTTCTCGAATAAAGCGAAAACAATGTTTTTAAAATTTTCGGTTACGATATCTCCAAAACGTTATGTGATATATATATTTTGAGGTCATATTCAGATTCAGCGTACATAATACTTTTAGAGAAGTATACTATAAATATTATTACTATAACTACGAGGGCGGATCAATAAGTCCGTGACTTTTTGAATGAAACACAGTTTTTTTTGCAAAAAAAAAAATATTTTTCAACATAATCCCCTTTTAGCTCAATACACTTTGTCCAACGTTTCTCCAATTTTTGTATCCCTTTCAAAAAAATTCGAGGTTCATAAAATACACATATCTTGGCCATATGGGGTCGTGTTTTTTTTAAATCCTCGTTAAATCGGTCCAATAAGTTGGCATAATATTCGCCGTTTATTGTTTTTCCATTTTGAAGGTAATCGGTGTGCATTTTCCCGCTTTGCATCCCAAAAAACTGTTGACATAACCTTATTGGTCACGATTACGTTTATGGTCAATTGAGAGCAAACGCGGCAACCATCTTGCAGACAGCTTCCTTAAACCCAACTGATCATTTAAAATCGAAACCACAGTGCCATGTGAAATGCCTATGGCACCAACAATCTCACGCACTTTTTCTCTTCGATCGGCCAACACCATATCGTTTATTTTTTCGGGTGTATTCACCTCAATTGGCCGTCTAGAACGTTCAGCGTCATTTGTACTTGTGCGACAACAACGAAAGTCAGTAAACCAGAGTTCCCATAGTATTTATTAAGCTTTTCCTTGTTTTGATTGACTGTTTTTTTTCGCAAAAAATAATGTTTAATGAGCACTCGAAATTCACTTTTTTCCATTTTTAAAAAATCTATGAGGTTGTATGTTTTGAACAGCTGTTAAACGCAAAGAAAATGACAGAACTTGCCCAAAATTTGACAGTAGTCTATTAACAGGTGGTACTTGATGGAAGCAGTGTAGCATTTCATATAACTACGAGAAAAGTTAAAATAATATATAGAAACTTTACCAATTTGTTCCTTTTACTACTTTGTTACATTTCTGTAACGAATCGAATTTAACAAAACTAAATATCTAACGAATTTTAAAACAAATGAAGAAAATTAAGAATACATTATAAACTTTATGATTACTCAGTTTTCATACACTTTTATTACTCTTAATAACACAAAAAAAATGTTAAACTTTTGGCGTTTACGGACGAATGAAAATTTGCAATTTTTTTACAATATAAATGCATTTATTTACAAATTCATCGTTACTTTAGAAATGCTTGTTATTAAATGGTAAAATTTAGTTGTTGTTAAATAATAACTGAGAAACAAAAATTAAATTAGATTCATGCATAACTTGTCGCATTGGTTAAAATTATTCGTTACATATATGTAACACAGTGCAGTTAAGGGTTAATGGAATTGATTCAGCGCTTAAGTTGCCACAAAGCGAAATAGGGTTTGAAGTAACTGCCGATAGGAATGAAAAAATTATATTTGCGAATAAATTATAATTATTTATTTCCAATATTTCGTCTAAACAAGAAGTCACCCATCTTCAGGGAACAATTATTATAATTTGCTTTATTGAAACAAAAATTTTTCAAACAAATTATAATAATTGTTCCACGAAGAAGCCACCCAATGTGGAGACGAAATATTGGAAAAAAAGAATAATTATAATTTATAAATAAAGGATCTTAAGCTCGTTTAAAATAAGAAGAATTAATTAAAAGAAGATCATTGAAAACCTAACATTCTTTAACAAAATAAACTTATTTCAAAAACTGTTCCATAAACATTTTTTTAATGCTATTTTGGAGAACTAAATACGCAATAAAAGAAGGTGCATATTTGTGTAATTTTTGCTATAAACTAGTATAATTCTTTCCCAAATATATATTTGTCTCCTATTTATAAAAAAAAATCTAATTTGATTCCATATTTGTTTACTAGGCCATAAACTAAACCTTGATATATTGACGTCTCTGATGTTAAATTTTTTTAATTCGGTTTTTATTTATTTCAAACAAATTGCTAAAATTAATTTTCCTTTCTCATCCAACTTACAGATCAATAATTTTTGTCAGACATTAAGAATTTTAAGAATTACTTTGTCGGTAAGTTGTTGAAAAGTACTTTGTTATATTTGCTCCTGTTTTACTGCGTTTTAAAATTAATAAATAAAAAAAGTTCAAAAAACTTCCAAATAAAAACCAACAGTTTAAGTGTTTTTAATTCGCCTACAAGGCTTAAAGATTAACACAAGAGAAGAACTTATTTTTCGTTAATAACAAAAATGTTGTTCACAACACTTGTAATACAGAAAAAATATACCATTCTGAAGAAGTTTTTTCTTTGTAAAAATGCTTGAGTTCATATTTTTGTTCTTTATTAAAAAAAATTATAAATTCTTTTCATATCAAAAAAGAAATCAACCACTTTATATAGTTTTGCTACTTGTTGCCACTGTCAATATCGTTTGTAAGACAATGGAGTAGCAGCAATATTTTGCTGTACCGTGTTGTAACCACTATTAAACACTTTCAAGGTTTCCACTTAAATTTGTCAAGTATTGGCAGTTCCTGTACGTTCATACTGAATGTTAGCACTAAACATATATAGTTCATTAAATATGACTCCTGTGGTTTCTTGTAGTATTAAATATTAATTCTTCTTGTTAAAAATCATTGTTTTGCCTCAAGTGTTTTGGCGGAAACACATTTTTTAAAACTAATTTTTTTTTTTAAAACTTAAAAATCACAAAAAAACAATTTTTTGTATTTTCAAAAAATTCTTGTCCTCTAAATGGCGCCAAAATATTTCTTTAAAAAAAAATTTCTCTTCTTGGTTTTGTCATTAATCATTTTTGTATCATTCCTTCATTAATTACCACCTTGTTGCTGGCTGCTTTAAGTAAATCCTTAAATTCAAACCACGAGTTTCATATCATATTTTTTTTTGTAGATTTTTTTAACTGTGTGACATGATTAACGTTTAAATGCCCATTGGGCTTTTCTTTTGTTAATCCATTTTAGCCTGTTTTTTTTTTTTTTGTAAGAAAACCCACTCTACGCCTTATTTTTATCTGTAGTTTTGTTGTTTACAATTGCAAATTGAATATTGCCGATATATTCAGCAAAAAAATATATCTTAACAATTGCAAAGCTACTGTTTTAACATGTTTTTGAATTTTTTTGTGTGGGACCCTTAAGCGGACTTCATCTTCAGATAATCATATACTCTGGTAAATCTTTTTTCAAGTTTATGTTAAAAAAATGCAAAATGGTATTTTTATTATTATCAGGGCAAGTTTAAAATTTCACGAAAAAAGTTGAATATGGTATGCAAAATATCACGAAAAATCATAAAAAATTACACAAGAAAATTAAATATCAAAGTTTTTTTTTATTTTTCTTTATTAAATTTTGATTGCGTTATATATTCATGTGCTTTTTAAAGTTATCAAAATATATGACTATAGAAGAAGTTACATAGTACAGTAGAATAAATTGAAAATACGCGTTCCACATTAAAGTTTGTAGCACAGAGTTTGGATGGAAAATTGTATTAAATTTTTAAAAAATTTCTTTTTTGTGTGCATCTTTAATATTTACTTTAACTCGATCTATAATATATTAACATTCGTTTATAGAAAGTTTCTTATTTAGAGATGATTCAACAAAGACATTCGAAATTATATTTCATATACGCTAAGTTTTTGAAATTTAAATTTTGCATTGTCTTTGGATTCTACGCAAACGACACATATTTGACTGAACTTATTACAATAATGTATTGCAGCTTTAAGCCCATCTAAAGGGTGTTTTTTATACAGTTATAGAACTTTAAGTTGGCAACACTTTTTTAACTGGCGGCCATTTTGTCAGCTGTTAAGTGATTAATGTTTAGTTTGGTATTGCATTTCAATATGAATAGACTGACGCCTGAACAACAATTCCAAATTGTGTAAATTTATTTTAAAAATCATGGTTCTGTTCGAAATGGGTATCGCGCACTACGTCCATTTTACGGTCAACATAAATCCTGGAACGTTTTCACACCACGTTTACTCTAAATGATCTTGCAGTGCGTACAGAAGAAGTCATTGCTGCTGTAGAGCGTAGCGCAGAGGAAAGCCCCACTCAGTCTATCCGCCATAGTGCACAGGAGTTGAATATGTGTCCATTCACTTTATGAAAGATTTAGCGGAAAGATTTTGGTTTGCGTGCTTACAAAATTCAACTCGTGCAACAATTGAAGACATACGATCACCTAGCCAGGTTTATTGCATGGTAATTGAAGGAAACGTTTGGTAACCGCATAGTTTCACGTTTCGGATCCGTGAATTGGCCTCCAAGATAGTGCGATTTAACGCCGCTGCACTATTTTCTGTGGAGATATGTGAAGTCGCTGGTCTACGCCGATAAGCCCAAAACGATTGACCACTTGGAGGATAACATTCACCGCGTTATTGCCAAAATACTGCCAGATTGGACTGCGTCCGAGCCAGCCGTGGCGGTCATATGCCAGAAGTCATATTTAAATTATAATGCCAGAAGATTATCTTTCGAATAAAGTAAATTGCATGTCAATCTAAAAAATTCATCTTTGTTTTATTCCATTTCAAAGTTCTATACCTCTATAAAAGCACCATTTATTTATGGATAGAGCTGGTGGTGTACAAAAAATATTTATAACAATATCAAATATTAACAGTACGATTTAAACGTAATACTTTTTATTAAAAAAAACACACACACACAAAATAAATTGGTTGGAAATCCGCTAATACACTCACAATATTTTTTCGTTAAAAACAAATGAATATGTACTTTAAAACTACTAAATATATAGTTTTCTTTTCTTTTAAAACAAATATATTTTTCATTTTTTTTAACTACATATTAAAAAGTTAACTCAAAATCCGTAAAATTCAGATATTCTTTAATTCTTACTATAAAAAATAAAAAAAAATTAAAAAAAACTCTCAAATCCGTAAAAATAAATGATTTTACTTTATTTTAACTATCAAAAATTAACTCCCAAATTATTAAAAACAACAGTTTTGTTTTTTTTTTTTTATAATATCATTAACTTTTTGGTTCAAATAATGAATTTTTTGTAAAAAGAAAATTTTAGATGAAAATAACAACTGTTAAAGAAAAACAGTATTTAAGTGTAGTTGGTTTTTTTTTAATAAATGGTAAAATAGGTTAAAAACATATTTCTATGTATCTTAAATGTATATTCATTAAAAAACAAAGTTTACAGATCACTTTTTAAATAAACTACAATCTGTTACATACAGTTATATTAGTTTTTTGTTTTTATATACATCGAGATTATTTTTATGTTATTTTCAATTTATAACGAGCTTTCAACCTCCGTATATTTACAAAATAAAGCAAATCAAACATATGAGCTAGGTTGATACTAGTATTTCGATCTGGCTAAAGATCTCATCAGAACCCGAAGTTTTAGAAAAGTTAGAGCCTCCATAATAGGCAGAACTTTAACAAAAAACCTATTAATAATCATTTTTGCTCCATTCTTGTTACTGTTGAAATATACAACAGATTTTTTATTATAATTACATTAAAACAGTTGTACTAGTCAGGCACGTAGCTAGGGGGGGGGCTTGGGGGCTAGAGCCCCCCCCGAAATGATTTGGCAATTTTAAAAACTTAATACAATTCGTTAGAAAGTAACAATGTTATTGATAAATTTAATATGAAAATATTTATTTTTGACTTGGATCAAATAGGAAATAGTTTTCTATGATTCGAATCTTAAAATTTCGTTAGAAAACATCGCCTGCAAATGGGCGGCTATCATTGTTAGAGTTGGTTTTCGACAAAAAGCAATAAATAAAATCTTTTCATAAGAGATTTCGAAGTCTTTGACTTAAAATATAATCAAAAAATTGTTTGAGACAATGCAAACTAAAAATTAAATATGTCTACACAGAAAAAACTAAAATTGAGTTTTAATTAAAATATTTGTTGATTCAGCAAAAGTTTAACTGAATTCAGTCGTGTTGATGCAATTGTAGTAACAACTAAAATAATTTGTATCTATTTAATTAGTATTATTTTCAATTACATATAGTTTTATTCACATCTATTAAAAATTTAATTGAATATTGTTTACTATTGGGAAAAATTACAAAATTTTAAAAAAATCACCAAAATTGTAAAAAAAATCGCCAAAATTTAAAAAAATCGAGACCATTTGAAAAAATTGCAAAATTTGAAAAAAAAATTGCCAAAATTTAAAAAACAATCCTCAAAATTGAAGAAATTTAAAAAACTCCCAAAATAAACGCCAAAATTTGAAAAAATTTTAAAAAAAATCACCGAAATTAAAGAAACGCAAATTTTCAACTTTAAACGATTTTTTTTAATTTTGGCTACTTTTTAAAATTTTTGAATTTGTTTCAATGTTGTTATTATACGTTATAAAAACTGAAAATTTTTTTTATACCAAATTCAATTTCAATTAAACAGTTAATTAAAAGTAAGTTTGAAATCGAACAAAAGTTTAATTGAAATTTTTTTGATAATGATTTTTTCTGTTTATTTTGACATCATCTTTTAAAATGGAGATACCACTAAGACTCAAAATTAAGTTTACTTGTGCCGTAAAAGTCGTTACTTTACTTACAGTGCAATCTTTTTATATAAATTTGGTTTGCTACGCACGCATCTGGTAACATAGTTTTCAGTATTTTTTTTACGATATATATTACGATATCTCATATATTTTTCTAATTTTTTGAAACAAATTTAAACCTCAAACTTTGATCGATATGCATAATGTGTTAACGTGGTCCAATGTGACTTAAATTTTCTCAATTTTTTTTTGTAGACTAAATGTCAACAAATTTCTATCGGCGCTCCTTGAAATGCGACATTTTAAAATCACGCAGCTAAATTTTAAAGGGGTTTTATTTAAAAAATTGATTAAAGACAATTTGAAAAGCATTTGAAATTGTCCTAAATATAAAATCAAAGTGAATTGGAAATACATAATTTAGTTTTAATAACCCCTAGGCGATGTCAGGTATATTTTTAAATTTTCCAATTTTATATTTTTTCTTTATTATTATTTCTTTCAGACTACAATCACGCTTGCTTGTAAAATTTACGATTTTTTTAATGCAAGACATGAAGTCGGATATATGAAAAAGGGGAAAAACTAGTGAATAATTTGTTAAAATAATTCAAATATGTGGCAGCCGGGGTCCACGACATAGTGTGAAAATGGTTTTCAAAATGTGTGTTTTCTCGAGCATTTTAACGCTGTTTTTAAAAAAGGTTAAATTTCCTAAACTTTGAATATATTTTCATACAAAGATGTGTTAAATTTCACCACCAATTTTAAAAATAGATACGTTTTTCATATATTTTTGCTGCTTTATCACCTATCCGAATTTCATTAAGAGAACCCATCGGAAAAGCTTCCTTATAATTGTCAGGCAAATTATATAGGATATTTGCTTTTAATTTGTTTTTTGGACGGTTATAAATCTTTAATTCCTCGAGTTAAAACGTTTGCATAAAATAATACATTATTTTATATGCACTTATAAGGTTTTGTCTGCCAGTGCATTTAACCGGACATAATTATATAAATTCATATATAAAATTAATTTCGCAGAAAAAATTTAATATGATGTCATATATAGTTGCGTATAATTGTATATTGCATTTAGAATACGCTAAAACTAATCCAATTAATAATTGAGTTATATTTATATACCTAGACATGGCAAAATAATATATATATTTTGATATTATATCATATTTTAAAAAACACAATTTTATTTCAGATAAAATTGTATATTACCATGCAGAGTCACACTAGAAAATTTGTCAATTATATTTTGGATGTAAATATGTATTACATCAATACAATAGTACAATTAATTGCATCATTTTGTGTATAATTTTATACACAAAATTTACCCCAATTTTTGTCTTTTGAATTGATTTCTTTCTGGTTTTTAACCCTAAAAAAAGAATTTGTTTCATTTGTAACATTATGAGTTCTTAATTTAGTCTAAGATTTTTTTTCAATCTAAAACTCTAAAATTAGTTTCAACGTTTTTTCCGTGTTTGTTATTCAATGGTGTAAGTTAATAAATTCCACAAAATCTTCATTTTCATTATGTTATTTTTTATTTTTGAATATAATAAAATTTCCAAATGCTATGGAATTTGTTACAAATTATAAAGTTGTAAACCTTTTGCAAGTGGCTAAAGTCTAAAACTATTAATAGATATTTCGAATTTTCATGACGTTCTAAAATCAAAAACCGGATACAACTATAGCTTATTTTGTATATATCAGTATCAGTTCAGATATAAATTTATACCGCTATATAAAATCGTATTAAATTGTATCGCGCTATTATTCGGATGCCCATTTCTCGGATAAATGGCACATAAAAATATAAAGTAACGCAATTTTATTTTTCGCGGTTTTCAAAAAGTTTTCCGCATAATCCTTTTTTTATTTAATTAAACTAAAAATTAATAGTTAGCTAAAAATTTAACGTAATTAGACAATAACGATGCATATCCAACTTAAAGTACACAAACATTTTCAAATTTGACGTGTTTCGCGGATTATGATCAAACAGATTAAATCGTTGTTTCGCGATATAGACATCAAAATTCGCAAAAATAATGAACACAATAAGTAAAAAATGAAAAAATGCATTTTAAGGATTTCTATTATTAATACATGATTGTCCATTTACGTACATGATTGCCCAATAAGTGTAGGTCAAAATTTAGCAAACAAAAAAAAAAAAAAAAAGCTGTTACTCTAGTGTGCAAACAAAAATATATATAATCAAAATAAAACATCGAAAAGCCCCCCCCGAAACAAATTCCTAGCTACGTGCCTGGTACTAGTAAAATATTCGATTTAATAACTAACAATTTTAAACTGTACTATAAAAATGTTACAACTTCTACAAAAATCTCTTTTTACTACCAATTTAAACAAAAATAAAATTTTATGATTTTATTTGGCGGTGAAATTGTACATTTTGATCCATAAATTAGACATATGCATAATATATAACATGCATCAACCAAATTCTTAAAATATTTCTTTACTAGTGCCTTACTAAATATTATGTAGCTACCCAGCCAGAAAAATACGAACGGAAAAGTATTGGCCCAGTGCTTCCAACGGTGGTATGAGCGTTGGAAGAGTGTTGGATATCTGAAGATTTAAGTGATTTGCCAACCCCAAAATGATAACACCGGGCAGGGCTTGGCCGTTCCTTTTTTAAAACGTTGGCAAATCACTGGCAATGAGCGCTTTGCCAGTACCAAAACCATAATTTTAAAACGTTGGCAAAGCATTGGTAGAACAACCAATAAAGTGCTTTTTTAATAATATAATATTTGCTTTGCCAACCCCAAAATGATAACACCGGGCAGGGCTTGGCCGTTTTTTTTTTAAACGTTGGCAAATCACTGGCAATAAGCGCTTTGCCAGTACCAAAATCAAAAACAACCAATAAAGTGCTACTTAGTAATTCACTTCAGAGTTGTATTATTTCGCATTGAATGATTTTGGTAATTTGAACAGAAATAACAATAGGCTTGCTTCAGCAAAGTTAATTACAAAATAACTGAATATTTTTTTTATCAAATTATTTTTGTGATAAGTTAGCACAATTTTTTACTACAATTTTACTAAAGAAAATTTGAAAATACATTTATTAAGTAAAATGTTAGTACAAAAACTATACTTTGTGCTGACTATAATAGGAGACCTTAATATTCTTAACTTCAAATCATAAATTGCAATTTAGTTTTGAATTTTTCCACTCTTGTTGTGAACAAGGGATGTGCCACTGTTTTTTATTAAGTTAACGGTTGTAAATTTTGTAAATCAAGTACTGGCAAAGCACTTTTTACGAACGTTGGCAGAGCGTTCTAAGCCAGAGCTGTGCCAGTGCTTTTATTATTTTTACTGTTGTAAATTTTGTTAATTAAGCACTGGCAAAGCACTTTTTACTAACGTTGGCAGAGCGTTGTAAATCAGTGCTTTGCCAGCACTTTATTTGTTGGATCATTGGCAAATAGTGCTCTGCCAGTGCTTGATATTTCAGACCATTGGCAATTTCTGGCTGGGTAATGATGTTTGCGTGTACCGAATTGAAAATAAGCACTTTCTGTTATGTGTCAGATTCTCTGTTATAGTACCCAAATATTAAAAAAAAGAAATAAATTTCTTAGTTTTAGTCACCATAGAGCAATTCCATATGAAAGCGATCACCTTTTGGACGACCCCTCTCCGATTTTAAAATAAATAGTCTCAATCGATTGCCCAGCAAAAAATAATGTACCTACATATTTTTTTTTTTTTTATAGTGACTGGTTTAGTGGTGGTGTGCACCACTGTCATGTGACAAAATTGAAGAATTCTTCATAAGGGACCTCATTGAAAGTTGTTTTAAAAAAAAACTACTAAAGCGATCGCAACGAGTGATAGCTCGTTGGAAAGGTATTGAATCAGGCTTTAATTGAAAAATAAAATTTTAATAATTTTTCTCAGAAATTTACCTTTTTTCCCATGAAAATGAAATTTTCCCATGAAAATTAAATTTTCCGATTTTCCACAGAAGCTCCTAAATTTTCCGGCTAATTTTACTTATTTTGGATTCCTCATAATTTTTGCTTTAAGAATCAGCAATAAAAAAATGGGCCCCTACTCCTTGTTTGGACAGGAGAAGAGCATTTAAGAGACCACCATGTTCTCATTGTTTTTATATTTTTTATAATTGAATTATTTTTAATTATTTAACAAGAAAAATTAGGAAAATTTTATTTTTCAATTAAAGCCTGATTCAATACCTTTCCAACGAGCTATCACTCGTTGCGATCGCTTTAGTAGTTTTTTTTAAAACAACTTTCAATGAGGTCCCTTATGAAGAATTCTTCAATTTTGTCACATGACAGTGGTGCACACCACCACTAAGCCAGTCACTATATAAAAAAAAAAAAATATGTAGGTACATTATTTTTTGCTGGGCAATCGATTGAGACTATTTATTTTAAAATCGGAGAGGGGTCGTCCAAAAATTTGCCAATTTTGATCGTTTTCATATGGAATTGCTCCATAACCAATGAAGAACAAACACAACTAAAAGACAATTGCTTTAAAGTGAATTGGTTTTAGGTTTCAGAAATTTGTAGTACAACATAAAATAAATGACAAAAATTAAACGAAGAGCAAAATATTTGAAATTCTTAAAATAAATATATTTACATATATTATTGTAATGGTACTGTTAATTTGCATCGAATACAAATTTGGAGCTAGATTAAACAAAATGTATGTAAATACAGTCCAACAGTTTGTTTATATTCTAAGAAGCTCAAAAAATCTAAAACTAAGATCTAAATTAGTAATTAAAAATAAAGGCGAAGCTTGTCTGCAAGACCCAAATTTTAATTTAAAAAACATTAAGTTCCCTAAGAAAATCGATCAAATTTATTTACTTTTAATACAAAAAAAAACATTGAAATTTTAGTGGTTATCCTCAGATTCGTGTTTTGCATATAGAAAAACATCTCGATTCTGTAGAAAATTCTCAGATTATTGTTTTTCTATTGATAACCCCTAATGTTTTTCTGTAGAAAAATCTTGAGATTCTGAGGACTTTCTCCATAAAAATTCCTCTGTTTTTAGCATTTTTCCTATGAAAAAACCCTTAGGATATACGGGATTTTTCTTTTATAATTCCCCTAGCCTCTGAGGACTATTTCCTTTAGAAACGTTTTCAGCAATTCTTCCAAGCTGAAAACCGTCAGAATATTGGTTGGTTGGTTCTTACAGAAAATGTCATAAACAATTTAAATTTATATCAGGGACCGTTTTTTTAAATCAAAAAATCAATCACTTAGAACAGACATAAAAAAAAATTTATTGCACCATTTTATTATTTTTTGACAATCTTTGCATATCCGTCATGATTTTTAAATTTCTGATTTTTAAAGTTTTCTTCAATGGTAATGATTATTTTTGAGTAATAATAAAAAAAATCAGTCATAATCATTATTTTTGAGCAAAAAAAAAATAACACTCAAAAATAATCATTATTTATGATTTTTATTTTTTTCGCTCAAAATAAAACTCACTTTCAATTTACGACTTTATATATGATGTACTTACATATTTTTATGCATACGTATATATATTTACATAAATTGAAAGTGAGTTTTATTTTGAGCGAAAAAAAATAAAAATCATAAATAATGATTAATTTTGAGTTGTATTTTTTTTTTTGCTCAAAAATAATGATTATGACTGATTTTTATTAATATTACTCAAAAATAATCATTACCATTAAAGAAAATCCTTAAAACTCATAACATAATCATTATTGTGTAATTTTTATTATAAAACTCATAATGATTATGGTCTCTGATTTATATTCTATTTTTCGCACTATTCTTGTTTTTTTGCAAAAATGTGTCTATTTCGTCTATTTTCTACTAATTAATTAATAGAAGAAAAAAATATATTGGAAATTGGGAAAATATATTTAATTCGATTGTATTTCTAGCAAAATTCGGTTCGATATACTAAATCTTATTTTCGATAGGGGGTACTACAGTGATTCGGTTATACCAAGTTTTTAACATAGTACTACACTCATAGGAATAAATCTTTAAATGTGGTGTAATGGTTTGCGCGTTGGACTATTACACAGATGGTCCCGGGTTCGATTCCCGGTGACGACAACATCAACTTAGAAAAATAATATGTATTAGTTTTCTATCACTTATATGTATCGCTGCTCCCACCTTCGGTGTTCCCATAGCACTTAACCCCACCGAAGTAAAATAATGAATGAGGGCTATGAAACAAAAAGCTTCAATAAATTCGCCAACTCTACATCAGGTGGCGAGCAACAACTGTTCTAAGACTTATCTACTCGCGCAATTACAGTGTTGCCATGTTCGAAGCCCTTCATCTTTCACCACCTTTCATCTCTCCACTATCCCCTTTCCAAAGAAAGCAACACATGAATTAATAGGAAGAATTTCCTGAGTGTTGCTTCTCTTTTTTTTAAAAAAAAAAAAAAAAAAAAAAAAAAAAAAACTCAAAATAGCAAACAATAATTGTAATATTAACAAAATTTGCGTCATACTTACCTCAACTTTAGTAGAATGCAAATAACAGCTTTTTTTCTAAAATCAACAGAATTTTTTGGTTAAAAAAATTGTGTATTGCTGATTTCATAAGGGCAGACTTTTATTGGCTTTAAAAAAAAAAAACTAAAAAAAGCTTTAAAAATTTCACATTTTTAATGATTTTTTTTGTCTACTAATATTTAGTAAATGCATTTTGCTGATTTTAGCAGATCATTTTGCTACTTTAAATTAACTAAAAATTAGCTCAAATATAACTAAATATTTTTAAATTCAACAGATTTAGTTTTGCTATTCTTATAGTACTAATATATAGTAAAAAACTACTACTAATTTTAGCAGTTTTTTCTGCAAGGTAATTTTTAACTAATTTTTAGTAGTTTTTTTTTGCTATTTTTAAAGGTTTTTTTCTATGTAGTAAATAAGCTATAACTGTAGATGTCGGTAGTTACAACCAAATAATGTGATAATAAATGCGGCTACCAAAATTCGGTTGGCGACAAATTCAATTCTGTTCTGTGTGTATTGACAGATTGTAAGAAAATCATTTCATGGAAAAAGGAGCAAAACAAAAAGAATTTTTGAGGAAAAAACTTTTATAAAATATTGCAAGGCAGTAGAAATTGGCGTGTTATGCCAAGGTATAGCAAAAATGATAATATTACAAAATTATTTGTCAAAAGTAGTATGTTGTGGCAAATGCCATAAAAAAACTTGCCCTAATTATTATTTATTGTGAACCTTACAAAAATCGATAAATTTTTTGCACTAAACATCGATTTTATGAAAGACTTATGATTAACCAATTGGTGATAAGTATTCTATAGGTTTCTGGAGCAAAAACATAAGTCCATTTTTCTCGATGTTGAGTATATGATGCCTAATTTTTTATTTTGTTATACGACGTACTTCAAAACTTTAGATGCCTCATATTTCTCAAGATTTTCGGAATTAAGAGGAACCATGGATATGATTATGTTCACGATACTTCAAAGCTATTACATGCAAAATTTCACGTTGAAACGTGTTCACTAAAATAATTGATAGATATTTAAAAATCGAAAAATTAAAAAAATTACTTGAAATTTTCAAGAGTTTTTTAATTTCAAGTAATTTTGGCCCATAGTTTTTAACTTTCAGATCCAAACCAATACCAAATAGAGTCACTAGACTAGGGAGATACATTAATTAAAAAAGGAATTTCCATATCACTGCTTGGTGAAAAGTTGTATGGTGGTTTACAAGTAAAACGAAAATTTCTCGATTTTTCAACTTTCGCATTGGATATTGGATTTAATTTTTGAGAACAGCATTTAAAAAATGGTGTAATTTTATACAGTTTGAATTATACCAGGTTGATGTCAGCCCACCAATTAATGTATACGAACATCACAAACATATAAGAAATTGTCGTAGTTGTTCTGAAAATGAAAATGTAAGTTTTTTGATTCAGATATAATTCGATATTATTAGATAAAAGTTGATACAAGCATTTCCAGGCTTTTCTCAACAATTATATCAAACAATATCTAATTTCATAAAGTAACAGTGACTAATATTATTTCTACATTTTTTTACGAAGGTGAAACTGTGGAGCCAAAAAATTATGGCATTATTTTAACAATTTAATTCCGAACAGGGGTGTTTTTTTTTTTAGAAAAATTAGCTTTTCTCAGATTTTTCACTATGAAAATTAGCTATGTTGCGAGAGGGCTTAACTTTTTTATTAATTTCGGTCTTGTGAGTAAAAACCAAAATTTTGTAAGTTAACTAACTCAGAAATTTCAACTCCGGAAATATATGATTACATATAAGCTCACTTAAAAAATATTGTTCATATGGCACCAAATATACTTGAATGTAGCTTTGCAAGGGACCATATATTATCATATCTGTATTAAATTAAAAATAATCAAAGCATTGCCCCATATATATTTCTATATAATTTTTTATGGAACAATTTAAAAATGTATAAAAAACTTATAAAAAAAAATGTTTAATGTTTTATATAATTTAAAGCACAATTATGCAGAATTATATACGAACGCATATATAACTTCATATTGTATATATGGTAATATATAATTAGGTATATTAAGTATAATTGCATATAAGACAATATAAAAAAATATATTGCTATATATACCCTCACACAAAAAATTTTGAAAAGACACAAAGCTATACACAATTAGATACAAGTATTTATGCTTTAAAATATATGTTTATAAGACTATCCGGCTAAAAAATTGCATATATGGATGCATAACACATAACACGTAGATGGATACATAAATCTTCATACATGCTTTTATATGTCTCCATACATGCATGCATGTTTATAAGCATTCCTAGCTAAAAATAGTGCTTACCCAGAAGCGCTTCCGGAAGGCATTATTTAATTACGAAGCGCTGCTAAAGCTAATCCAGAAGGCATGATTTTTGTTCGGGATGTCCCATTTGTTATGTCTCTTTTATGCAGGTGAAAAGCGCTTCTTTCATGTCCTCCTTGAAGCAATAAATTCATGCCTTATGCAATAAGAAGCGCTTTTCTTTAATTAATTAATTCATTAATTCTTCATGGTATGCATTCTTTATTGCTTCATTGTAGGCATTATTCACTGCTTCACAGAAGGCATTATGAGAAGCACAACAGAATGCCTTCCCTAATTGCTTTATTGTGTGCAAGGCTGTGGAGCGCTATTTTGGAAGCATACAAATGTAGTTACTGTTTACCAAATCCATGTTATTTTTTGTTGGGTTTATAAACATACATTGAACATTAATAGATCCACATATGAACATTATTACCTTTGTATATAAATTTATGCATTGATACATTTAATTGTATGTATAAAATTATATCTGTGTTTAGATATAAACTTTTTTACTTGGGTAGTAAAGACAATTATTGCAATTTAAATAATCTCTGAAACAAAACTATATATAAACTTTTCTATCCATCTTCATTATCTATACATAGACATAGTAAATATTCGTAGAAATCCAAGAAGTCATTAAAACAATTAAATCATTAAATCCGGAAATGTTATAAAAATCAAGAAAATTTTATGCAGATTAACAGTTTATTTTCTGTGGCAACATTACTGATGTTTACCATAATGATGAGGATGACGATGATATGCCAAAGAACGACACAACAAATCTTTGCTAACAAAACTAATAAAATCAACACTTAAAGCTTTAATTCTTAACGTCAAAACATATGCTAATTATCGGTCATCAAACATACACTCCACTCGATTTTTACATGCGACTATATTCTGAACAGACTCTGCGATATAAAACTGTTCATGCCACAAATACTTTGTGATATCAAATATCCTGTAATGTGACTTTTAAAACTCTACTGACAACACAAATCGTTGATTTTGCCAAACATAATTGTAAAACAAAGTTCTGAAGTTTGCATCTAACGAAGACAAAAACAAGTCCGGAAAGGAATGAATGAATTACTGAAATAAAAGTTAGTTCAGCCAAATGTGACATAAATGTCGTAAACATCAGATGAAATATTTTGTTGTTGAAATTACTCCACCACTACTTGGAGGCTAAAGGAAATTTAACAGAAATTAAACAAGCAAATCATCAAATGATACAAGACAGTTCAACGTCATATTAAGATAGACTCAAAGACATTGAGTTAAATTGACGAGTAGAAGTGAATTTGCTGGTTGTCAGCAAAGACTAAGGAATCAAAATAAGGAAAACTTTTTTAAAAAAGGAAGGTTTCCACAGGAAAAATTCCAAGGAATTCTAGAATTTAAAAGGCAAAAAAATAAAGTAGATTTTGTTAAGGTTAAATATCCATGATTATGGAAATCGAGAAAAAGGTTCCGCAATCCTTTTTAGATATGATAAACAATTTAGTCACATTATCCATTGTAAATATGATTCCCTACTACAAATAGTTTGATGAAACGATCTGGATATTTTAATAGTAAGTCCTCATTATCCTTACTGTTTAAGTATAGAGAAAATACAAAATGTAAATTATCTCAAATCAAACGGAATTTCATTCTTGGCAATCCTTCCTTATAAGTGTTCTTAGGCTGTTTCACTGAAGAGATGTTAATGTTTCGCTGGCTGGCTGACTTACAAGCAGGGTCTCCCGATGGGTTTCCTACCATCTTAATGAAATTCGAGTATATTATAGGGGAGTAAAAATTTAGGGGCACTTATTTTTTTTTAGCGGCCCAATCTCACGCTTAAGGGTTTAAAGGTGGGTTCAAAAGTTTTCATTTTTTTATGAAAACATATCTGAAATTAACGAAATTCAGATTTATTTGTACGCAGAATTGCAGTACTCTTTTTATATCCATATTGCCAATGGAAATCTTCGTAAATATGATGATAAACTTTATTGATTTTCGTTCAATTCTGTTTCATAAAAGCAAAAATCGATGAAATATTTCATAAATATGATGTAGAAGTTTCATAATTTCTTATGAAATGCTTCATAAATTTTGTTAAAGATTTCAGAAATAGGATGAACCATTTTGATTAATTTCTATAAAAGTTTTATAAATTGCATTTCATTTTAAATTGTCAGGTTCTATAAATAAAAAGCACTAATTAATAATAAATGTAAGAGAAAGACGAAAGAAATCTTGTGAGGATCAGCAGAGTTAGAAGGAGTGCCGCACTATCGACCTAAGCGACTAAATCATATTCAGCCTTATTCTAATTCACCACTCACAAGAACTCATGGTTTGATCAGGTAAACCTCATGGAACCTCTGCTTTAAAAATATGAAGTTGTTTAGGTTGTAATACAGTTTCTTTATGTTTAATGTAAATGTCAGTCATTTGTAGAACAAATAAAATCTTTTTACTAACATTGTAGTTCATTTAAAAAAAAAACAAACCACATCAAATGACTGTTTTATGTTTTACATTCATTGGTTGCAGTAGTTTTTTGTTATTAAAAAAATAAGTGTTTGTTTATGGTTAATTTTTTCCTTCAAGTGTTAGTCATTTTTTGAACATTAAAAAACAAACGACAATGTTAGTTGAATTTAATGAAATGTAAGTCGTCCTTTCTTTAAGTGAACTTTCATTTGTATTTAACTATATTTGCTGTGGTCTTTTCCTACATTCATACATACATTCTAAGTGCATCACCCAGTTTACTGAAAAAGGTGATGTTTCCAACTGAGAAAAGCTATTATCTAAACTTGTAAGAAAAGAGGAAAATAGCTCATATTGTTTGGGTAATCAACTAAAAAAGAAAAAACACCCATTCGATTACATTAACTTGGCATTCATTTTTGGCTTAAACTAACTATAATTCCTTAACGAAACGCCAATTTTAATGTCACTTAAAACAAATTTTGTTTTAATATCAAAAAAAGTTAAAGTTGTCAGACACCAAAAAAACAAAAATTGGGTAATTTTTGACCCTACTTTTTCCCCCCTGAACATGGGATTAGGACGCTTAAAAAAGTTCGTGTCCCATATTTTTTCTGTTTTATCATATATCCGAGTTTCATTAAGATTAGAGAGATCCCATCGGGAGACTCTCCTTGTTAGTTGGATGGTGCCATTCTCTCAAATTACACACACTCATAAATTAATGCCAAAATCATCAACACACTGATTTCACTGATGGCTGTTGCATTTTTTCTTCGTTTTTTATTCTTTGAAGAGTTCTCTGCTCAAATAATCCCACCAGTAATCAATATGAAAGACTTGAGTAAGCGGCATATAACTACGGATGATGATGTGGATGATGATTATGATTTTGTAACAGAGAAACACACTCCCTGTTGTGTAGAACACCACAGTTTTGAGTATAATTAAAAAAGAAATCACTACTATTTCAAAAAAAATATAGAGTTGCCAACTACAAGTAAGGATATGGCGGGTTTGTCTGATGAAAGGCCCTTCAGTACATAATCGCCCAATGTCTGATGCGGCGGATGAGGGATTTACTGTCTCCCTCATTTGCCACACTGCAAGTTCGGCTCCAATCCCACCTGATCGCCAGGTCATCAGTCTCGTAAAGTTGTCTTTCTAATAGTGAGGAGAGAATTTCTAAACATTAAGTCGAAGCCGGTACTTGCCAGTCTCGTTATCTTCCAAGTATTCAGAGTACTCCATATTATATCAAATTACGAATGGAGTGCTCAAAGCTTCTACTTTTAATGCATAGCGATTAACATAGCTGAGGAAGTATCAAAAACAGAATTTGGACATGTATATTTGCCTGCCACCTTATTGCAATGATTCTTTGATCCACACCACAAAATCATTGACCGTAAGTTGACCAAGTCTTAATAATTTTCTGTTTCACTGACGAGGATGTTGTGTACGAGTTTAGCGACATAAGTGCCGCCTGGTTACCGCAAATGATTTCCATGATTCCCTGATCCGCAAAAGCAAAGAATATGTTGCAAGCTTGCATAATGCAAGAATATCAGACGGTTATAAGTCAAGGACACTATCATAATGTCGAGCCTTGGAGTAGAGTAGTGCGATTATAGTCTAAATTGCGAGCGTTGTGTAGGCTATGCATATTTTATGAACTTCCATAAACCAGCAGCAGCAAGTAGACGTCTATATTGAAAAGCACAATGGACTGACTGATTTATCTACTGATCTACTTATTCGGCATTTTCCAGTCTGTACCGCGGAAGACAGGAACTTAAAATTAAGCGTAAAAGTTCCTCCTTCGGTGTAGAGGTCAGCCGAAAATGCAATTTCGGAAATTCGCTCGAGGAGGGGCAAACGAAATTTTTAATTTGTAAAAAATGTATACTCAGGAAATTAAGAAGCTAGAACTTACTAAAAATTACAATTAAAATAACTACAAATATTTTCAGATTGGCGATGATTGTATTTGTCAATAAAATGACTAACCATGTAGTGCTTTTTAATTATTCATAAAATAACTACAATGGTAGTAAAACCGAATATCGAAGCAACAAAATGTCATAAATTTTTTGTTGCATATTTTTTCTTATTTTGTAATAAATGAATATTGCATATTTTGCTATAAATGCATATATTATTGCATATCTTGTATATTTTCAATTTAATTGCATATTTTGTAAAATGTAAGTTAAGTTTTAATTAAAAATAAAAGGAAACATTTTTCACCCTGAATATAGCTTCTAGTTATCATTTGATAGACATTTGCATTGGATTTCATTTTCCAATCAACAAGCTCGAGTATAAAATCGATTTTTAAAAATCAAAAAATTGTACGTGCATGTTGTTTTGATTTTCAGTGCATAACAAACACAACAAGCACACACACAAACAGACTCAGCATTGCAAAAACCACACATCCCAACGTATAGATCACACACTTTTTTGTGTGTATCATACTTTTTTTTTGTAGAAGTTATTTTTAACTTTTTTTCCTTCTTAATTTTAATAAACGGTTCAATTGATAGTATCATTGCCGTAATAGGTGCGAAATCAAATAAAATATTAATTGATTCAATAAATTTTTTAATTGAAACCCGTTTTTAGTTTTTTCTGTGTACTGATAAGTAATATATTGAAAATTCCTACCAGGAGGGGTAAAAGTCTCCCCCTAAAGGCCTGTCCATACCCTGTTTTGTCTAATTTGATTAATCAAAAGTGAGATTCTCAAAATGTCAGTGCATAGTGAAAATTTCAATCAAAATTTTCAGAAAAATATATTAATCGCCATATTAGATTTGAAATTTAAATGTTTGGTACTTTATTCGAAATCAGTGACCCCAAAACTTTTCAACACAATTGATTAGAGTTCAGTATATTAAAATCTATTGCCGTCATATTGAATAAGCAATTTTCATGACTTATAACCGTCTTAACTACCTATGTAATTATTTTAGATCCTAATCCTCCATATTCTCGTTAGCCAAAAGGATTTATCTTCAACATAATTTTTAAAGATTGCAGTAAAAGCTTTATAAAAAAAACTCGGTTACAAAAAAAGTTTAGACCAGTTTTATGCTAAACTGCTTATGGCTTCGGTCAATTGAAATTTCTATACGAAGTTCGGGCAGACGAAGTATATTCCGTGGAAATAAAAATTTTTTATAAACTGTCCAAAATTGTTATCAAGTTGGCAACTTTGTACATAGAACTTATTTTATATATGCTCTGGCTATCAACAATATAAACAATTTCATTGTTGTTGTTGCAGTATTTATTGTGGACTTAATGCATGGGATGTTAACGTGCTCTCACTTACCGTATGGCTGCTGTAAAAGAAGCCGTTTCGTTATTTTATGATGTGCTCCCGCAGTGAAGAGTTCTACTTTAAAAAGAAAATATGATTTCAAAAATTTTATATCGCTTGTTTTTATTTTTGCGTGCGCTAAGTTTAAATAAGCCACCATCATCATCAGAACACATAAAAATAGCTTTGAAAGACAACGCAACCATCTAACCCAAAACACACAGAAACGGGAGGAATTGTTTTCAAGTTGATAATGATGCGTAGTGATGCCAACACTACTTTGAGATTTTAATACTCTGATGATATGCTGTTTTTATTTATAATTTTTGTAGTTTTGTGCTTAAAAACAACAACTTTTTTTCGTTCATATATTTATTATTATTTTTTTTTTTTGATTTGAGTTCTTAAGAAGATTAAATTTAACGCGCCATATTATTATCAATGTCAGTAAAGTTTTTTTTTGTTTATGTGGAAAAGAGTTGCATTAAGTGTATCGTCAGCAGCAGCAACAGCAGCAGTTCTTACACATTCACTGGTCATCAACACTAAGGATTTGTTTCAAAACTACCCCCTTTAAAATTTTGTATACACTGCATGCAATTCCATCAGTTATTCTCTTTATCCATTTGGTCATCTCATACAATGTTAAGCTTTATGTGTCCAATATTTGTAATACCCTACAATAAATAGTTGAACTGACATATTGATTTTGTTCATTTGCAAATCGAATTGTAGTAAAAGTATTTTTAAATGATCCAGTCATTAAATTTAATGATTCACGTGTATAGCAGAGAAGAGTCTCATTAGTTCATACGGGAAAGTAGATTTTAAGAAACATACTATTTCGACCAGGACCTATAGTTTTCACGACATATGAAACAAATCTTTGAAATGTCAGAAGTCCCAATCGGTCAAGGACCCTCAAATCAACAGAAGCGTTTTTTGCCAACAACATTTGGAACCGTATATCGGAAAAAATAGTTATTCTAAAAAACATATTAAAACTCCATTCTGAATTTTTTTATATGTTTTAGAGGATATATTGATCAACCTACAAACAAATGTATTTTGTGATATTTGCCATACAAGGACATTCTTAAGGTTTTTCATCCCTTTTGAAAAGCGTATAAATTAAAGATTCACATGTATCAGAGAAGACAATATATGCTTTGATATGTGATATTCATTTTTTAAATCGGATTGTGCGTTCTATATTTATAACCATTTCAACGATATGTATTTATATACATAAATAAAAAAACACCAACAGCAGCGATAATCCGCGAACAACAAACGAATTTCAAAAAAATAAAACAACTGTTTTGTCATACTAATTAGGAGATTACATATACCAATTTTCATGCAAATCGAATGAGGTGAAATTGAAAAAAGTCATATTTTCGTCAATATGACTTCTGGAATGACTTCAAACTTAATCTAGCCCATTTAAAATGTATGTCTATTTGTAACATGTGCAGAGTCCTCAATAGTCGTTCTTGACCATCTTCAAATTTTCATTGCTTGTTCATTCGTATTAACGTTAAGATGCCAAAATACACACCCGATAAGCCAAGTGTTCATTTAAGTGATGCTTTGTAAGTTTTCTCTGAATATTCTGTTATTTTCATAACAATCATAATTCCTTTCATTCTGATTCCCTTATTTTTAACATTTTATATGCGTTTGATATCATTTGAAAAATCACCAATTTTATTGAGCTTAACCACGCTTTTGTTATTTTAACTCTCAAACTGGCCTTAGATTTTTAGTACGAAATATTAACAATATGTCTTCAAGCTTGATATAATTTTTATAAAAAATAAAAATTATGTTTTCGACATTTAATTGTGCAATGAAAATGAAAATTATTCAAGTTCGAGGCCATACTCTATATTTCTTTATTAGGATATTGTCCTAACAAATAATCCAATTTTTCTGTGTTGCCTTCATTATGCGATATGGACCAAACATAGTTTTAGAGCGAATATCAAAGAATTTTCTATAATAATTAATAACATTAGGCAAAGTTTATTCCTTTTTCCAAGATATAACTACAGAGAATAATTACAATGTTTAGTTTTTTTATCAAAAAAAAAAAAAAAAACTAGTTTTTCAAACTGTAATATTTGTTCCCTGAAGAAGTCACCCAATGTGGAGACAAAATATTGGAAATAAATAATTAAGAAATAAATGATCTTAAGCTCGTTTAAACTAAAAAGACTAAAATTACAATTTTAGTGCTTTTACTTAAGAAGATATGGCGACTTTCGATTTCCGAGAAACGCAAAATTGTGCGAAAACGCACCTTAACTTTTATATGTAAGGATTAAACTAAAAATATTTTTTACTATTACTAAATATAATCTCTCGGACAAATATCATAATAATCCGACCATACGTTTTTAAGTTAAGACGATGTATTTAAGAGGTACCGTATTAGAAAAGCATAAGCCTTAATCTTATCCTGTTTACTATCAACGGTTTTTATTTTTTCAAATCCAGGAAAAGATTTTGGGTGTTTTTAATAAATTTTCTATTTTTTTAATTTTTTGTGTTGAAAAATTTTTTTATGGAGGAAATGTCCCATTTGCCCTCCCCTGGATCCGCGCCTGGTCAACTGAGATATTTATTTATTTACATTATTAATCATATAATTAATTATATACTATTACACCAACCGATCACTAGAACGACGAAGACTATAGGCTCTGATAGCGATTTCTGACCAGAGCCTCTGGTGGGAATCGAACCCACGACAACCGCACGATATAAACTAGCCTACCGGGGCGCTTCTAATATATATGAAAATTGTGTTCAGTTTACAATATTAATTATTTAAAATTTGACGAAATTTTAATTTTAACTTCAAAATTTTAACTGCATACAAAATATTACATTCCAACTGATATCTTTAATATATTTTGTTTGTTTTTTCATCATAAAATATATTATAACATATGATTATATATGGTGTCATGCATATCCATTAGGATGTTCCCTAAAATTCGCTTTGTCATTACACATCCAGTTTTATTACAAATGGTTCCAAATTGAAGAAATAATTTTTTTTTTTTGGAAAACGTTAACCCGTGCCGCTAGTCTGGCGAAAATTTCCCATTTTGGAAAAAGTGTATTATTATTATTTATTATAATGTATTATAATTCCCAAAATCCAAAGTTTGGAAAAAAAAAATTTTATTTGCTTTATTCATTTAATATACTCAAAATTATTCAGATTTAGACTTCATCGGATATCATTAACCTGGAATCCAAAATGTTCCACGAACTTGATGATATCCTTCTTCCGTTAGAGCTAACAACCCAAATCTTGAACGATAATATATTTATACGCCACTTACATTTCATAAGAAGTTTGGTTTCAATAGAAGGGGGGTGGGGGTCGGAAACTGTATATTTGTTGGTAGTTTTATATGGAGTAAGTCATACACTTACAATATTTCAACAGTAAAGAATTGTAGTTTGTTTAAAAAGTAATCAGTAAACTTTGTTTTTTAATGTATATACATTTAAACTACAAAGAAATATTTTTCAAGTTTAATATAATTTTTATTAAAAATAAAAATTATGTTTTTTCGACCTTTAATTTTGCAATGAAAATTACTCAAGTTCGAGGCCATACTCTATATTTCTTTATTAGGATATTGTCCTAACAAATAATCTATAGAGTTTTTGTTTTCAAATTTATTCTTTGACCCTTTCAGGAATGTGTTGATAGATCTATTTCGGGAATTTTCTAGGTTCCCATCATCAGAACACGTTCTGAAAGCGTTAACAATCCTATGCCAAACATCAAACATTCATATAAACTAGTTTACTCACTACATGAGAACTAATATATATTATATGAGCTCGAAGTAAAAAAGATTATTACACATAAATACTGTTTTTCTGTGCCAGTTATTATTTTCATTTAAAATTTACTTTTTACAAAAAATTTTTTATTTGAACCAAAAAGCTAATGATAATAAAAACAAAAGAAAAACTGTTAGTTTTAGTTATTTGGGAGTTTATATTTGATAGTTAAAATATAACAGGTAATTTTAACGTATTTGGGAGTTTTTTAAAGTATTTAATCTTATTTTTGATAGTAAGAATAAAATATTTTTACGAATTTTAAGGTAATTTTTTAATGGCTAAAAATAAATGAAAAAAACATTTGATTTAAAAGAAATGTGATTATATATTTTGTAGTTTTAAAGTACATATTCCTGTGAGTTTAACGACAAAATATTGTGAATGTATGGATTTGTGATAAGAATTTCCTTATCTTCGGAAAGTCGTTTACGGTGAACTTCTGTTAACAGAAAAGTTTCCTGAAATTGCTCTTTGCCGTTCGAATTTTCCCGTTGTATTCTCTGAGCCTACTATGATAGTCGTCCCAGTACTTCGAATGTCTTTTTCGACGTGCAATATTAAAAAGTCTGCGGACATCTCACCCGAATTGTTATTAATAAGTAAAAATAAAAAAATTGTGAAAATGATAATTCGAGTTGGTGTTTGAAGCAACTCTTTTCCAGGACGTTTTATGAAATTTATTTTAGCAAAAATTTAATATTGGTTTTCTATTGAAATTGCTTAATTTCGTATTTTAAAACACTAAGTGGTCCATTTATAACTAATTAGGCGGGCTTGCAGCCTAGAGGGTTAAAGTTGAATGGCTATTTAGTTAGGCTTGTGTTGATAAGTATACCAACTACTATAGTACAGTAAAACTCGCTTAAAAAGAAACTCGGATTGTAAGAGTTTCCGGATAACATATTTAAAAATTGTGAAGTTTTATGACAGGTTTCGTTTAAAAAACATTTAAACCCTAGACGCACTTTCTGCGTCGAATCGACGAAAACCCTTTGTTTTTTCGTATGTAACTTTTTTATTGCTCATTTTAGTTTGCTGATTTTTCGCAAAGTTGTGGCCGTTACAAAGCTCTTGAAGTGTGCAGAATCGTAAATTGTGTTTAAGCGTAATTTTTTAAATATTTTATTCGTCAAATCGAGTACGCAAATCTAGCCAACCTTTACTAAAAAACCCTGAAGAATAGCAAAAATAAGTTACTTGTTTAGTTTGAAGTGTAAAAGTTAATATTAATTCAAATGTTGCTGTTTTTTGCAGACCCTATAAAAAACGCGAAAAATAAAAATGTATGCTGACTTTTCAAATAGTTTAGGTATAAGTTGTAACAAAATTAACAAATTTATTTTTTTATTTTATTAATTAATAATCATATAATTACAAATTATATACTATTACCCTAACCGAGCACTAGCTACTATGGCCTTCGGCGCGTTGTAGCGAAAAAAGACCAGTGCCTCTGGTGGGAATCGAACCCACGACCCCCGTACTGATAAGCCAGCACGCTACCAACTAGCCTACCGGGGCGCACTAAAATTAACAAGTTAAATGATGGATACGAATAAAACCTTAATAAATAAAACTTTTTTGTATTGTGAGTGATTAAAAATGGACTTCGCCAATTCGACGAAGAAAATGCTTAGTGTATTCAAAATAAAATGTGCGAACTTGATTAGGGTGAACTCTCGGTTACAATGGACGGTTTTTGACAACATTTTCTACACTTTTTTCTATTCTGATAGAATATTTTTCAAATGCAATATGCATAATTTTCAGCAAATTTTATCCCTTTTGCTTATAAAAAAATTTAATTTTTCTGTTCCTCGGAGTTCGTCTTTATTGTATTTCACTGTTTAATGATTATGATGTGTGTTCAACCGAAATATTCGTATTTAAGATGACCATATTTAGTACGAAGGTTATGTAGCAAAATGTACCGTTTTAATTTCATTAAAATGTATCAAATTAAAAACATTGATTTGATCTTTTGTTTGTTTTAAAAGGTTTTTATGCCTTCATTTTCATGCAATAATTGTAATTTTGTTGTACATACTCTTAACATTATGGAATTTTGTATGTGGTTTAATCGGAAGTTTTGGTATTTTGTAAAAATACAAACGGTGAAAATTTTACAGTTTATGAAATTTAATATTAACATTGCTGGCAATATTCTTAAGAAATGATTTAGGTTGATTAAGTTTTGGATTAAATTTTGAACTGTTTTTTGCACTGCATGTTAACTGGAAGGGATTGATTAAAAAATTTGTGATTTATAATCAACAAGCTTAAAAGCTCGATACTTCGTTAACGGTATATTGAGCTACAAGAATATATTTATAAGGAATCTAAGCACTTATTCTTGAAGTGAATGTTTAAATTTCAAGTTTTAGATGTATACGTTACGAACTTTGCATATGGGGCATTTAAAATGTGAACCCTTTATAAATAACGTTCTTATTGAAGTTTTCAAGAATTTCCTCTTTAATGTTTCAGGGATCATGTATATAAATTTTAAGTTTCTAGTCAAAGGAGCTTATGGCAGGACATCAAGGTAGAGACTCCCTCTTTTTCTATTCCCGTGATAGTTTTTAACATTACAATTTTAGCGGCTGTCTACTCGTATAAACCTAATAGCAAATTTAAAGTTCCGTTAAGCGGCAGACTCTTGCCGTTTTCAAAGCTCATTTAGTATATTATCATATAAGAATAAGTCTGCTAAAAGTCAACCATCATATAGATGAAGCGACAGCTCAGGGGTAGATCGTCAGCTTGGCATGACCAAGTCCTTGTGTTCATACCCCACTCCAGCCACAAGATAAATAAAAACAATTTAAAAAGAACATCCTTTTCATTGGCTTAAAATTACATTGATTGATATTAAAAGGAACAACTCCCTAGCTACACTCAGAGAAGTTATGCTGTTAATATTTGCAGTTGTTTGAGTTGTTATTTAGTATCTTCATTTTTAAGTCATTAAAAACAACTTTATGTTTAAGTCATTTAAAACAGTCATTTGTAGAAAAAATTTAATTTTTGACTACAATTGTAGTTGATTTAAAAAAACAACCACATCAAATTACTCTATCATAATTTTACATTTATTTTACAGATTAGTTTTTTTTTATTAAAAAAAATAAAACAAATATGTATTTGATTACTTTTTACTACAATTGCGGTTAATTTTTTGAACATTAAAGAACAAATGACAATGTTAGTTGATTTAACTGAAATGTAAGTTTTTAAAGTGAAATTTCATACGTTTTTAACCACATTGGCAGAGTTCTCTACCTACATAGTATTCTAAGTGTAGGACAAGCCAATGTTAACTTCACCGATGAAAACCCCAAATTCGAACAACATCCGATTCAACAGTTGTAGTGTTTCGTTTTTCCTGACTATTTTTTCTGGGCAACTCTAAATATTTCGGGCAAGCTGATTTCAATTGCGTACTTTAGGGTTTGTTCTATGGTACAGTTTTTCCGCAAAAGGACTTTCAATTTTGAAGCATCTTCGTGCTGTTCTTTATATACCAAAATTTTGAAAATGCAGTAATCAGATTTCTTTCTATTAAACTCTAAGGACAACCCCTGTATTAATATTTATGTTACATATTTGATCCCAAAGCTAAAATCAAACTCGCTGATAAGAGTTTTTCTATTTTGTTTTCGGTTTTTGCGAATTATATCGCTAAATAATTAATCTAAGCAAATGTTCACTCAGTGAAAAATAGTTATTTTAGAAGGGTTATATTAGTAAGAGAAAAGTTATTTTATCAAAAAGTTTTTTATGCAAAATTCGCTGTTTGTCTTAAATTTTATATGACAACAAAGCCTACCTGGATGACTCCGAGGCACAGCTTTTGGTATGATATGTAAATACATTTCAAAAGTACGTTTTCAAATTTTTAGATAAAAATTTTTATATTTAAAAAAGTTTTCCTAACAAACACCTACAAGTAGGGGTTTTGTCAGAAAAACTTTTTTTTTTAAAAAAAAACATTTTTGGCTGATTTTTTGCTCATATACTGCCATATAACATTTTTTATAAATCGCTCGTTTTACACACATATAAGGTACCATATTAAAATGCAATTGAACATCGATTATCCGGGTCTCAATTAACCGGCTACATCTTTTAACCAGCATTCTGGATATTTAATTTATACCTCTATAAACCGTGTTATAGCTCTATTATCCGTGATTTTTTCCCCTATTAACCGCATTATTCGTGCTGAGTTCGCTCGCTTGCAAACCGGTTAATCGAGGTTGACCTGTAATTGTTTTCTTGATGAAACATCATTTCCTACTAAGCTCTTTCTACTGCATGACCATAAAACCTTATTAATTTTTAAAATTTATGATTTTGTCCTACTGTATATTCTATTTTTAGAATAATTTCACAAGATTTTTACTCTAACTATATTGTTTAATGACACAGTTTAACAAAATCAGAAAAATTTTAATGCATCAGGAATTAGATTTGTAAAGTTTACAGTAAAATAAATATATGCAAAATTAAATTTTTTGATAAACTTTTTATAAAATAGCACAAAGTTTAAAATAATAACGCAATTTTTTGCAACATTCAGATAGATTCACGTCTTGAAAGGTGCTATAATGTTCTTTATGCATCAATTTAAAGTTAAAATTTCTCATTTTCCAAGATTGCTTTAATAAAATATCTAAAACGAAAAGAAGATCCAAGACTTTATAAGTATCTTTAGTACACATCACAGATTACTTAATTTATGAAAAAGCTCGCGTACTTTCTTTTTTAGTTTAAGAAAAAATTCTTAAACTACAAAAATGTTGTATGTTTTTATGCCTTAAAAATGTGGAGTCTGTGACAAATCTTATTTAATACATTTTTATTTATTTATAACGAGCTTTCGACCTCCGTACAAGAATAAAGCAAAGTATACATATTAGCTAGGTGGGTACATTTATTTCAATCTGGCTAAATATCTCATCAGAATCCGAACTTTTAGGAAGCTAGAGCCTCCAGAATACGAACAGCTTTAAAAAAACCTATTAATCATCAACTGTGCTCCATTATTATCTTATTAGCAATCAATCACGTGGCTAGGAAATTTTCCTAACAAGCATCATACATTACTAAACTTTAAAGACCAAAAATGTTCTATTCATATAAAACAAATTTAGTTTTGATCATGTAATATTTTTGT
The DNA here is from genome assembly GCA_021234595.1 of Delia radicum. NCBI lineage: Eukaryota > Metazoa > Arthropoda > Insecta > Diptera > Anthomyiidae > Delia > Delia radicum. The sequence continues at coordinate 111,575,525 of CM037852.1, forward strand.
TTTTATTTACATCGAGATTATTTTTATGTTATTTTCATTTATTTACAACGAGCTTTCATGCAACCTAGATATATTTTCAAAAATAAAGCAAATTATATATATTAGCTAGGTTGATACATGCATTTAATACAATTTTGATAAAAAAAACACATATTTTCTAAGGAAACCAAACCAAGTTCCAGTCAATTAAGGTGCGGTTTCTTAATAAAAAACTAATTTATATGATGCGAGTTAAAAAATTTATTTTTTTTATTTTCCTCATAGTAAATACATACAAATTAATTTAAAACAACATTTCAAATATTTTGAAATTCAGATTGAATTTTCGGAACATTTTGATATGAAAGCTATGGGTTTTTCGCTAAAAATAATTAAGTGGAATATAAATTAACGGCATGTCCTAAAATTTTGCAAATTCTATTAATGAATTTTATAAAATATACAAAAAAGAAAATTAATTGCAAGGATATTCTACATCCTTCACGCGATCGCGATTAAGTGATATTGTTTTTAATGCTCCAAGTTCATACTTTATTCGTTATTATATTCAGGTATACGAATTAATAAGAACTTTTTAAGAAAAAATGGATTTTTTGTAAAAGTTAAATTCGCTAATATTTCGAACATTATTAAAATTATTAAAATTTGGTGTTAACATTTGTGATCTACATCCAAAAATCTATCACAATTTATACGTCGAATCTCCAATGCATTTTTTTTGTTTTGTGTTTAGCAGTGTAATTTATTGTTGTCTCTTGTTCAAATTTCATTTGAATTAAAAAAATTCTAAAATTTAAAATTTACGACGCCTCATTGTCTGCATTAAAAACACTTGATGACACGCTCGTCGCTCTTTATCGCTCTACCTAACTTGCAAAATTCTTAGGAAATGCTCTAGAAAAAATAAAACAATCAATTGTCAATTCCTTTACTATAGAATTGCAATTTAAAAATTGACTTGCATTTTGTTTTAACATTTATCGAGCATTACAAATTAATTTGGTCATGCTATTGTTTGTCATATTTTGTTGTCCTTTTGTATTGATGGCCAGAGTATTGTTCTGATTTTATCTTAAATTCATTTGATTGTCATTATCACTTTTGTTAAGTGTTTTTATTGTTTTATTTTGCTTTTTGTTAAGAAAAAAAAATGTATTTTTGTCAAGGTTCCGCTAATTGTTTTTCAATTCAGTCGAATAAAATTTTGATTTTACTTTTTGTATATATTTTCCCAGATGTGCATTGCAAATTTTTGAAATGTGTTAAATGTTCTGGTGATCTTTGCTATATTTTTGGCATAGCAGATTGGCGCTTGCGTTTGAATGTTTTTTTGTGGGCGTATTTTAAATTGATTCGTTGTAGATGAATTATTTTTTGTTAGTTAAAAAGGTATTCGAAGGGATTATTTAGAAATTAATTTGAAAGAATATAAAAAAATTATGTACCCCAGTAAAAAAGATTAGATCAGATTAATTATGATTGAATTTAATTAGATCTGTTGACGGGTTTTATACTTTTTTCTTTTTTTTTAATTATTTATTGCGTAATTAATATAAATATTAACAATAATTATATATCTTAAATTTTAGATATCAATTAATATAAATTTTTCTACTTAAATATTTGCATACCGAATCTATAAATCAAGTATCAAATAAATTATTTTAGTTTGTATGTAGGGAAAAATGTTTAGGAAAAAACCCTGTCAGTTAAGAAAAGGTTGTTATGAGGTAAAAGAATTAGATAAATATTTTATCAACATAGTTCATTAATATGTGGATAGCTAGAGTATCTGCATCGACTTGAAAAATTTTGATATAATGTTTGAAGCTTTTCATTAACATATTTTATGTTGGACATAGAATGTAGCGTTGATGTCGAAAAGAAAAAAGGAAAGTTATACATCATTTTAAGAATTTTGCTTTGGCTTATTTGCAGCTTTTTTAAATGGCATTTATATGACGTATACCAGATAGGAGCGGCATAGAGCAATATTGGATGGAATATACTTTTAAATATTAAAAGTTTATTTTCTATACACAAATCAGATTTTCTGTTAATCAGAGGATACATTATTTTTGGTGTTGTATTAATTTTGTGAATAGTATATATTATGTGTTCGTTGAAAAGTAACTTTTTGTCAAGTATAACACCAAGATACTTTACTTTATCTTCCCATGGAATATAAACATCATTAATTTTAACAGAGGTTTGTGGTAAAAAACAGTTTTTCCTTTTCCTAGTAAAATATATTGATTGAGTTTTAGTAGGATTTATCATAATCTTCCATTTATTAAAATATTCTACTACAAGATTTACTGATGATTCTAAATTCCTAACAATATCTACTCCTAAAGTATCCGAACTAAGGTTGAGATGGGAGAATGTTATTTTCATCAATAAAATTGACTATTTGTTAATTTATAATCTTTTCAAGAATTTTGCTCATAGTGTTAAGTAAACTTATTGGCCGATAAGACTCTGGGCTACTTGTATTTTTTCCTGGTTTGGGTATGGCTACGACTTTAGATAGTTTCCATTTTGCAGGAAAATATCCAAACTTGAAACATGCATTATAGATAGAGCATAATATGTTTAAGCCACGTAGGGGCATTTTTTTTAAACTACTGTTAGAAATACTATCTATACCTGGCGACATTTTATTTTTGAGGCGTTTAATAAATTGCTTAACAATATCGCTGGTTACTGTTATAGAGTTTGTATGTGGATAATGAGTATCAATTGTATTAATAGATTGACTGACAACTCTTTCGGAATTTACATCACTTAAGTTGGATGAAATATTATGATTCAATTTAAAATTTTGCGCCAGTACTTAAAATAGTAAAAAACAGAGTTTTTAACTTACTTTTTTTTCCTTTTTTCATGGGATACTTTAACTTTGTCCATGTTCATGTCCATTTTGTACTTTAGTATTATTAGAGCAAAAAAGTAAATTGTTGTATATTGTCTTGCGAATATCTTGCAAGACATACATGCTCCCATTTAGTATGTACCTACTATAAATTGTTATTTATATGTAAAAATAAAAAGTTAAAAACATTATGTACCCCAGTAAAAAATATTAGATTTGATTATATATAACTAGATAAGATTGAATATAATTGGATATGATTGAATTTAATTAGATCTGTTGACGGGATCTGTTACTTAAAATAGTAAAAAAACAGACTTTTTTACTTACTTTTTTTTTTTTTTTTTCATGGGATACTTTAACTTTGTCCATGTCCATTTTGAAATGTTCAAGATTTAGTATTATTAGAGCAAAAAAGTAAATTGTTGTTGTATAAAAATATATCTTGCGAATATCTTGCAAGACATACATGCTCCCATTAAGTATGTACCTACTATAAATTGTTCTTTATATGTAAAAATAAGCCATTTTTGCAAAATAGAAATAAGATAAAATATATACATATCGGCCATTCCACAGAAGAACGGACACAAAAGGTCATGTTTTGACCTTGGGTCTTCCTATTTAAATTCAATTTCATCATTCGGAAACTCTATGGATCCACTTAAAGATTGGTTACCGGTTTTATGATAAATATTCAAAAACTGTGTAAATTTGAATTTTTGAATTTTGTTTAATATTCTGCAGATCATCACCATTAAAATTGCATTTGAATGGTACACTCGTCTACTTTTTTTACAGAATAATATTTTTTTCAGCGCCATGTTTCTTCCTATTCATAATCTGATATTCAATAGAAAACGAATTCTGATGTCCCGACTTTTGACCCGTAGGGTCAAATTTTTAAAAATCCATTTAAATTGCCCCAATCGAGTCCAACCCAATCGAATATAAAATATGCATTCATCTGCTAGAGCGTCTTCCGGAGAAGAAATAGAGACCCTAATCTTGGAAAGACTTCTCCTACTTTCTGAAATATATCAATCCCGAGATTTGTCCATTTTGCTATAAAAACACGGTTAAAAAGGCCCTCTTTCAACTTCAATTTTAAAACCTTAAAGGGTACCTAGAATGATGATTTATGCATTAATCTGCTAGCGCGTCTCCCGGAGAAGAAGTAGCTCCCATAATCTTGCAGAGATTCCTCCTAACCGAATTTTTGTGTTTCCACGTACTATTATTGTTAAATTTTAATACTACCCAGCGAAAAATAACCTGGATTTTGTAAGCAGTAACTACAGTTGTATGCTTCCAAAATAGCGCTTCAACGCCTTGCACATAATAAAGCAATTAGGGAAGGCATTCTGTTGTGCTTCCCAAAATGCCTTTTTTGAAGCAGTGAATAATGCCTACAATGAAGCAGTAAAGAATGCATACCATGGAGCATTAATGTTGTCAACATACAAATAAACCGCTTCTTGTTGCCTAAGAAAGATCGAATTCATTGCTTCTAAGAGCACATGAAAGAAGCGCTTAAAAGAGATATACCAAGTGGGATATCGCGAAAAAAAATCATGCCTTCTTTATTTGCTTTGGAAGCGCTTCGTTATTAAATAATGCCTTCCGGAAGCGCTTGTGGGTAAGCACTAGTTTTTACTGGGTATTGTAACAACCGACATTTATTTAAAAATTTCGATTTTTTGTTGTAACAATTGATTATTTTATGTTTATGGGCTAAAATATTCTATAAATAGATTCACATGCGTTCAACAAAATTTATTTTTAATAAACAAATTATATGCTTCGAACTGGGCTCGAAACAGCGACCTTCTGCTTGTCAGATAAATACTTTAGCTCTAGCCTAAACTCAATTTTAATTTGTATTTTCAAACTTCTACCTCGAAGTTTTTTTCTTCTTTCAAGTTTAAATATTAATGCCTAAAAATAGATTTACATGTACAACAGAAATTGGGTTTCTAATCTGAATATTTTATTAGAGTTACTAAAACTCTTAAAAGACTTTCAAATTTTCAAATTGGTAACGAAAACTTATATTTTAGATAAAGTGATTGTTTTTTACAGGCGAAACTAATATTCGATTTTAACTGCAAATATTTTATTTGAGGAATGAAATTTTCGAAAATTGGTTGGTTGTTGGTATTAAAGGTAATGTAGAAGATAATATTTTTTCAATATTGATAAGGAAAACCAATAGTTTGAATAATCTGACTGTGTTTTGGTTATTTTTATATATTTTCTGTTTACAATATAGTTTAATTATTCTGATGATGATGAATTTTAATTACTTACAATTAAAATTATTGAATAATGATTAAATTTTGTTGGTTACAATGAAATACCAACCAATTTATTCTCTGTGTGTAATAAATCTGAAAAATAAAAAAATTACAAATTGTACGTACGTAAAAATACTATAAGCTTTTCTTCAAAGTGGAAGTTTTTTTTTTAAAAACTACATATTTTGCAAATATTTAGTGTTTTTTTAAATCGAGGGTGGATAAGATTTAGAAAAATGCGTTTTAAAAATAAATTGCATAAAAGATGCATTTCAGTTTGACGATGTAGAAATTTTTTAAGCCGGAGTATAAAAGCAGAGCATTTTATATGATAACGATCCGGTATATGTTAAGGAAACTACGAATGTTCCAACTTACACACTTTTTGGATATTTTGAATTTTTCAAAAAACAAAATCACAACTTAAACCCAGGCTTTTTAGAATTTTGAGAAAATAATAACGCCAATCTATAAGTGGCTTCAGATTCGATCAGATCTGCCCAGATTTTAACAGATCTAATTAGATCTCAAATTCGTCCTCATTTTTTAGATCTAATTAGATCTGATCTTATATACTATGATATTTGTTTAGATTTGATACAACAGATCTTACTAGATCTATTAAGATCAGATTTTTTTACACGAGTACCGATAGATTTTTTTTTTTAATTTCTTCATATTCCAATGGAAATGTTATTGGGTTATACGGAAATCTTGATCATTTATACAGTAACAAATTTGAAATTGGATTTCAGCTGGTAAAATTATGGTGCTCTTACAAAACTCCATTTTGTGCTGAAAAGTTTTCAAAAAAAATAATAATTTTCTATATATTCAAACTATTATAATGCCATCGTAACGCATCGAAATATATGTCTAAGATCCTATAAAGTATATATATTCTTGATCCTTATTAAATTGTAAGACGACTTAGCGATTCCTCATAATGATATCTTATACATATAGAAAATATTAATGATGTTGTACCCTAGTAATCATTAGTGTCCGACCGAACAGTTCGGCCAAAAAACTATCTTTTGTCGGTTTTTTTGTATCTAGAGGCAATGGTGCCAGATTTTAGTATTGGATTTTGTGTATAAAATTTAAGAGAAAAGCCGAAGCCGATTTGGCCGATCTTTCTGAGGCCGAACAGTGAATTCATTGCTTAACTACATACTTTAATTTAAATTTGACATTTAAAATAACATCCAATCAGCCCAATAAACATTTTTCCATTCGCCAAATTTGTCCATAATGCTTTAAAATACCGTATACAGACCAAATGCATTTTCTAGCCGAACTGTTCGGTCGGACACTAATAATCATATCCCTAGCAAAAATTTTAATCTTGAATCGTATGTGAAATCTTACATTAATATACAGTAAGCGAAATTTTAATAGACATATTAAATTTTTGTTAATTTTTTTTAATGATGATACATTTTAGATATTTTTGCTCAATTATAATCATTATGGTGTGAGCTTACACTAAGCAAACAATTACAAGTATAAAATTAAAGCCAAATTTAATAGATTTGGAGTAAAATAAAAATAATTGGTATGTTTTTAGAATCGAAAATAGAGAGTAATACGAAAACGAATATTTTTTCCGCCCTTGAGCAATAAATGTGGAATTTATGAAGTAAAAATCTAATCAAAATTACTATTTGCACCAGGAAATGTCATACAAATTAACTATATTCGAATTTTAAAATGCAAATATGTAGAAAAAGTTATATGCAAATAAGTTTTCATGAATAAAAATACACGAAATACAATTATATCTTTTTCACATTATGCAATTCCAGTTAGAAAGCGACTGGCTAAACTAAGTTATTTATTAACTTTATCAATTTTGCGAGAAAACTCTGTAAAATAACAGAACTTTCATCAGCCTCGCATAAAAAAAATTTAATTAAATTTCGATTTTTTTGCAATTTTTTTTTTTGTCTACTATAGCAAATTTCTAGCTGATTTAGCAGATTAACTTCTTGCTTTTTCTAAAATTTAGCTCATATATTCTAAATTGCTCTTCTTATATTAACAATATTTAGCAAAATTTCTTTATTGCTAATTGTAGCAGGTTTTTCTTCGACGTCATTTTGAACAAATTTTCAGAACATTTATCAAAAATTTTTACTAACTTTTTCTCTATAGAAAAAAATAATCTTCGTCCAAATATTCTGAATCACAACCCAGTAGCAAAAAATTCTAATACAGAACCAGCATTGTTATATTTTAATCGGGAAACTGGTATAACTAGTTTTAAACTCCCACTTTAGAACTAGTTGAGAACTAGTTTCAAAAATACAATTTAACGACAAAAAATAGGGAGCAAAACTGGTACTACTGTGACACTCGAGAAACCAGTGCTGAACTAACCAGTGCTGAACTAACTCATTAGAACTTAATTATATAAATAAAATCCAATAGTATTTAAAATATTTTGAGTTTTTGATTTCTATTTAGAATAAAAAATATATATGGAATTGGTACACAACTGATTCAAAATTATTAGTTTGGAAGGTAAAATATGAAACGCATCTTATTCTAAAGATAAACACACAAACTAGTTCTGGAGTGACTTTCTCGTACCAGTACTGTACCAGAAAAAAAAAATCAAATTATATTTTTAAATGGAGTAAATAAGATTTAAATTTCAGAAACTCGTAACATTAGATAATCTTTTTAAACTGAATTGTTTAAACTAGTACACAACTGTTTCAAAATGACTGTCATGAGAACTTGTTTGAAAGCTAGTACTTGTTTTTAACTAGTTCAAACATTTGTTACTGGGAATGGACAGAAATCAAAAAAAAAAAAAAACTGACTGTTATGTTTGTACAATTCAGATAAATAGTCCTCTCTAATCCAATTGAGAATGATGATGAGAGTCTTGCCTTTTTAAAGGCAGGCATACATTTTTGAAGTAGGATATTATACAGTTTCATACATCAATGTACGGTTTTATTTAGTTTGACATCATTTATTGCTTCTTTTAAATCAAATTTTTCTAGATGGCTGTGTTTTGGTTGCTCTTTTAATGTATTTTCGATTCACGTCTCTTAGATTAATTTAAAACTTCACATTTACCTAAAATTCTTATTATATAAAGTACATACGCTCGTAACATTGCTTAAACTACTATTAAAACTTCACCCCATATGGAACATATTCTCAAAAATTTGCGTAATTTAAATATTTTTAAATAACTAGCGGATATTAGTTCGTCATTCGAAGGATATGTTAATAAAATTAATTTTTGTTTAGTTACAGAATCTCCAAACAAAACTTTTGCCAATGAATTATTATTTTTTTAAATTCGTTTAAAACTATGAACTGATTCATAATTCTCTAAAAAAAATTAAAATTTCCCTACTGTGCAAAGGGCAATTATTCCTCTAATATGATCTCAGATCTGTCTCATCTAACCGCATATGACAGTTTGTCTAAATTTCCCAACCCGACCATCTGCTGTAGGTCTATTTTACTTTTCTGTTGAATTTGAGACTACAAATTTTTGGAATTTTTTTTTTTGCAATTTTAAATGATTTTATTTTTAACCGAAATAAGTAGCTTACTTAACTATCCATTGAGATATTGTGCTTTAAAATCTGCATTCAAAAATGTATCTCATCCTCTTATGTAATCTTGGCAGCAACAAGTTGATTGAACTCAACAGGATAAAAACCATTAAAAAGAGTGTTGCCACAACCCACTATCAAAATATTAAACTTGTCCGTCATCTAAATAAATAAGCATAATCCTTGAGAAAAAAAAGAACAACAACAAAACACTAAAGTAACTTAAAAGGTACAATTCTTTGAAAATGCCTAATATTTAAACCTAATTGGGGTGTTATAACAAAGATCGGCTTTAAGCAAAGATTGCAGATTGAAGATGCTACTCATCACTTTAGCATACATGCGAGTATTGTAATAATCTGTAATTATGAAACAAAAATGATGTTTTATGTTAACACAAACAATCAAAAATCTTAAAACAAAAAACCAAAAATATACAAGGAAATCACTTTAACCAAACATCAGACTTAACAATCATTAAAGGCAAAAAAAGAAAAAAAGAAAAGTTAACAAATACAAATCTTGTCACCACTTTATTAAAATGATGCCAAACAAACTTGTTAGAGTTGAAACACTTGTTTTAATTATGCCACATTTTCCAACTGATGCTGATGATGTTGTCGCTGATGTTGTCCCTAAAGCAAAAAAAAAATAAAAAAATTAAAGAAAGAAATTTTAATTTGTTTTCATTTGAGCTTCTGTACGGAATGGAATGAAAGCATGCATTTCAATTCTGTCTGCCACTGACTCTGAATGACTCGATGTATGTGAATGAAGTAAAATGCTTAAGCATTTATGTGTAAAATTTTTAACGCATTTCGTTCATTGTCAGCAAACAAATGTGATTTCAATTGATGAATGCTTACTTGCCACGCAATCTAACGAGGATGTTGTTGTATGCAACATCAGTATGTGGTGTTATGTTACCAACCCAAAAAAAAGTTTGTACATTCTGACGCCTATTAAATGCCACGTGATCTTTGTTCAACACAATAACACAATATAAAGCTTAACAGTTGATTATTCAAGTTCTTTGGAAATCATTGGACAAAATTAACCAATATTTGCGTTTTATGCAGTTGCACAATTGCAAATCAACGCACATGTGAAGAAATGTCAGAGCAGTACAATCCAAATTGCGTATAGAAGAAACCAAATATTATTTACTCTACAGCAGTAAGATAACGGAGTCCCTTTTATTAAGACATCCATCCCACTATAGAAAATCGTTACCATATGATTGGTTATATTAGTACATACAGTTAAACCTTGATTATCCGGGCCTCCATTAACCGGGTACATCAGCTTGCCGGTATGCTGGATATTAGATTTAGGCCTCTATAAACCGTGTTGTACCTCTATTATCCGTGCTTTTATAGGTTTTGCTTTATTAAACGTGCTTTATCTCTGTTATCACTGCAGCTCATGCATGTATTTGTTCTTTTCTATTAACGTAAATACGAAGAGTTAAAATTCAAGGAACATAAATTATCTCTTTTAACCATGTTTTTGATTATCCATGCACAGTTCGGTTCCGTGCAATCCGGATAATCGAGATTCAACTGTAATTGGTAATTTTAAGTGGGGTAGAAGCAGGAGCATTCGCCACTTTTTTTTTATCAGTTATAAATATAACGGTTGTGATTATTTATATTAAATAATCAAAAAAATGGATGTCAATAGCTTTAAAATCAACAAAGAAATTTAAAAAAATTTTATTTTCCTCGAACTTGTTGAAAGAAAACTGCGTCTGACCAGTGCAACACATACAACCATGCCATCAGCCGCTTACATAATTTTATATTTTTATACACTTTTTAAAAATAAATTATAAAAAATTAATATTAACGCTTCGACTTAAACTCTTAAAGAGTAATTTGATATAATACAAGAAATTAAAAAGTTAGCCCAAATATACTAACTCTATATTATTTTTATTTTGCAATCCAAAAAACACAAAAATATGTCTATCCTCGATCATGTAGATGGAGGTGTACAATTTGGTGACATGAAATATGATTAATACCCAGCAAAACTTTGGTAATGTGTACTTCTTACCTGTATCAATATTTTGCAACAAGAAGTAATGAGTTACCGATAATGTGTGATATAAAGCATTACATTGTAATGAATACTCCTTACCATCAGCATTATTTCGAAACATAAAGTAATCAGTTTTTGGTTACATAATGCATTGCATTGTAATGTATACTCCTTACATTTAACAATTTTTCAAAAACTAAAGTAATGAGTTACCGATAATTGAAAACTCATGGCTCTCCTTCTAATGATACCTTCATAAAGGTAAAATAGTGACTTGCCGGTCATCAATTACATAATGTATGTATTGTAAACGTAAAGTAAATTTTAAAATATATTTCTGAAAATCTTTTTATAGACACATTACTTTGGGATTTTTTGTAAGCATGACGGTAACGTGTATAGTTTTGATATCACGAATGAATACAAGAAGCACAACAATTTGTTTACATTTAAAAAAATAAAATATTATATATGTATATCGATTGCTCATTTGGTAGAGTTCTCGCTTAACTAATTGTAAACAACCAGAGACCCCAGGTTCGAATCCTAGCCTGACCACGTTATTTATTTAATTAAAAAAATATTTGTAATAATTTTCTTTTTATTATTTTTTTTTTTAATGAAAACCTATTTATAGATATATTACTCTTCCCCACCATGTAACCATGTAAATAACCAGTTACTTTATCGCCTACAAGGTAATGAGTCCACCCATTACTTTTAGGCTCATCGCCTATAAAATTCATCAGTGATGTAAGGTGCAATGTAATGTGTGTATCCCTATGGCGATACATTACTTTACCCATTATTTGGTAATGTATGGTTTTGCTGGGTAACGACACAAATTCTGGAAAAGAACATTTCAATTACTCTTTTAAATACAGCGAATGTACCCCAGTGGCAAAACCTGCCCGTTACAATTGTCATTACAAATCTAATTACTTTTATGTATGAATGTCGCTCAAAATAATAACACATCATTACTAAACACCTTACGAAAGATACAAAAATATGTGGTTACCTATATGCTTACTAGTATGGAAAAAAATAATGAGTCCAAAAATAATTTAAAAAAACTAAATTTAATAAAACACATTTTTTTATATCTACTGAAAGAAATGTTTAAAAAGTTTGTTATAATTATTATTTAAAAATAAATAAAAATTATGTTTTTTCGACCTATAATTCTGTTATGAAAATGAAAATTTATTCAAGTTCAAGGCCATACTCTATATTTCTTTATTAGGATATTGTCCTAACAAATAATCTGGTGCCATTTCGGGGATTTTCTAGGTTGCCACTGCTTTCTAAACTTGTTCTGATGATGCGGACCTAGAAAATCCCCGAAATGGAACCATCAACAAATTCTTGAAAGTGGTGAATTAATAAACTGAAAACAAAAAACTCTATAGATTATTTGTTAGGACAATATCCTAATAAAGAAATATAGAGTATGGCCATAAACTTGAATAAATTTTCATTTTCATGAAAGAATTTTTTTTTTATCTGAAAAGAATATCTACTCTTTAAAAGGGTTGTCCATCACGGTTTATTTTGTGTAAATCATACTAAAGATCATGTATGTTTATGTCTGTCTTTCATTAAGATTTTTATATGACCGAAAAAAGCAACTTGAACAATTTAAAAAGTTTCGTGTTTAAATACAATTAAGTAACAATGCTGATGGTCAATCGTTGTTTTTTTATTTTTTTTTTTTTATTATTTTGATCGTGCTGAGTTGAGCCTACTACATCAGCAAGCTCTATTCCATCCATTCATGTGGGTACCTTTAAGGAGTCCAATTTTACATTATATTGTACGCCTGCGTAACTGCATGATTTTTAACGATTAAAAAGCAAATATTACAAAAAAAAAGTACAACATACTCTGTTGTTGTCTTGTATGTTTATACAATTCAATATATTTAGTTTTTTTTGATTTTATTTCAATTTTATTCTTCTGAAATAATTAGTTCAAAGTTAAATATTACAACAACTTATCACAGCAGTTGGTATGGCAACTTAAGATACAATAAGAAATGAAGTAAGCACAAAATAAAACCAACATCCAACTGCCGAGTTTTTGTGTTGGGTGCGAAAACATTGATGCAATTTTTAATTGTCGCACGCCTACGTGTTGAAATATTATTTGCAAAAATACTAAACAACTTTTTGTAACTTTGTGTGTTGTTCAACACTTAACATTTAAGAAAGTTTTTTGTTTTGTTTTTCATTTAAGGTAATTTGTGGTTTTTAAAGGTGTAGTGCAAGATGATATTGATTAATTTTTGTGATTTTTTTAATTAATTTAAGAAATTGTAGGAAATAAATACTTAAGGTATACTAAGGGGATATTTAAACTGAAGAAGGAAACTTATCATTGACTTAGATACCAGAAATATTAGGCAATTACTAAGAACTAGATTTGCAATCCGATTTTTCGTTACCAATCATTTGAAATACTGGGATACATTTAAAAAAAAAACTATTTTATTTTTTTAAGGAAATTCCTCTTTTAATAAATTTGTTTAAACTCTTGTAGTAAAAGTTTCAGATTTTTGTCATTAAGGATTTGCATAGGTCATTAATGGGGTAACTTTTTCCCTTTTAACCCATTTTTTACCTCATCTGGAATCCCTGGTTCGATTTTGTTGATATTTTATATATTAGGTACTCAGGCTTCCAATATGAAGAATTTTCATTAAAGAAAATAATTAGAAGTCTTGTTTAGTAGGAATGACATCTGTCTTTAAAGACACAATGCTAAAATCTGATAACTATTTTTAACAAAAAAAAAATAAAATAAATTATAAAAAAAATGGATTTCGACAAAATGTTTAGTTAGAAAATATTTATTCGCAATAAACAAGAAAAAAATTATTTTTCTAGAGAAATCTCAAAATGAGCAAAAAAAATATTGATGTAAATATGACAGTTACTAGGAGGTCTCCACATTTCTATGCAGAAAAAAATTTCTCTCCTGGGACGAATTTCGTCCATTTTCATACAAACCATTTATATGGCTTAGAAACACATTCCTACCAAATTTCAGCTTTCAATCACTTTAAGGTTTAGTTCTTGTGTTTTATTTTTATGGAAGATATAAAAATATATATAAAAAATTTAAAATAATCGAACACAATTTGAAAATATTGATTAAAAATGGGTAACATTTTTTTTCCAATATGATCTTTTTACAAATATTATTGTCATATTAATGAATTTTCATTAAAAAAAAACTGAATTATTCACTTTTTCAAAAAACAATTTTTCAAGTATTGGGAAAATTTTACTATATAACTTTAACCAACGGATCTTTAACGGCATAACAAAGATTTTGCTACAAAAAATTTACTAATTCATAAATAATAATGTTTATTCTACATTAATTTTTATATTGTTTAAGATCCTAATGCTAAATGCCCCAAATAAACACATACCAATTTATCTGAAAAATGCGTCATCTACATGTATGTAATTATGTCAAATAAGATATAATTTGATACAATTTTACATATCGGTGACAGTAAAATATAGATCTGATTTTATATAATTTTAGCTGATATTACCCAATGTAGAAACCGTACTGACATGGCATTCCTTTTCTCACTACCAGTAATGCCAACTGCTTAGTATCTGCATTACTTTAACACAATTAATAAGTACTTACTAGCAAACTAGTTAATTTTTCCATTATTTTAATACAAAAAATAAAGCGTTATACAAAAGAACTTTTTTTTATCAATATTTTAAATATAAAATAATGATCGTAAAATTTTCTGAAAATCTATTCTTAGACTCATTATTGTTTCAACTCTAGTAAGGACATATATAAGTACGTATTTTTGATTTTTTGTAAGCTGTAATGACATTTTAGGCAAGCAAGTCATTTATGTTTTCATCTATCAAGTATAACAAGCCGAGATAGGTCCGATGGTAGAGCTGTTGACTGGTAACCTAAAATTCCGGCATAGTGGGGAAAATTGCACTTTTTTTTTAAAAAGTGACCGCAGATTTGATAGCGATTGTCAATAGAGAATAAAATTACATAAAAGTTGAGATACATTTCGGTCGTATCCTACAACTTTGTTATATTTGTTATAGCTTAAATATAAAAATCGAATTTTAATTTTTTCAAATTCATTTAATTTGCTCAAAAAAAATTCCATTTTCCCAGCTGTGTCCGGGTTTGAATTCCGTGTAGGCCAATTTTATTAAAAAAAAATATATTTCAATAAAAAAATATTTTTTTATTAAATTTAGTTTTTTAAATTTATTTGTAGACTCATTATTTATTGTCTATACTGGTATGCAGACGGCAGAGTTGCCAGACGGCATAGATTTATCTTGATTTACAAGAATCTTTGCTGTTTCTCAAGAGTCAATATAAAATATGTTTTGTCAAGATTTTTAAAGGCCAACCAAATAACACCTTAAAAAAAATATTTTTTTAAATTTTTTCTAAGTTTTCCTTATACACACACACAGAGAAAAATGTAGCTATTTGTCAACTAAAATTCTGTTACTATGACTTAACTTCGGTTATTATGAATTTCAGTCGGTATGTACAACTAAACATTATTTTTCACAACAAAGTTCGGTTAATTCGACTGAGTTTTAGTTGCAACACCCAACATTTTCAGAAATTTAATAGTAATATCGTCCTATAAACAGAATTTATAAGTTGTTACCATTAAAATACACTTTTCGGTTGGCACTTTATTTCGCTGTGTGCAGTTTTGTAACAAAAGTAAAACATTTCATTAATATCGTAGGAAAAAAGCAAAAAACGTGTATTGAATATCCACCATAGGTGGACCTTGCACATAACAATCAAGTTTTCAATTTATTTTTTGATCAATGGTGATAATCTTTAACTTCAAGCTCATATATTAGTTCTCATGTAGTGAGTAAACTAGTTTATATGAATGTTTGATGTTTGGCATGGGATTGTTAGCGCTTTCAAAACGTGTTCTGATTATGGGAACCTAGAAAATTCCCGAAATAGATCTATCAACACATTCCTGAAAGGGTCAAATAATAAATTTGAAAACAGAAAACACTATAGATTATTTGTTAGGACAATATCCTAATAAAGAACTTGAATAATTTTCATTTTCATTGCTCAATTCAATGTCGAAAAAAACATAATTTTTATTTTTTAATAAAAATTATATCAAACTTGTTGTTAAAAATATATGAAATATACATATGGGCTTCAAAATACGTTAAACAATTTCCGAAAATTAATTTCTAAGGAATTTATTTTTAAAAATAAATTTTTTTGTGAAACTTATTTTTATATGCAGAAAATTTGTTTTATTTTAAGAAAATCCATTGTTAAAAAGAATATAATTAAAACTATGCTTATACTCTATTAACAGAGAAGACAAGTATGTTTTCTTGCTGTTTTGCCATTTTTACTCATAGTACTTAAAACATTTCTACTTAAAAAAGCTTTTTGTTAAGATTTTTAAGCTTTAAAATTGCCCTTTTCGGATATTATTCGCTTTAATAGCTTTTTTCCTTAAAATTCTTTATTTCTTTAAAAAAAGTGCAATGTTACATTTTTTGTAGTTTTACTATTTTTAGTTTTTTTTTCAACTTTTTTTTGCCATAAACACAATTGATTTTACTATTTTTTGTCTTCTCTATCACTCATTTAGCTGAAGTCGACATATAGTGTGCAACAGCAAGTTTAAAAAGTTTAACACATACAAGCGTATATTTTGTTTTTGTTGAAACTGAAATATCACTCATACGTCCGCTTGTTTTCATAATATGTTTCTCGAAAGTATGCAACAAAAAATTTGATTTGCACCACTAACACTCACGCAATACGAATTATACGTAATATTTGTATATCACTCATTCGCCTGAGTGTATTTTATTTTTTTTATAATAAGCAGTATTGCCATAAGTTGAATGATAAAGAGTGCTAGATAGTTGAAAAAATAGTGCTAGATGGGAGTAAAAAAGAAATAGTGATAGATAGAATAGATTTTTTTGTTTGCATATATCACTATAGTGCACTTCATGCTTTCGATTTGTAAATTAATCTTTAGGTCCCGTTGCCTTTTTTTCGCCTTATATTAAAAATATAAGATATTTTTTCGAAATAGGGAACCAAAAAATTCAATGTGGTCAAATATACAAGACGATTTATGTTTTATGGATTTAATGTCAGCAGTTTTTAGCGCTAAAATAAGTTAAAAATTACGTTACAGAAAAAACTGATGAAACTAGCAGACTTTTTTTTTTTTGCTAAATTAAATTAGTAAGTAAAGAATAGTGAAAATAAAACTGTTAAATTTACAACATCACACAATTAGTTATATTTGAATGGAATTTTTGTTTATTTAAATTTGCAATTAATTTTGCTAAAATCAGCTAATACTTTTGCTAAATATTTGGAGACAAAAACAGCATACAAAAGTTGTAAAATCAACAAAATTTTTGATATATTTACCTTAAATTTAGTAGAACGCAATTAACTGTTTGTATTGCTAAAATCAACAGAAATATTTGCAAATTTTTATTCGCAAAAAAAAATTGAAAGAAACTTTGATAATTTCATATGGTTTTGTGATTTATTTATCTACTAATATTTAGCAATTATTTGTTTGCTGATTTTAGCAGATTAATTAAATTAATAATAAATTTAGCTAAAATATAATTAAGATTTTGTAGATTCAATATTTTTTTCTTACTAATATTTAGCAAACAAAATCAGCTTATTTTAACAGATTTTTAACTAATTTTTAGTAGTATTAGCAAAAATGTTTAGCTTTATTTATTAGTGTATATCTCAAATATTAAAGCATATTGCAATGAACTTGTAAGAATCTTGAAAATTCTGCTGTTTTATTACCAAACTTTAGTCTACGAGATTTGTTAATAAATGTTGTCCGTTTTAACATAACTTGGTTTCGATTTATTGATTATAGTACAATCTGAAAAAATTATTTCTGGAAGAAATCAGTTAATCATAAAAGTTTTAACAGTAATCCAAAAGTAGTAGTTTTAAGTCCCTAAAATCGTAAAATCTTTAAAATTATAACAGAAAATATAAGATTTTGGTTGTGATTATTTAACTCTGTGGTCAAATTCATAATACATACAAAATTTATTAAAATTAATTTGTAAAATTGTTAAGAAAAAACTTAACCCTTTGTAGCCCATGAACGTAAAAATTAAAATTTTTTTTGGTACGGGAAAGGTTAAGGTTAATAAAAAAAAAGTACTACTTAGAAATTAAAAAATATCCTTTATTTATTATTTATTTGACATTTTAGGGATTGTGACATTACTGTTACAATGAGTTGATAGTAAAAAAAAATACTTATGTGGTAGGAAAGGATTTAAAACAATTATTTTGTCTGTTATAGCACAATGCTTCACCGCATTTTTCGCAAATTGTTTTCTATACGAACTGCCTTTGGAGGAACATGTTGCGCCGGCCCCTTATGTCTTTTGGCTTGAATTTCGTTTTCTATTGGTTTTCGAGTCTTGGTATTAGTCTTCACTCCAAGTTAGTCTCACGCCAAGTTTGTTTGTCGGTGATGTGTTTTGCCTTCCAGACTTTTCGGTATAGAAGCCAAGAATTCGCCATAGTGAGGTCTAATAAATGATAGAACATTCGAACCTGCCATCTTTTGCTTCGTATCTTAATTTTATATCTTCCCATTATACTATCCATCAAATCAAATAGTAACTCAATGTAACAGGAATGTTACAAACATAACAATATAATTTTTTCATGTAAAAATGTAAAAATATGCATTGTATACAATAAGTAAAAAATATTATTCACTTACCTACAGGTTTTCATAAAAACAACCCAATTTTTTGCACTTTTTGTATTTTTTTATAAAATTTCAAATTTACACGTGTTCAAACTTGTCACTATTCGTATTATGCAAACTTCAAACTGACGGAAGTCAAAAAAATTACGCCATCTATACTATTTTTTGGTACTAATTTGATCAGTGGTATGTCACAGTACACTCAAAAAAAAAAGTTTGTAAAGTCAGCAAAAAATTTTGCTGAGTCAGCAAAATTTTAGTCAGGAGGATGCTTGCAAAAAAGTTGCTAATGTCAGCAAAATCTTTTGCTGAAAATCAGCGAGCTGATTTTTAGCAACAAAATTTGTAGATTCAGCAAAAGTTTTGCTAACACTTTGTAGATTAGAAATACAAAAGCCTTGCTAAAAATTAATAAATTTTTTGCTGAATTTTAGTAGACTGAAAAAAACGCAAAAAATTTGTAGAAAAATTGTAATTTAGTTAATTTATTTGCTGAAAATCATAAAACATATTTTTGTGATTCTTTTAAAAATAATTTACCATAATAACGAAATATAAAAATTTTCATTTTTCCACATTGACGACATGAATTTATTTAATATCTGAAAATATATAGAAATAAATATATATAACATAACAAAAATTGTCTTTCAATTACTTACATCAATGGTTGTCTAAATGATGCTATCGTTTAAATGATGCTATCGCAACTGCTGAAGATAATTATAGAAACGAAATGAAAAAATAAACAAAAACAAACGAAACGAAAAAACAACCCTTTTTGCAATAAGAAAAAGGAACCATAAAAAAATCTACCTAAGATGTGTGTCTTTGTCTTTCACTTTACTCTGTCTATTTTGTCTTTAATTTAATTAATAGACAATTATTTTCACAAGCCGGTGACAATGCAAAATTTAAGTTATTTTAATCCTCAATTTTGTTTTATGTATGAAAAACAGATACAAAAGTCTTCCATGGTTGATTTTTTTATATGTCTTATTAGAGTTGTACTTTTTAGTATCATTTTCCTCTTCTCTACTACATCTTGACATGCCGCGACATCTACTTCATTCTGCGAATATCTTTCAATCTGGTTGTCGTCCACACTATTAATGTGCTTATCAGCACAATTTTTTTTTAGCAAAATTAATTAGTAAAACATTAGTATATTAGTAAAGCATTAGTATAAAACAGTTAAGTGCTGAATAAGTATAACAACAATTTTAGCTGAAAACACGATTTTAGCAAAAAATTTTGCTAAAAAATAGTATACCTGATTTACAAGACGTTTTACTAACTTTTCTACTAACTTATTTTTTTGAGTGTAGGGTCACACAAATTTGAGCGAGCTAAATAAATTCAGTATGTATTATTTCGGGGTTTTTGGTGTATGTTACAGTAATGTTACATGAGGCTATAAAGGGTTAATAAATTAAAAAAGTTCTATCTAGAATCTAGCTAGATCACAAAAAAATGGATTTAGCAGTCATTATGCTAAAATGGCAACCCTGATAAAAAGCGTTCCTTAAGTGTGAAACAGCTAGTGCTGATATTTTAGCATTTTTTCTTTTTAACATTTAAAATTTATAAAACAAATCTAAATGCTTAGTTAGTATTTTTTTTTTAAAAAAATGATATATAAAAAACTTAAAAAAAACATATTTTTGTCTGCATTAAATAATCTTTTTAACTTTAAATTTTTACCCATAATAAAAAAACAGTATAAAATATCCCAATTCTATAAGGCTATACAAATGAAATACGAGCTAAGTTTTCAAAATCCTTTGTGGGTTTTTGGTCTACTGATAGTCTAGTACTTATACCCCGCTGGTGTAAAAGATTAAAAACATTATTAGCTGACAAATAGGAGTTAATTTGTTTATATTTTAGCTGGTTTTAACGATTGTGTTATTTTTATAAAAGATTATTTTAAGAAATTAATTCGCGAAAAAATATGGAAAATAACAAGGAGTTTGGATAAAAAAATGTATTTACTTTTAATAAAACATGTGTGTTCTAGTAGAGATTTAAAGTGGAATCTCTACTAATTTTTGAGATATCTGAAAAAATGTGTAGTATGTCTAAGGAAAACGTTTTTTTTTACTTTTTTGTTTTAGGAAAATCAGTGAAATTCTGGTAACATATGAGTACTACATAAAAAGAGATATATAGATATTAGAGTTCCTTAGCTAAGTATTACGTTTACAGGTTTTTGGGAAATCATCACTTTTTAAAATGTTTCAATAAAAAAATGGCGTTATTATTTTTTGAAAATTACAACCCCTTCCACAAGCGCGCAGAGGCCAAAAACGGTGATTTAGGGTCCATTTACCGGCAGAGAAAAAAGAGCTGTATTTATGTTTGAGTTCACGATTGTATTCTACACCAAAAATTATTTTAAAAAACATTTAAAGTGCACCATTTATTAAATAGAGTAGTCAAAAAACGAAAATTGTTTCTAAAATCTTATATAGTACTTTTTCATCACACACAATCAAAAAGCATTTTAAGCTAAGGAAAGTGGCGCAAAAATGTTCGCTTTATGGTAACCCAGTAAGTTAAAATTTATTAAGTTTTCAAAATGTTGTCTTTACTAAAACGCATTATTTTGTTTATCATGGATCATAAAAATAATATTATTTTTGAAATCTTGAGGAAATTTAATTTCATTTGACTTTTCTCCTATGCGATAGACATAATAGGCAAAATGATAGTTTAGTTTTTCTACGCATACCCGATTTTGCGCCCTGGGGACACGGCACCAAAAACCGAAGTTACAATTTTTTTTTTTTGAGTAACTCCCCATAAAGTGCAGTTTTGCTGAAAATATTTGTGATATTTTTATAAGCTCAAAATATGTTTTCATTGTGTATGCTTAAAAATATATTTTTATTATTTTGTTACAAAATGAATACAATATAACTTTTTAGGAGTACGCGATATGTCAATAATTGATGTATCAATCTTCTCAGTTGGTATAAATTTGTATTGTGTGACCAAGAAATTTATTTTTAAAAGTTTTTTGAAAAAACAGAGTTTTCCGTCCACTCTATTGACTAAATGGTGCACTTTGAAAACTGGGAAACAGTTTTTTTTGAAATAATTTTTGGCTAAGAATCGAATATCAGGTTGAAATTTCATATAAATTATCTCGTTTTTGCTCTGTAGTAAAAGGGACCCTAAATTTTCGTTTTTGGCCACTGTGTGCATGTGTAAAAAAATAATAACGCAATAATTTTTATTTATGCAAATACCGTAAATAAGTGATGATATTCCAAAATCAAATTTTTGTGAGGAACTCTAGTATATAGATATTTTAAAAAGTAGAAGAGATTCCACACTGAAATTGTCAGGGTGTTTAGAGCACGTGTTTAGCTATTTGTAAAAAATTATGAAATTTGTTATTCTGAAAAATTTACTAGTTTATTTTCTGGCCAAAATTGTAAAACTTAACCCTATATGGATCAAGTAACATAAAATAATTATTTTTATTTAAAGGATTTTCAATCTTGTAGTCATAATCAAAATAAAGTTTCATGAGCCTTTTTTGTCCCCATGAAACTAAGAGTTAAAGATTTTTTTGATAAAAGAAAAGATAATTATCGTTTTATCAATATAAGTGATATATTTCCTATAATTATACAAAGTTTGATAAAAACATACAAATGTTGTTACATTTTTGACAAAATAAGCTATTTTCATAAAATGTCCTAGGAAGGAGTATAAATAATATTGATTACATTAAACAAATAAATTTCGAAATTTAGAATTTCGGTAATTTTCTATAATAATACACTTTTTTCCAAAAAAAATCGATTTCTTTCAATTGTAATAAAACTTATTAAAAAAATGCCGTACCAATAGTTGAAAATTCAATTACGACAACAGATAAAAGTACCTGAATTTTCAACAGTAGAATTTTCAATGAAGTTTAGAATCAGAGTCTACTAAATTTAGGCCACCTAAATTTTAGAAGAACCAAATTTGAATTGACAGTTGTAGTTAAATTAACTAAGAATTTAGCTAAATCAACAGAATGTTTAAGCTGATTCAAGAGAAAATTTTTTATTAAAAGATCATTCAGAATCTGACCAGAAGCTGATCCATAATAGAGATATGGCCTGTTTTATGCTTATAAAATAAATAGAGTTGTGTCGTTCATGAACGAACTAGTTCAATTGAACGACTCACTCAATTGAACGATATGACTTGTTCACCAATATTCGATCTTCTTGTTCAATCGTTAATTTCGTTCAATCGTTCATTTCGTTCTTTTTATCCACAGAACAATTGCATCTCTATTCAATTAAAACTGATTGTAAGAGCAATTATTTTTTTTTATGAAATATAAATATTTTTTTATGTAATATTGTTTCAAATAAGGAAAAGCAATTATAGTCATACAAATAAAATGTTTTTGCCACAAAATAAATAAATTTTTGTTAGAGAAGTTGCAATTTTATAACACTTTTTGTCTATGTACAGTAAAATTTGTGAAAAAACTCGTAAAACATGAATAGTGCGTAATAATTGTCAAACGAACGACACAGATCAAAACATGCAGATCAGTCACAAGTCAAAGGAAAAAGGAACGATTAGACGATTTAAACGAACTAGTTCACTGACTCGAATTGAACGATACTGGCCGAGTCACCAAAATGAACGATTAATCCCAACTCTAAAAATAAAAAATATGAGAAAATAAGGCAATCTACAAGTGAGACTGATATCAGAGACACAAAAATAATGTGTTAAAAATAATTGCGTTTAAAATTAGCTTGCAAAATTTGTAAATTTGAGAATCACGAATTACTAAATTTTAGGTTGAAAAATTAGTTCAAATACGAATTAAATTTGTTCTTGAGGTAAAGTGAGATAACTAATAACTTTAGTTAAATAACTAATGTAACGATAACATCAGCAAAAATTAGCACAACTGAATTGGAACCCGTTTAACAGACTTGTGAGTTAACTTTTTTTATGCGTGTAGATATAAAATTCGAAATAAACAAACCTTAATTATTAAATAACCAGTAGCAATTTTTATTTTTATTTGCATTTGTATTTTTTGTTAATGTATGGATTAATAACTAAATTTAAATTTTCGTATGTTTTTAAGCTTATTTTAAACCAGACTAAGTAAGGCCCAATAACCCTCCTAAAAAATATTCAAAAATCTTTTTTTATGACTCATTATGAAGTTCAAATAGCCACTTTTTACGCGCTCTGTTATGACTCAGAAAACGCTAAAAAAATGGGGTAAATTTCATTTCCAAGTCTCATACTTAGTGGTCTCTTATGAGTCAATCATAAAATAACGCTCCGAAGAGGATTATCCTTTAAAGAAAAATGCCCTCATATAGTTTGATTTCAGAAGTTGCCAGGACACCAATTGCACACTGGGAAACTATAAAATTATAAATTATAAACTTGTTGGTAACTTACGTCCTTATGTCCTTATACATTTAGCAAGATAGGGACGCACATTATACTTTATATATATTTGGTCCGGAAATCCGTTGGCTGCATCTTTTTATATACAATTTAATAAAGAAATATTTTATTCTTAACAATTGTCATTTTACTTTTATTTTAGTTCATTTACCTGCAAAAATAATCTTTACACATTAAACTAGACTTACGTTTAAGATTTATACACAAATTTTTTGACAACTCAATTTTAGGTCCTTTTTTTTTGAACATTATTATTGACCGGACCGGAAGTTTCTCTTTTCATCTTTGTGTGTTTGAGACAAATTGTTCAATAACTCGTTGTTACGAGATTTTTTTTCTTTTTGTTCTTTTAATTTGTAGTATTTCCTACTTATCCATATAATTGAGTTGTCTTATACATTAAATCTTCAATAATATTTGATATTTATGCAATTCATTTCACTAATGGTTCTTTTTCATTTACTTATTTGTTTCTTAACAAATACAAGTGCTTTTCTTGTCTTCAACACTGGCTGGATGGACCACACTCATGGTTTGCAATCATTTTTTACAATCTCAGTCCATGTGCGTTTAAATTGCTTCCTTATAACAAACAATTTGTTAAAATTAATTGTTTTGTCAGTTTTTCATTGCTTTTCTTTCTTCCTAAATAAAAGGATTTTCCCAAAATTTATTGGGATTGATTAAAATTTTCACATGTGATTAGGGTGGTCTTAAAATTGCCTGGGAAATAACAAATTGTTATTTAATATTAGTAATTGATACTTATCGACACGAGTCAGATGCTGTTGAGAATATTATTGAATGGCTTTTCTTAAAATATTCCCAAGCAAAATAAGAGTTAAAACTAAAAGTCATTATAATATAAATTTTTTTGAACTTTCAAATTTATTGAATATTTTATTCAAAGGTGATGAATGTGAAAATATTTACTAACTTCCCAGTAAAACTTTGGGTGCGATAAAGTAAGGCATTACCTTGTATTGTATACTCCTTACCTGAATGACTATTTTCCAACAAAATGTAATGAGTTACCTATAATGGGTTTCATAATGCATTACTTTTTAATGAATACTCCATAACTTCAGCATTATTTCGAAACATAGAGCAATGATTTACCAAAGATTGGTTACATAGTGCATTACATTGTAATGTATACTCCTTACCTTCAACATTATTTTGAACTATAAAGTAATGAGTTACAAATAATTGGGCACTCATGGTAATAATACATCATTGTCTTTCACATTATTTAAAAACTTAATATAACGACTTACTGATCATTAATTACATAATGCATGAAATATAGTATTTTTTAAAATATGTTTTCTAAATATATATTTATACACATTACTTTGTGATTTTTGTAAGCATGAGAGTAAGGTATATATTTCTTATCACCAAAAACGGAAACTCGAAACACAACAATTCATTTACATTTTAAGCAACCCATTAGCGCAGATAGTAGAGCACTCACCTAACAACCTGAACCGCAAGTTCAAGTCTCAGCGCGACCACATTATGTATTTAATTAAATCGTCTAATACTTCTACATTGGTCCTCAGAAAATTTTCGGTGACGCAAAATGAAACATCCCAGCAAAAAATAGTGCTTACCGAGAAGCGCTTCCGGAAGGCATTATTTGATAACGAAGCGCTTCCAAAGCAAATAAAGAAGGCATGATTTTTGTTCGCGATGTCCCACTTGGTATGTCTCTTTTAAAGCGCTTCTTTCATGTGCTCTTAGAAGCAATAAATTCAAGCCTTCTTAGGCACTAAGAAGCGCTTTTTTGTATGTTGACAACATTAGTGATTCATGGTAAGCATACTTAATTGCTTCATTGTAAGCATTTTTCACTGCTTCAAAGAAGGCATCTGGGAAGCACCACAGAATGCCTTCCGTAATTGATTTATAATATGCAAGGCGGTGAAGCGCTATTTTGAAAGCATACAAATATAGTTACTGCTTACCAAATCCAGGTTATTTTTTGCTGGGATGTAAGGACCTGTTAGTAGATAAAGTCTGCACTAAATTAGCGTATGAATTAATAAATAAACATTACTCGGTTTTTTGTGTTAACAAAAAACAAATGATCTATCGGCAATTAAATGATCCCTTCCAGAACTGCTTCTGCGTAAGCATTATTTTTTGCTGGGATTTTATACTAAAAGTTGGACTCTGGGTTCATCTCGGATGGATATGCTGCCACATTAATTTTTGACAAATCGTTCTTTTTGCATATGAGGCAACATATTAAAATATTTTCTTTCTTGCTGAAACACCTCTTACTAACCATTTGTAAAGGTTAATTGCTAGTTTAGCGATAATATTAGCTTAAATTTTAGTTTAGCGATAGTATTAGCTTAAATTGTCACAATTTGGAAAAAATTTTAAAACCCGCTAAATACAGTTTTGTGAATTAAATATGTAACTCGAATAAGTACACAGGAGATGTCTTTGCATTTCAACAGAAAATAGCCTGATTAATTGCAATTTAAAAATGTTATATGTAAAAAGCTGCTTTTAAATCCTCCAAACTTTATAGAAATCTTGTCGAAAAACTGTATACATCGGAAATAAAGTATGCCCTAGAAATCAGCGTGCCTGAAATGTATAGAACTGATGGTCATATCCTTATTAATTTTTAAAAGATATGATTTTGTCTTCTTGTGTTTTTCTTTATTTTAATTTTTGTAATAAACTGGATGGAATTTGACTTATGTCGGCCAACCGAAGAAATTGGCTCGACTGCTCGTCCGCATGCTGCAGGTCGCAAATATTAAAATATGTTGATAAAATTTGGTACACTTACTTATATAGGCCCAAGAACGAGTCGATCTACAGTTAGACCTGGCGCCTATATTGAGGCCACTATAAAATGGCTTTGTTAGCTCGCAAGCTACAGTTCGTAAATCTTAAAGATGAAATTTAATACATGAAATTTAATACATTGACGCATATCGGCCCAAGACCGCATCGTTTTAGTTTTTGATAGTATCTGTCCCCAATGTAGTAGGCATTTATTTCCACACGTATCAAACATGCACTGATTTTTATCTTGCTTACCAATTTGTAGACAAATAGTGACACAAGCCCATTAAAATTTCGGAACCAGATAACATTTAACCGGGTATCAAAATATTTTAATATGTCTGACATGCAACATTCGGATAAACATAAAAGTATTTTTTTTTTTTTTTGGGACGACTATTATATGGGCACTAGGTATTTACATGGCCCGATTCTAACCAAAATCCAAAAGCTTTGTTCTTGGGCCAATGTGACAAATTTCATAGAACTAAGGAAATATGAAATGTGGTATCCAGCTTGTGCAAGATTACAAAAGCCATTTTTTTAGAGGAGGACCCTTATATGGGCACTAGGTCTAAAAATGTACAGATTTTACTGTCGTTTGGCCTTATAAGTCAGTGTACAAAATTTTATCAAAATAACTTAACATTTGCGAAACGTAGAATGCGAACAAAAAATACATGGTATAAAAATAGAGAAATTCTTAAATACATAAATGTTCATTACTATGATATTTATCCATAGATTTTCTTTAAAAATTACTTATTTTATTTATCACAGTATTACGTTTAAGAAATACTGTGATAAATAAAGTATTTCTTAAACGTAATAACATAACATATTTTATATTTTTCATTTCAAGACATCTATTTTTTTTCGAAAATATCGATTATTAATTTAGAAATGTTGAGGTTAAGAAGAAGAATAAACATTTTTCTCTAAAAATTATAAACACTATTAATTTTCAAATCAGACTAGACTAGTTTCTGCCTCTTTATGGACAGGCTCATCAGTGATTTTGCATTTAAACTGTATTATTATTTGTGTCTTATAATTGTCAGATTATCTCTATATGATAAATTTTTCAACAAACTGCGGCTGTAAGAATCATAGCTGCGCTCATCTTATATTACAAACGTAACAATAGCAAGTCATGACCGTTTAGCGATCACACCCAAGTATGGCCTCGAATCTAATGCAGCTAAATTGCAGTTTTATTTCCTATTAGCTTTTTCTGTAATTGTATATTATACTCAGAAGTGACAACACTAACAATACAAATATTCTATTTTTAGATTTTTGTTTATTTTTCTAATCTCCTCCGTCTCTATTTCACAATGTTACCAGATTGACGTATGGTTTTTACGTTCAGGGTTGACAACTTTTGCGTTTTAAGTTGAGACATCGCCTCAGGGCAAATTTTATAATGTATTTTAGTACCGTGTTATATTAACGTCATATAGACAGTTGCAATTAATTCTTAATTAATATGCATTTGACAAATTTAATTAAGAAATGTTGAGATTAAGAATTAATTATTAATTTTTGTCGAATAAAGAGATTTGTCCGTAAAATTTTATTTTACTTTGCCGATTTAAAAAAAGATTTAAGAAGATATATTGCGCATTAAATGGTATTTGTTTTACAACTTGACCGACCACAGTAGCTTGATCCTACATTAAGATATAGACAAAATTGTCAAATTACTTAAAAATTAAAAAATAAAAAAATATTTTCTGCCTAAGGAGGCCTATATATGCAGGTATAGAACTTTAGGTTGGTAACACTTTTTAGTTGGCTGCCATTTTGTCAGCTGTCAAGTGATTTATGTTTAGTTTGGTTTGGCATTTCAACATGAATAGACTGACGCCTGAACAACGCTTCCAAATTGTGCAAAATTTATTTTGAAAATCATGGTTCTGTTCCCTAAAATTATGATTAAAAGTTACTTCATAAAAAATTATGATTATTTTTTTTTTTTTTTTATGTAGAACATATATTTGAATCTATAGAAAATAATTTAATATAACTTGGTCTGCAACATGCTATTAAAACAAAATTTGTTGCACAGTGTTATTTTAGGTGAAGCATAAATTAATGACGTATTAACTTTAGACTTACAAATTGTTCATAATAAAAATTATTTTTATTGAATATGAATCGTTTCCGAATATGGTTACAATAATAATTAAAAGTTATGATACATTTACAAGGTACATAATACTAGTTTATTGCTAGTCTTTATACTATCTCAAATTTACTATCATCTTGTGTGGTCCATGGTTAAGCATAATATATATACGCTGTCATATGATGGTTACCATGGTATGGTTATGTGAAGTAATATATCTTGCATTAAAGTGTACTAAATTTATGCATAACTTGAAATAACACAAAAAAAATATATATCAAGTTTATGTTTGTAAAAATCAACATCTATCGATCAACATTTCACCAAGTTGAAAAATATCTTAAAATGCATAAATATATGTATGAACTGCATGAATTATTTTTTTCTCTTAAATCATATACAATATCTACATAGGCCACGCGTACTGTAAAGGGATTTCTTTTTGGTTTATTTTTGGGAGTATAAAATAAAACAGAAGTTTAAAAAATTGCATACTTAAAAGCCATAAAGACCATTATTAGTTAAAAGATCAATAACTTCTTATAATTCGTCAGTCTTGCAGTTGTTTAGGCCACTAGTAAAAAAGTAGTTCATTACAGAATCTGTTTTTTTTTTTAAGGCGGTTAAACGTTGTTGTAAGGTTCATAAAGTTAATGCAACAAGAGAACAAAAACAAGAACCATTATATTAAGAAAGTTGGGTTTAAAGATTAAAGCTATTTTGGCGGCTACGGTTTAAGACTGGCGCGTGTTTCATGCTTTAGTGCGAATGCAAGAAGAAGTACTCACTACTTTCGGCTGGGTCGAATTTTATATATCCTTTTGTAGTTTTTAGGTGTAAGATTCTCTTCTCAAAGTTATACACTCAGAAAATAAATTAGTTGGAATTTCATTGCACACAATCAAATGTAATCTGTATTCAATAATTTTAGTTGTAACTAACAAGGGAGGTATCCCGACCCGAACTCGCAGATTTAAATGAACTTTGAATATATTGTAAAGGATCAAACAAAACGAGATACGTTTTTTTTTTTTTTTTTTTTTTTTTAAACAGAAGCAACACTCAGGAAACTTTTCCTATTTATTAATGTGTTGCTTTCTTTGGAAAGGGGATAGTGGAGAGATGAAAGGTGGGAGAGATGAAGGGCTTCAGATATGGCAACACTGTAATTGCGCGAGATGATAATTCATAGAACAGTTGTTTCTCGCCACCTGATGGAGAGTTGGCGAACTTATTGAAGCATTTTGGTTCATAGCCCTGATTATTTTTTTTTACTTCGGTGTGGTTAAGTGCTATGGGAACACCGAAGACGGGTGTTGCGATACATATGAGTGATGGAAAACTCATATATATTATTTTTCTAAATTGTTGTTGTCGTCACCGGGAATCGAACCCGGGACCATCTGTGTAACAGTCCAACGCGCTAACCGTTACACCACAGCGACCGTATTTTTTTTAGCTGCCCAATCATACGTTTAATGGTTAAAGAATAGGGCTAACATTTTATATGTTTTTGTATGAAAACTTGTCTTCTATTTTCGAAAACTACATTTATTTGTACGCTGGGTTTAAGAAGTGAAAATAACAAACATTTTTATACCAATATTGCCTATATAGTGGACCCAGAGATGCCGTATTTTTGAATTATTTGAATTTATAGGGCAAACGGTCGCTTCGGGAAAAGTCGCATAAAAACCGAACGGTTTGGAATGCCGGAAAAAGCTCAAACACCTCCTCGATTTAATAGGCATTGCTAGTAATTAGTAATACTAAAATTCCTTAATAAAATGTCGGGTTTAATGCCACTTGAAACACATTTTTTCGAGTAACAAATATATTTGAAAATTTTAGGGCATTATTTAAACACCACTAAATATATTTACTAAATTTGTCTGTTAATATTGTAATTTTGTACTCAACTTTGTAACGCCTACACATGAGTTTGAACAGCTAAAAAAAACACGGGTCCCTTAAATTTTTATTCTCTACAACATATCCGAAGTTCATTAAGATCTACCGGTCCGGGTTGGGATACCTCCATTATAAGAACACAAAATTCATCATCAGAACAATTAAACTTAATTATGAACAGAATATATATGAAATTAGCCAAAATGCTACCACATTATCCAAAATATTAACCTTTACGATCAATATTGGGAAAATATTATCTCCTACATTAGTTTTAATACCAACAACCAACAACTTATCGGATATTTTGTCACATCAATAAAATATTTGCAGTTAAAATCGAATTTCAATTATAAATAAAATAAGTTTCGTTAATAAAACAAACAAAAAACGATCCCTCTATCTCAACTATAAGTTTATCTAATCAATTCTAGAATACTCGTAACACACTTTTTTATATATGTTTTGTAATTCTTATAAAATATTGAAATTAGCAACCGAATATTTGTTGCACATACAAATCTATTTTTATACAAATATATTTATATTTGTAATTTTTGTTACTTTTGTGATGCCTTTACAAATAATTCATACATGAAGTCGCGAAATTGCTTCCAGTTAAAAAAATGGAAAAAGGCAGTTTGAATGTATAGCACTCATTTATGGCATTAAGTGTTATCAAATAATTTAAAGCCTCAACCTCCAAGAAATTCCAAGAATTTTCTGGAGATTATTGAAATTTGGTAGTTTTACTTTTTTAATATCTAAAAAAACAATTTCTAGGATTTAATAAATCATAGAAATAAGTAGTCGAAATACTTAAAATCGCCATGAAGTGATTGAAACAAAATTTGATGGAAAGGGTGTTTTTTATACAGGTATAGAACTATAAGTTGGCAACACTTTTTTAACTGACGGCCATTTTGTCAGCTGCCAAGTGATTTATGTTTAGTTTGGTTTGGCATTTCAACATGAATATACTGACGCCTGAACAACGCTTCAAAATTGTGCATATTTATTTTGAAAATCATGGTTCTGTTCGAAATATGTATCGCGCACTACGTCTGAATTTTGTTTAGCGATGAAGCTCACTTTTGGTTAAATGAAAACAAAATTGCCGTATTTGGAGTGATGATAATCCTCAAGTGTATGTTTAGACACCGTTACATCCAGAAAAACTGACTGTTTGGTGTGCTTTATGTGCTGATTTAATCATTGGTCCGTATTTCTTTAAAAACGATGCTGATCAGAACGTTACAGTCGATGTATATAAAAACAAAAAACTTATAAAAATGTAAAAAATGTTACTTGAGCCAGAGTAAAAACTAAATTTTTTTATATAAATATAACATTTTTGGTCTTCAGAATTTAGTAACTACATGATACTTGTTGGGAAAAGACCCTAATCACGT
This sequence comes from Delia radicum, assembly GCA_021234595.1. Taxonomy (NCBI): domain Eukaryota; kingdom Metazoa; phylum Arthropoda; class Insecta; order Diptera; family Anthomyiidae; genus Delia; species Delia radicum. Next base: position 111,607,847 of record CM037852.1, read on the forward strand.
ATTTGATTACCAAAAAGACAACAATGCAGCAAAATGTATAATTAATAGGTTTTTTGTTAAAGCTCTGCCTATTCTGGAGTCTCTAGCTTTTCTAAAACTTCGGGTTGTGATTAGATCCTTAGCCAAAGCAAAATACTAGTATCAACCTAGCCAATATATTTAATTTGCTTTATGTTTGTAAATATTTCGTATATTGGTTAGAAACTCGTTAAAAATTAAAAAATTAAATTAAATTTTTACAAAACATTAATTTTTTTTTATTTTTTACACACACAATGCAATATAAATGAAATCGGAAGAAAATGTCATAAAATATTTTTATTATTTTATATTTAAAAATTTAATATGTTTGCCATAAATTTAAATTATTTTTGTTTTGTGTGAAAATGTAATAAATTTTTAAATATTCTATGTTTCGTGTATTTGAAAATTTAATGGTCCTATCGCTCAAATTTTCAAATTTTCAAAACTTACAAACTATCGATCAACTAATTTTTAGTAAAGAAATACCTTTTCATATCTTCTCATACAACAATATAACAATCAAAAATATAAAAGATTATGCTTTTTATATTTTTAAACAACGAAGAAAATAAAAATTCGAGGCCATGCTTTATATTTCTTTATTAGAATATTATCCTAACAAATAAGCTATAGAGTTTCTGTTTTCAAATTTATTAGTTGACTACTTTCAGGATTGTGTTGATAGATCCATTTCGGGAATTTTCTAGGTTCCCGTCATGAGAACATGTTTTGAAAGAAGTGACAATTCCATGCAAACATAAAACATTCATATAACCTAGTTATTCTACTAAATGAGAACTAATATATGAGATCGAAGTTAAAGATTACCACCATTGATCAACAATAAATTGAAAACTTGTTCGTTATGTGCAAGTTCTACCTTTGGTAGATATACAATACACGCTTTTTGTTTTTATTCTCCTTTTTATTTTTACACTTGTTTTGTTTTATTTAAAAACAAACTGTAAAGTGGAAGTAAACTAGACCGTACTTTGTCTTTTTTACAAGTTTGATATTATTTTTATTAAAAATATAAATTATGTTTTTTCGACCTTAAAACTTAATTTTTAAATAACTTTTGAAAAATATCCCATCAAGAAAGATCAAAAACGGATTTTTTCAAGTAATTATTTGATAACTCTGAACAACAATTTTCCAAAAAATTATTCCTGATTGTATTAAGGTTTTTAAATTACTCAAGCATTTTTATCCAGTAGAAATATATTTAAGTTTAAAAGTAAAAGAGATGTGACTGACAAAAAAAAATTCCACCATTAAACTCAGTGTGGAATTTTTAGTAGATGCACAATTTCGGAACCACTTCGGTTTATACAATTTATGCAAAAAATGCTATATTTTTTTTAAACTGACAACTCGCATTGTTTTCGAGATAATTGAAACAACGCAAATACATAATGAAGAAATCATTTTTGCTGTTCGCCCTTTTGGGTTGCAGCTTGGTGCGACGAAGAGTGAGAGAATTCTAAAAAAAAATCTGTTTTATTGAAACCAACAAAATTAAAACCAAAATATACCTACTTTCTTGTAGTGAAAAGCATACAATTACAATTAATGTTTAATAACTTCTTCCACAAAAAACTTCATATGTACCATCTCTCACAGTAGTAAACAACAGTCAATTAAAGCTCATCAACAGTTTGAAAATTATACCAAAAATTTAAACATTAAAGCCCTTTAAATATCATATTAACCCAGAAAAATCTACATGATTATAAGAAGTATTTGCTGCAAAAAAAAAAAAAAATAACAAAAAAATCCTTAAAAATGGGTCAGTTATACAATGTTAAAGAACATAAAAAAATTAGTAACTACATACTTATTTATGGAGTTTAAGTTAATCTTAAAATATTTTTTTTATAGTATCATAAAATTTTGAAACAAAAAATTTAGTATCAATTAAAAAAGGAAATGCCACCAAGTAAGTTGTAGCTACTAAAGAAAAGTAGTTAAAATTTCAAAAAGATTGAACAGGGTAACAAGCGTGTTTTGAGTCCCTGATTTTTCATTGACTTTTGTGTGTTTCTTTTTTCTTCATTTAATTAGTAGCTGTGTGGTTTTTTTTATAATTTTTAGTTAAGGGTTACAAATTTTGTACACTCATAAAAATAGCCTGTAAAATCAGCTACAATTTTGATGGCAGGATTCTTGCAGAAAAATAGCTAATATAAGAAAAAAAAAATTAGTAAATTCAACAAAAAGTTTGCTGAATTCGGCAACTTTTTTGCTGATAGTAGCAGTTTTGCTGGAAGGATCCTTTTGCTGACTTTACTGTCTTTTTTTTTAGTGTAGCTTCTGTAGTGCTTGTTGGTATTTTATCGCGTTTTCTATCACAGCTACTAATTGGTAGCTAATGGTTTCTCTTAGTAGTTATAAATAAGTTATGGTTGTGATAACAAACAGAACGAAGTTTTTAATAGCGGTAATAAAAATATCACTTCTATTTTTAATGATTAAAATACATAATTCTTTTATTAAATAATGTGAAAATGATAAGAATATTCTTTATTGTTTTTGACCTACCGCAGAGTTTCGCTTTAAGGCATTTAATAAAAAGAGACAGTTTTAAGTGACTATTATTTTAACCCTGAATTTAAGACGAACATTTTTTACTTTATGAAATTCAAAACGGCCAGTAAGTATTTAATAAGGAATTTTTGCGCAATAATTTGTATATTCTTTATAGGGGATAGAAATAAAGAAATACTTTAAATATGCTTTGTAGTGTATAGAAATAAAGAACGGGTAATTTCTATAAAGCCCTATATAAAATCTTTGGGGTAAAATTCGGGATTTTAAATATTCGTAATGTTTTTGTTTCCGGTTCTTTTTTAACTTTTGGTTTACCACCTAACTGCACGAGTTTCAAAGTAAATCCATATAATACATATCTTAGGTTTATTTAAAACCAAGCGAATCCTTTAGTGGTGTTATTTTGTAAGCAATTTGTCCGGGTTTGTAATACAGTGCGCGAAATAATTATAAGTTCAGCCATGAAGTTCTGATTTGTAATATAGTGGACGAAATAATTATAAGTTCACCAATGAAAGTCTGATTTTTTTTACAATATTTAAAAGTTTTTACAATTACATAAAAATAACAATAATACTAGTCGATGCCGCACCCCATTTCGACCCATTTGCTGCAGTTTTTGCTGCACTTTTAATAATCTTTGTAAATTATTCATTGTTTAATAGCGAAAGAATATAAGTTCAATGGAGTTAGACTCAGTTTTTCGGCATAATATTTAAACACTTTTTTAAGTTTTGTATAATTTATTTATTTCTTTTAAAGAGAAGCAACACTTGGAGAAGGAACAAAGGAAATCCTTCCTGTTAATTAATGTGTAACCTTTTTTTGAAAGGGGATAGTAGAGAGGTGAAAGGTGGGGAAAGATGAAAGGCTTTAAACATGACAACAATGTAATTGCGCGAAATGATAAGTCTTAAAAACAGTTGTTGCTCGCCACCTGTTGAAGATTTGGCGAACTTATTGAAGATTTTTTTAATTCATAGCCCTGATTAATTATTTTACTTTGGTGGGGTTATGTGCTATGATATATAAGGGAAAGGAAATTTATATATATTATTTTTCTAAATTGTTGTTGTCGTCATCGGGAATCGAATACGGGACCATCTGTGTAACAGTCCAACGCGCTAACCATTACACCACAGCGCCCACCAAGATTTACCAAAACTATAATTTTTGAATATTTTTCTTATTTTGAAACGCGTTTTTCAAGATTTGCTGCGACTATGTATCCTAAACTTGGTTGCTGTTATAATTTTATGTCAACTTCTATACAAAGTTTGGTTGAAATCGGAAAGGGTGAAGGAAATCAATATGTTTTCAGTCCTAATTACAATTTACAGAAATTTAAAATTTCCCTTAAAATCTAAAGTTATTGAAAAAAAAACACTTTTTTTAAGACTTCACAGCCAAAAAAATTTTGAGTTATTTTTAAATAGAGTTATTGTTTTTGGAAGGTTTTTTTTTTAAAAGAATAGTTGATCTTTCCAAATAGATAACAGTCCACGCGCTAACCACAACGCCCACACTTATTTATTATTATTTGTTCTTTTAATTTCAATCCATATTCATTTTAATGCGTCTTTCGATACTTGCCTCAGATTTTACTTGGCTCAGATGACAATGCTTTAGAGAGGAAAATTTTTATTAAAATTTCCTTTGGAGAACCATAGGTCTTAGCTTCACCAAAACCAACATTGCGAAATGTGAAAAAAGTCAGTTTTTGTAAAAAAAATTATCCTTGTATAATGCAAATTGCTTCATTATTCTTTCTAAAAAATGTTTCATCTTAGACAAGTAAAATGTGGTACACACATTATTACGACTCTTGGACTCTAAACTGGTCTGAAATTAAACAAAAAGATTATTATTCAAACAATGAAGATCAAAGTCCAAAGAGTAGGTTAAATGTCACACCAAAGCTCAATGTTTCTTTATTCATCTACATTAAAACGGATAAATGATACTCAAATATTTCATTGATTCATTTCATTGCTTTCTATATTAAAAAAACATCGATAAAGTCTTTTATTAATAAAGTGAATAATTTTTCTAGAAAAAAACTCTGCGCTTCAAAATTGTACTGCGCTGCAAAATTGTACAAAATTGCAATGAAATTGTTAAAACGCCAGTCAGAAAAAAAGTAAAAAATATAAAATCGTTTGCCGAAAAACTAAATTAAATTTATTTATTTCATAGGCAAGAAACGAAAAATTATAAAACTGCAGCAAACGGATCGAAATATGTTTGGTATTGATTGGTATTACTGTTATTCTTATGTGGTAGCAAAAACTTTAAAATATTGCAAATATGTTTCAAAAAATCTCAGTTTCATCGGTAAGTTATTTCGTCCAATATATAACATGTCGCCCAAATTCTATTATAATAATTTAGTTTATAAAAATTTACCAACACTGTTTAATCATCGGTTCTTGTAATACACTCCGAGTAATGCTTTTAATAAGTACTTCAGGAATAGCTATCATGGAAATTAAAAAGTGCATAGTGGTAAAATACGGGCATAAATTGTGGTCTATTAATATAAATAGCTGAAATTTGAGACACGAATAAATGATATAGTCTCTTATTTTTCATCTAAATATGGGTGCAATAAATACATAAATAAATGTGCTAAGAATTCACTAAAATGCTACACAATTGGTATGCTATTTGGAAATACTATTTATAAAAACCTGATATTGAAAATCATCAAATTAGGTTCATGTATTCAGAAGTTATGTGTAAAAATATTTAATTTTTCTTAATTTTCAGTATAAAATTTCACGGATTCCGAGACTCCGTTTTAATTTTGGATTTAATATTCCTAATGTACGCCCAAAAACATAATAGAAGGGTTTTTGTTTTATAGCATTTTTTTTGAACATAATCCATTTCCACGACACCGTACTTCCTTTCAAAAAATCTGAAAAAATTCCCAATAAATCTTTTGGGCCATAACTTTCCATATTCCTTTTCAAGAGTTTCAAAAATCCAAAAAGTGGAAATGCTAAAAAGCCCTTATGATCAAGCCTGTTTACTCTTCCGTGCTATGACTCTTTGACATTTCTTTAATGTAATTATCCATTTTGTCATTGTTTATCTGGTTTTAATATGACATTTTTTTAAATAAATAAAAAAAATTTAAAATAGGGGTAAAAAAATTGAATCTATCAAATTTAAATTTTTTTTTAAGTTTTCCTATTTGTGGGTCATATGGCTTTGGTAAAATGTTAAAATTAATTTGAAAAAGATACGCTAAAGAATAGTGCAATTCTCAAATAATGCACACATTTTTTTGATGATAAGTTCTTAATATAAGTTGAAATTGTTAGTTATACGTGTTACCATCAATATAGAAAAAAAAACGCTATAAAACATATTAATCCATTTAAAAGTTATATATTATTTAACACTCAAGCCTCTCAAAAACTCACTTTGCGATTAACCGCCGGCGCTAATGTAGCTTGTACAAATTGTCTGACTAACAGCAAAATTATTTTTTGACTGTGTTTTTAAATACAAAAGAAAAAAGAAAGCAAACTAAAACCAACAAAAATGGAAAACCTCTCAGATGACTTGTCACGGGATAGGTCTTTTAAAGTCAGTTGACTCATATGTTTTAAAAAATTAATATTCAAATGTAAATTGAAATTGATTTTAGCATATTTAAGAATATTATTTTAACTGTTTATTTCTTACAAATATTTTGCAGAGAAGTCTGATGCATTCTTATTTTAACTAATTTCAAGTAACTTTTTCAATCAATTTTTTTCTTGTCTAATTAAACTAACAATTAATATTTTGACAAATTTGAAAAATAATTAGACTCTAATATATTGATCTTAAAGTTCACAGCAGCTTCTAAATTTGACGATTTTCGCATATATTGCACACAGAGAAGTAAAGTGCCAACCGAATTGAAAAGTGTATATAAATGATAACAACTTATAAATTCTGTTGGTACTACGATATTTACATTAGATTTATGAATATTTTGGGTGTTGCTACTAAAATTCAGTTGAATTAACCGCACTTTATTGTGAAAACTAATGTTCACTTTTACCAACCGACTGAAATTCGAAATAACCGAATTTGAATCGTAGCAACCGAATTTTAGTTGGCAAATAGCTAAATTTTTTTCTGTGTGTGATAAAAAAAAATTAGATTTTTCCTGAACATGAAATTGAGCACATTACATAAGAAGTATTTTAATACATTTAGTGCAGTACTTTTGGCCCACAAATGCTACGTTAAAGAAAGAAAAAAAAGCCGCGAAAAAATAAATTTTAAGAAATTGTACTTCAGTAATCAAACAAAGTAGGAGTTTCATTACAAACAAAAAATTGGTGCATTCAAGAGTTAAATATTATTTTATAGTTATTTTTTTTGCAGTTGAATATGAGTGTATTGCATTTATTTATTTATTTATTTATTTATTTATTTATTTTTTTTTTTATTTATTTATTCTTTTCTTACTTAGAGTCTCTTAAGGCACCTTAACTTCGAGTCTCTTAGGGCACCTCAAACATTATAATATCAATTTATAAAGGGTCCGCCAAATAACTTTTTTTTTTGAACTCCTGAACCAATTGGACTTTGTATGGCGTTATGCCAAGGTCTTTTTGCAAAATTCGTCTCAATGATGTCTCCGAAATGTTCAATTGTTGAGAACGACGGTGAATTGATGTTGATGGCGCTTCACGCACACTTTCTGCCACAGCAGCAATATTCTGGGGTGTACGCACTGTTTTTGGCTTTTCACGCTTTGGTTTATCGATGAGGATGCCAGCTTCTTTCACTTTTTTCACAAGATAACGAACATACGGACCATATTCGTTCAGCGGAAGGATAAAACTAATTATCTGTCAAATCAGACATGAGCTAAGTGTTACCATTCACGAAATAAGCACTAGTTGAAAGAAAAAAAAACGTTAGAGGGTGGACCCTTTAAAATTATATATAACATGTTATAAACCTAAAAATACAATAACAATAAAGTTAAGAATAACAATTAAAGTGAATTTAAAAAAAAAAGAAAATAATTGCTTCTTATAAAGCTTTAAAACCTCCGCTTTGAAAACCAATTCACGGGGATCGGATTTAAGTGGGTAAGGTAAACAATTCCACAGTTTCATAGTACTAACGAACAACATTCTTGAGGACTATAAATAGTTGAAATCAGGTATATTAATATTGCACGTAGGACTAGACCGAGCAAGAATAAGTTTTTGTATAAATAATCAGGTTCTTTCTTGTAAATAATCTTCTGTGAAAATATTACATTACGGATGTTAAGATAAGATGTCAAACTACTTCCTAAAATTCGTATGGAGTAATAAGATATGCTATCAAATTTTCTTTTGTTAAAAACATATCGAGCGCAATTGTTAATAACCAATTGTAATAAATTATTAGACACTGAGTCAAGGTTACCAAATACGTGGGTATAATGAGGGTTTTCACCAATATTAGTTTAGTATCATTAGGAACATATGATGGAGAGTGCCAAAGTTTCCTGAGAACATTATACATTCTCATTATTGTATAATTAATGTGATCCTTGCAGTTAAGCTCTGTGTTGATTACAAAACCAACATTTTTCACTTTACTAACATAATTTACCAACTTATCATGCAAAATAATTTCTGGTAAAATATCGTTATAAATGACTTTATGAATTGGAAGGGCTTGCGTTTTCGAGGAAAAAATCCTACTTTCATTAACTATAATATGTTCTTTAAATTTTGGACCACCTTAATAATTCCATATTTAATCCTTTCTCGGCTAGTTACAAAAAAATGCATAAAAAATAACTACACATTCGTTTTATTTTAGCACATATGATCGTAAAATTATTTACGTTTCTACAGTTCAGAGCTTAAAAAGTCATTAAAGAAAGACAATATAAGTCAATTGATATTTTTGATATTTTTATTCATATTTTTTAAAAATAAATATGTAAACCATAAAAAGAACACATAAATATGTGTTAAAATAAACATTTAAATGAGAAAAGAATTCTTAAACGGTAGTAAAGATAAATAAATTAACGAGGTTTTAGCAATAAAAACAATATAAATTAATATAAATATAACAATAAAAACATTTAACAAAATTTACATATTAATTTCAAGCAAATTTCACACGATTGCCGCTAAATTTTACAAATCCGACTTAAGGTTTTTTTACAAAATGAAATGTTCCTTGAACAATAAAAATTTAAGAATTGTTTTATGAAATATATTTTTTTTTTCTTTTTTGTAGTAACAAAACATTAATTTTACTTATACTAAACGATTTTTGCACGCAATATCACTTACAAAGGAGGTATCCCGATACTGACCACCAAACTCCCAATAAAACTTTAGTATATGACGATTTATCATCAGTCTTCCTGCGGTTTTCTGGACGAAACACAACCTTCTGTCATTCCAGAGGGGACAAAATAGAGGGAACAAGTATAGAGGGGATAGATAGAGGGGACACAAGTAAGAAATATTCGCTAAGAAATATACCTGTCCAATCGAATTTGTAGGTGATCAAAATATGATTGTGATTCGTTCGAAGCTTGTTTGTTTAACTCATTAATGGCACGTCATAGATCCACTGGAAATTTTTCAACCTAACTTTCCAGATTTATAAAACCATGCTTCATTAAAAAATGTTTGGATTTTTTTTTTGCTTTGAAGCTTCCTCTAGTGGAAATATTGGCAAACATAGTTGAAACTAAACGTTTAAAGATATTTTAAGAATTTGAATTCTGAATAATTTTGTGAACAAATCTTGATTAAAAAATATATGAACATTTTTTTTTAAGTTAACCGATTTTTAAATTTTGTTAGAAAAATATCGTGGCTGTTGATCATTTTTTAAAATTGCCATATGGCAACCATGAAGATATAGTTTTAAAAGTTTATTAATATTTTATTAAAAACCATCCATTAATTATGTTTTGAGTATGCAAATTGCATAAATTTTGGAATATTTTAGACATAGGGAATTTAAAAAGTGCATCCTTTTAAAACAATTATAATAATAATAACAATTTTTTTAATTTTTTTTAATCTCCAATGTTCTCAAAATGCTGAATAATTTTATGATTTTTAACTAACTTAATTGTTTTTTTTTTTTTTTCAGTAATAAAATATAGCCGCTTAAATGTACTGGGTCACATAAGAAACACTATGTCAAAGATGAGTTAAAAGCTTTTCAATATTTTTTCGGCTCCACTGGATAGATCTTCCAAAAACCTCTCATTTTATAACCAATTTGCATATGATTTTTTGAAACTAACGGAGTCAGAAAAATACAATCGACACAGTGTTGTCAAAGCGTCGGCGACGGTCGGTTATGCGTTTGCAGAACGTGGGATTAACAATCTTTACAAAACGTTGGTAAGTAAAAAAATTTGGTACTTTTAAAATAGCTTAAATTAAATTAATTTTGAGAAGCAATACAGTGCGGTCTTAATCTTATATATTATATTTAAATGTTTGAAATATGAGAAAATACAAAAAAAAAGGTAAATGTTGGTAAAAACAATATTGGCAAAGAAGAATATTGTGGTAAAGCACATGCTTCGCAAAAGGCATGATTTGCAAAAAAAAAGTGTTTTCCTAGTACAATATCAGTTGTACCTTTTAGTATATTTTAACATAGTAGGTGTTTTCAGAAATATCAGTGGTTTGCCAGCAATATTTTTTTTGGTAAGGTTAGCAAATTCTACCTGGGTAGTTACATGAATAAAACGAAAAAAATTAAAAGTGAAGTAATTTTTGACCCCACGTTTTAACCACTAAATATGAGATGGGGCAGCTCAAAAATATAAAGGTATTACGTTTTCCTCATCTTAAACATACTAAAGTTTCATGGCGAGCTGCTGATCCGCTTCGGCATACTTCCCTTGTAGGAAAATTACTTTTTTTTTCATACGGATTACAAAGAATTTTTTTTTTAGTTTGTAAAAGCATTCATTCCAATGATCAATACACGCGTATTTAGTATTAAATTTATGATCGTTAAAGGCGAAGGCGTTGCGATGGTGGTGTTTGCAAAATAACATGTAGTACATGATTAATATTTAACACAATTTTATTTCATTTTCCACTTGAGTTTTATGAAAATTCAATTCTTGCAATATTTTTTTTTTAAATATTTATTCTATATAAGCTGGATTTGATGCAAGTATTGATCGGACTATAACAAAAACGAAAATATAATCGTGATTTTAAAACTTAAACAATACTTTGTTATGTGGTTCCTAGTGTTATTTATCAGTGACTTTTGACTGCAGAGACGTTGTGAAGGATGGGGTCTCTTAAAATATTCTTAAAATGCAAAGTTTACAATTCTTGCACGCTGATATTCAACATATTCATGAATTTTAAGAAATTTTCATTCACTTTGTGAAAAAAGTTTCATTAGTTTACTGAGAACTTTCATTATTTTTCGTCCACTAAAATTTTCCCTGTGTATATCGGTGTAATGTCAACCTTACAATATTTATTGTACTTTGTTGAACAATAAAGCACGAAAGAACTTTTCCAACCAAAAAAGAGTTGTTATTTAATTCCTAATTTTTTTAATTTTATGATATTTAGGTATATTGTGTATCAGAAATATTTAATAAAAATTCAAACATATATTCTATTGCCACTGTACGTATAATTAATATTATTGTTAATATAACTTGTACGTATAGTATCAATAAATGAAACAAATATTTGAATTACCCAGTCAACAAATTTCAATGCCCTTAAAATTCATGACCTTAAAATGATTCAAAATAGTGATAAATTTTAGAGCCCACTTATTTTGGAATCCAAAATGATTCAAATATCAATCTTTCGTTTTTGAGGTTTACAAAATTGTTTGTCAAAAAACACTCGTTTAACGAAAATAAGAGCCTTATTAAAAGAATCAAAAATGAATTAAAAAAGAGGAAAATAATTTTATCAAAAAAATAATCAACTACGAGTCAGAAAAGTAGGGGAATTATAGATTTTTTTGAGCCATCCAGAAAGGCTCCAAAATGTTTTTTTTTTTTAAATAAAGAAAATGTTTGAAGTATTTTTATTTGTCAATTTTCTTGTAATAAAAAACAAACAAAAAATAAAAAATTTCTTTGCGTGCGGCTTTGTCATAAAATCGCTTTAAACTCGAATGCGCTCGACAAAAAATATTCACGGTTAAAGAGTGAGTATGTCAAGAATTGGACTAATATGACAAAAGGAAGAAGTAAGTATAGTGATTGTTTTAAGTTTTTCTTTTATATTTGTTGCGAGTTTTATGTTGTTGTTGACAACACTGTGCAAGAAAACAAAAATTTCCCGAATGAGTCCAACTGAAAATGAAAGTAGGCAATTAGTATATCAAAACCTTCAAAGAGTTTTTCGAAGTTAGTTCTTATTGATTTTTTATAGCCTCTTGAACTTTTATTAGGGTCAAAATAATATGCCAAAATACTAATTATTTTTGTCTGTATTAAAGTTATGCTGTAGTACTTTCCTACTAAATTTAATATTAAACAAAACACTATTTTTATTTTTTTAAAGTTGGTCAGATAGCAGCCAAAATTTAGGAAGAGTTATTTTGGTTTGGTTTTTTTTTTAACTTTTGGAGAACATTTTTAAAAATTTGTGTATATCTATTGAGCAGTAAATTTATAAATGTTAAATGTTCTTTGATCTTCTTTTATTTTATTCTTCTTAGTTTAAACGAGCTTAAGACCATTTATTTATTAAATATTTATTTCCAATATTTCGTCTCCACATTGGGTGACTTCTTCAGGGAACAAGTATTGCAATTTGAAAAACCAGTTTTACTAATTAAAAACTTATATACTTATTTAAATTTATTTTCATCGGGATAAACATTAATTGCATTTATAGTAATTAAATGTGCTAAAGTCCCAAAACTTATTTAACAAATTGTGAAAAGCAATCTGATGTAGGCGTGTCCCTATCCGGATTTCATTTCTGCCTAAGGAAATCTTCAGGGGACTTTGTTATTAGAATTTCTAGAGATATTTGTTATGTTAAATCACAAACTCAATGAGAATTTCTTGTCCTCGTCTAGGAGCGAGATCCAAAATTTAAAATATCAAAGAAAAAACACAAACAACAACAAAAAATTGTCACAATTGGCTTTGTCATCTTCCAAATACTACTCTGTTTTTTTGACAGACCTAGCAATGTAGTGACGTTTATTCAAGTAAATTAACAATAGAAAATCATATGTTTTCTATTAGTGTCAGTTACATTTAAATGTGCACAAGCACCTGCATATTTGTTATTTAAATTTATTTTCATCGGGATAAACATTAATTGCATTTATAGTAATTAAATGTGCTAAAGTCCCAAAATTTATTTAACAAATTGTGAAAAGCAATCTGATGTAGGCGTGTCCCTATCCGGATTTCATTCCTGCCTAAGGAAATCTTCAGGGGACTTTGTTATTAGAATTTCTAGAGATATTTGTTATGTTAAATCACAAACTCAATGAGAATTTCTTGTCCTCGTCTAGGAGCGAGATTCAAAATTTAAAATATCAAAGAAAAAACACAAACAACAACAAAAATATACTTATAGTTATATACCTATAGTTTTAATAACTAAAAACTTATATAATTATTAAAACTTGTTTTTCAAATTGTAATATTTGTTCCCTGAAGAAGTCACTAATGTGAGACGTTATTTTTTTTTTTTTTTATTCATTAATAATCATTATAATTACAAATTATATACTATTACCCTAACCGAGCACTAGCTACTATGGCCTTCGGCGCGTTGTAGCGAAAACAGACCAGTGCCTCTGGTGGGAATCGAACCCACGACCCCCGCACTGATAATCCAGCACGCTACCAACTAGCCTACCGGGGCGCACTAATGTGAGACGTAATTAATAAAAACATAAGAAGAATAGTAGTAAATTTATTTTAAAAAAATTTCCACCTTTCGGCTGGATGCTGTATAGAATCATAGACAATGACACCCTTATATACGGAGTCCCAATCACACACAAAAACTCATATATTAAATGTATCCAAAATAATTGCTTATACTTTCAAGCCCAAAACTGCACTCATATAACAAATTCGGTTGTCTCAACAGAATTTCATCCAACCGAATTTACGAATCAATTCGGTTGGATGAAATGTTTGAATTTTTAGGAGAGTTTATTCTAGGAAAATAATTTTTAATGATTGAGGAAGAGTCTCCACTCATTCGCATGTCCATTTCGCTCATTAGTTTGTCAGTGTCCTTATAGCTGTTCACAACAAATCATTTTGCAGAATTGATTGTCGATTCCTGTATGCAGAAATTTTGGTCCCAGGGCCAAGAGGTAATTTGAATTTAAAAATCTAGCCCATTTTCCGGATTTTAGTTGTGAATGGAGTCTAGCTGGATTTATGTAATCAAAATAGAAAGCGCAAATAAAGATTAAGCACCATTTAATCAGTTGTGTGGCTATCCCAGATGCCTCGTCTGAGGTTTTGGGGCTGGAACGTTTTCTTGAGATGGAATTTGAGCTTACGGAGCATTTATTTTACGCAAAATTATTTTTGTTTATAACAGTTACGGAATTCACTATCATTTATATTTCAGATTAAAATTCCTACTAGTTCTTAAATTACAATTTACCGAACCCAAGTTTTGTTGTACTATTGCATGCATTTTTTATTTTTAATTGTATTTTTCTTAAAACATTATTCAAAAAAATTGCTCCATCTTGTTTACTATAGAGGGCACAAGTTTAATCTCCATTGAAAAAAATAAAAGTCTGCTATTCTCCATAATAATATCTACGAAGATTTTATTTTATTTTTTTTAAATAACAAAAAATATATTAATTAAAACACACGAATTGTGTTGTGAGAATTTTACCAAAGTACATTAAACGAGCAGAAAATGTACAAAGAAGTACTGAAGCCCCCCTTATGGATATCGTACTTCTCTTTACCATCCCCCTTATTGACTACAACATGTTTTTATTAACAATCAAAATATGTTTGTTTGCAAACAAGACTTATCCGTTAAGTCTAAAAAGTATTTTATAAAAATCCTCTTTCACATAAAACACCCCATGGAAGCTTTAAAGTTTATCAGCATGTTAAAGCAATCTCTATACACCCCCAAAAATGCCGCTGGGTTTACTTTGCAAAAAGAATATCGTACTAATCGCGATGCTAAAATATATACAATTCCCAAAAAGTATATTTTTTTTTTATCGAATTTTGTTAAAATGTTTCTAAAGATACAAGACACCAAATATGAAATACTGTTTAATAGCCACACAGGAGGTTTTCCGGCCGATGAAACGAATGAAACTATTTTTTCCCAAAGTAAACGAAAATTTTCTTAAAATTAATGAATCTTTTTTATTTAGTGTATGAAAACTGACATAAAGTTAATGAAAAGTTTCAATGTACAAATTTCAGTGCACTTTTATTGATTTCATGCAAATATTCATAAATATCATGCAAATAATTTTCTTAGTACAGTACAAAGTAACCGAAATATTGTTATCAATGACAACATGTCTATACTTCCGAAATGGCGCAAGCAAAAAATAAAATGTACAGTATTTGCAGACTTTGCTTTTGCCCCGAGTCTAGTGATTCAAAAGTAATATATGCCAAATTTCAAGAAGAATGGAGAACATTTAGAGGTTGCGCACATTGAATACTAGGGTGGGGCGATTAGTATGGAAGGAAAAAATCTTAATGGGCGCTTCGCGGTTCTGATTCTTGGGATTGTACTGAGCAAAAAAGTTCACTAGACCATACGTCTACGGTGAAAATCGAGCTTCCACATTTTGACTTTACGGCAAAGAAGCCCTATTTTGAAATTAAAAACCCTAGTCTCAGTGATTCAAAAGTAATATATGCCAAATTTCAAGAAGAATGGAGAACATTTAGAGGTTGCACACATTGAACACTAGGGTGGGGCGATTAGTATGGAAGGAAAAAAATCTTAATGGGAGCTTCGCTTTCTGGTTCTTGGGATTGTACTGAGCAAAAAAGTCCGCTAGACCATACGTCTACGGTGAAAATCGAGCTTCCATATTTTGACTTTACGGCAAAAAGCCCTATTTTGAAATTAAAATGAACCCCTTAAACCCCACCCACAAATATCACTGATGCATTAATCTGCTTGAGCATCTTCCAAAGAAGAGATTGATACCATAATCTTGGATAAGATCCTCCTACTTCCTGAGATATGTCCATCACACACATTGTTACTTTCACAAAATACTGCAAAAAAAAGCCCTATTTTAAAATTAAAAATTAACCCCTTAAACCCCACCCACAAATATGATTGATACATTAACATGCTAGAGAATCTTCCAAAGAAGAGATTGATACCATAATCTTGGATAAGCTCCTCCTACTTCCTGAGATATGTCCATCCCACACATTGTTACTTTCACAAAATACGGCTAAAAATTCAAAATGTGGAAGCTTGATTTTCACGGTAGACTTTTTTGCTCAGTACAATCCAAAGAATCAGAAACGCGAAGCGCCCATTAAGATGTTGAAATCGCCCCCACCCTATTGACCACATTTCAAAAGTAGGCATTATTAGGATAATTCGATATTAGTTATTTTTATCATTAAACAACTTGTTCATGGGGAATATTCCCCTAAACTACAAATCCAAATTTTATTCAAATATGTAGATGTCCGGATGGATCTTTCTCCTTCTTTCTGGTTTAGTTTCCAGATATTTAGAAGTTTTTCCTTATATACCTGAAGTATACGTTCATCCGAAAAAGCTATTCCTTGATTTCTTTTAGACGGATATTTACATTCTCAGATTACGTCTTCATCTGGGAAAATACACAACAGCTGCCTCATACTCAAATCGTTCGCTGAAGCCCATCTACTAACAATTGCCTTCTGTCAGGTCCAATTAATGGTATGACCCAGCATACCTCCCAGTTTTAGTTTGTGGTGTGATGAAGGCAAACCAACCAAAGCAATTTTCGTCCAGATTCACTATTCTCCATATTCTCCGCTTGGATCAGTCATGTATGATGTTGTCACCTAGCCAATATTGATCAACTTCGCGAATGTCTATTTTAACCATCTGCACAAAAGTGCCCTTCAGAGCAACATGTACACTGAGAGAATTATTTTCACTTCAGTAATGAATTTCTTCATAGCTTTAATGAAAATCTTCACTATAACTCGTTTATTGAAACTTTTCACAGAATCTAAGCAGCAGATTTAATTAAAGTCAATGTTTACGAAATGTATGAAGAAACAATGAAAATCTTCATAAAACTAATAAATCACTCCGACAATGAAGCGTTACTAGAATTTATGAAATAGATTCATAAAGTTTTTGAATATTAAGAAGTTTTTGAATTAAAAAAACTCTTCATGAATGACTTGAAAAATTCATTGGAACTAAACCGACTCATATGATTTTTTAAACAATTTCATAGAAGTCCAAAATTAATAAGAGGCTACATTGAATTAATAAATCACTTTATAAAATATGTGGAGCACTTTAGAATTCAATCTTAAAACTAAAGTTTGAAATGTATGAAAATTAATATAATTATGAAATTTTATGAAAAAACAAAATAATTAAGTATTTGAAATAAAGGAGCTTTGGAACTGTGACATGGTTGGCAACCACACTCACATCAATACCGATGTGAACATGTTAGAACTACTTTTTTCAATAGTGATATATGTCTTCTAATATTATAAGGTTTACTTCAAAATTATAGTAGTTCAAAAAATGAACCACACTTACAGTAAAAATAAACTACACATGTATTAACATTTGTTTGCTTTATTTTTTAAAATAAAAAAAAAGCTGCTGTATAAAGTGAATGTGAAGTCACAATACATTAATTAGATGTGGTTTGTTTTTTAAAATGAACTACAATTATAGTCAAAAATGAAATTGAATCTACAAATGACCGCTTTTCCATTTAAAAATAAAACAACTACTAATATTTACAGCAAAAAGTTCCATGAGTGTACTTATTTTTGATTTTTTGTTAGTTGGAAAATAATGACAATTTGTGGAAGCAAATCATTTATGTAGAGTTGTGTCGTTCATGAACGAACTAGTTCAATTGAACGACTCACTCAATTGAACGATATGACTCGTTCACCAATATTCGATCTTGTCGTTCAATCGTTCATAACGTTCTTTTTATTCACAGAACAATTGCATCTCTATTCAATTAAAACTGCTTGTAAGAGCAATTTTTTTTTTATGAAATAGTAGTAATATTGTTTCAAATTAGGAAAATCAATTATAGTCATACAAATAAAATGTTTTTACACAAAATATATAAATTTTTGTTAGAAAAGTTGAAATTTTATAACACTTTATCTCTATGTACAGTAAAATTTGTGAAAAAACTCGTAAAACATGAATACTGAGTAATAATTGTCAAACGAACGACACAGTTCACAACACGCAGATCAGTCACAAGTCAAAGGAAAAAATAACGATTGAACGATTTGAACGAACTAGTTCACTGACTCGAAATGAACGATACTGACCGAGTCACCAAAATGAACGATTAATCCCAACTCTACATTTATGTTTTTATCTATCAGGTACAAAATGTCGAAATATTTCTGATTGTATAGCGGTTGACTGACATACTAGTAAGCATGTACTTAACCACATATTTTTTGAGTTTTCGTAAGATGTTTTGTAATGTTATGTCATTATTTTCCCCGACATTCCAATATAAAAGTAGACTTTCGATGAAACTTCTTAATTGAGTAAAACTTTTAATAAATAAAATGATATTTTTCATAAAATTTTATGAAAAAATATATATATATTTCTAGTGCAACTTTATCGTTTCTATGCAAAAATGAATTAATGTCATGCAGATAATTATCTCAGGGTATATGCAGTATTTTTGCTGGGTAGTTTTTGTTTAAATTTTTTAGTAACATACGTAATTCAGCATACTCTTTGTAAATAGTGTACGACACTTGCCCCCATCAGGTGAATTTTGTAATTGTTGTCTGCGCTAATATTACCACCACCACACAGCAACAGAAAAATAAAAACTACAACTGAAAAATTTGCAACTGCAACAACGCAGTCGATTTAAATGTGTTAAAGAGCATGATCATTTAACTAACTTGGTTGCCCCCCGCCCTCCTGAAACACCGTACTGCATTGACTTTTCTGTTTTCCGCCTACACGCTGGTTTTTTCTTCTCTAGACGTCTGCGGGAGCTTTTTAGTGTTGAGTATATTCTGGCTAAAAATTTAATATGAATTGAAGAACAACAAAAAAAAGTAACTCTATATAAATACATTTTGAATTAAAGTGTTGTGTGAGTTAAGCATGCGCCTTGGAGCAATTGAGTTTTTGCGTAAATTTATGATGTGATTTCGATCAATTGGCATAATCTATTTAGCGCATGCTTACTTTATTTATGTCCAGTAATTCAGAATGGTGTAAATACAATATAATATTGGATGTCTGTCCGCATTGCGTGTGTAAATTTAATACAATTTGTAATGAGATAATTTTGTTTATTGTTGTGAAATTGGTCAATGAACTTTGGATTTTGTTCTTTTTGTTTTTGGAAATATAAATGAATAAAGGAAGTTTTTAAATAAGAAGGAAGTGAATATTTTGTAAAAAACGCTTAGGAGGCAGTATTGTAAACAATAGGGCAAGTATTTTATGGCATTTGCCACAAAATATTTTGTTTGGTATTCTTTTCAAATTGTTTTGCAAAAATATAATTTTTGCTCCACGTTGCCATAAAATTCCATTTTCTACTGTCTTGCAATACTTTTTCGAATTTTTTAAATAAAAATTAATTTTTGGGCTCATTTAACATTATAATTAATATTTTTTCATTATGGCAATACTTTTTATTTTAAAGTATATTTTTTTTACTTGCTCTGACTTAAAAGGGTAGATTCCCGATGGGTTCTCTCCGATTTTAATGAAATTGGGATATGTGATAAAGAAAAAAAATAAAATATAAGGGACACGTATGTTATTTAGCGGGCCAATCTCATGTTTAGGGATTAAAAAGTTGTTTCAGAAAAATCTAATTCCATATTTGTCATCTGCGTTCAAAATCTTTTAGTAGTGATAGGTTGCAGTCCAGGTGCATCAAAAATTTCTGATTCTGTTCGACTGTGTTATTATCAAGAAACAAATAGTACGAGTATTAATAGAAAATAAAATTATCATTATTTGAGACACATTTGTATCCCACAACTTTTAAATTTTTTATAGCAGAACTATAAAAAAAATTTTAATTTTACAGATTTGGAAGATTTATTAACCCTTACACTAACCTTGTACATTACTGTGTACACATTTATAAATAAATATACAAATTTTGATAACTCAAATTGAAATAAATAAGTCTGGGTTCTCTTGGGGTCGCAGGTCCACATGGGTTAATAATGTTCGAAATATTTTTATTTTTAACTTTAAGTAATGCTTATAAAATAAAACTATAAAAGTTACAAAAGTAGCTAATTTTTGATTGAAAATTTTTCATGGCAACAAATAAGCCTTTTTATCACTAAAAAAAACACAATTTCCTCGAAATCCGTAAAACTTAAAACGTTGCCCTACCCAAGTGTACTGGGGGATATTTTTAAATTTTTTATTTTTAATCTCTTAGATGTTTTAAGCAAGTTTAAGCAATAAAATCTAAATTTTTTCGATTTTGTTGAAGAAATTTTTTAAAATTTGAAATTGGAGATTTGAAAAACACCCCAAAAATTTTGTTGGCTTTTGACATCCACGCAGGACAGGTTAACGCCATCCAAAAAAAAAACTTCTTTTATGTCTCACATCTATGAGTGTATTAAATACAAAAATTATGTTTCAGTAATCAATTTTAAAAATGTTTAAAATTTGAGCTCGAATTTCTTGCTGAAGTGGTATTTGGCACATTAGTGGTCTGGGGCATTATTTATTACTGGGGTAGTTCTTAACCGATTTTGGATTTTTATAAATTTTTGAATACATAATTTTATCTTAATCTCGATTAATTTATCATCTGGAGTAAAAACTATTGCAATATTGCAAATAAATAGCAAAAACTAAAAAAAATATCACTATTTCCCATATAAACGCATGTTTCGATCTTTAAGGCCCTATCGGGTAGGGAAGGCGTGGTCATAGGGGCGTAAAATTTCACATGAGCTATTTTCAAGATAAATACAAAAAAACAATAGAGGGTAGCGTCTCAACATTTCTAACATTTAACTTTAAGGGACACTCTAATGTACATATAAACTGTTCATCAGAGAACATAGTCGCGATATTTGTTAACAAAGGGTCGTTTAATGTATCTCGTAAACTAGACTCAGTGAAAAAAGTTTTATCATATTGATGAAACTATTTTTTTATTAATTGTTTGTCATCCGTTATTCATCATATTTATGAAGTTTTCATAGATATGATGAAGAGTTTCATAAAAATGTATGTCAATTGTTTCAACAATCTTCATAATTTCATAAAATTGTATCATAAACAGTGTAAAAATATTTTTTTTTGTTTTCCTGTCGGTTGAAATTAAGAATTTCCATTTGAAATTTAGAAATCATTAATAAGATTTAAGATTTTTCATTTGAAATTAAAAAAAATGTAATATGTAATTTAAATTTTTTTTTTATTTAAAATTCAGAATCTATCATAACATCAATTGAAAGTCAGAAATGAGGAATCGATTTTAATTTAGTCAGTTATTTTTTAAATTTTACTTTGATCAAATTCGTGGGATGTAGGCAATTTTGGTGAAAAAAGTCCAAATTTCCCCACTGTGACTTGTAGGAAAAAAATTAAAAATTTTTTTTTTATAATTTTTTTATTTGTTTTCAGGTATTTGCCATCCATATAATTGAGCAATAGCTTCCGTAATTTTGATTCAATTGACTCAATCATACATACATAAAAAGGCATACAAATTGCAAAAATAAACTCTAATTTTTTTACGGTCTTATAAAAACAACTTAAAATTCTCTTTTCATAAAATTCCTGATCCTGTACCATTAATAAATATCTATTTAAAATATGCTCATAAATCACTTACTTTAAATTCATTATTTAAGCAGTCATCAGTCGTTATAAACATTGTTTATAAACTATTTCATAAATCCCTATAAAAATAAAATGGCAATTAAATTCCTTAAGCAATTTTTCCATAGCTCATAAAGATTTCAATTATAAATTGACAAATTTTTATTAACTTAACATCAAGTTAAGAAAATGTCAATTAAAATAAACATCAAATGAGTACACAGCATTCAATACACTCAATCGAGTCGAAGTTAAAACAGACTTCAACACTAAATTTCAAAAAAAAAGAACATATTAATTTCTACTTGGAGCCTTAATACGAATCAGTACATTTAAGATTCTTTATAAAGAATGAACAGAAAAAAAAATCTCAATAAAAACTGTATTTTTTTCATATTTCTTTCTTAAACTCATTGTAAGATGTGTGGCGTTCAGTCATTACTTAATGGACAGTTGAATTTTTTTTTTTTTAATAAGCTCAAAGAAAAAAATGTACAATATGCTTAATGTATTGACAGGTTTAAGTCATAATCAATCTAAAATTGTTTACTGTAAACAAAAAATTAAAAAATTGCAATGCCGTCACTAAAAGAAACAAGTTTCTACTTCTTGATATTTGTATGATTGATAGTTTAGTAATGAAACTAACAAGGAGAGTCTTAAAATGAAAGTTATTCGATCTCTTCGAAATTCATATAAAAAATTAACTGACACATTTTTTATATTTTTGTAACCGCTATATGTCAAATGGGTGTATTTTTGGCGATATACCCAAGATCTTTATACGACTTTTCGGAAGAGTTATTTCCACCCTTATTCCAAATATGTTTAAGAAATTGCAAACCTTGAGTTTACTACATAGGCAAAATGGGTACACAAAATTTTGTTTGTTCAGTACTTTAACAATGCATAAAATGTGACCATAATTTCGTTCATATCAAAAAACTCAATAGTTTTTGAACCCAGCTTTAATCGCTCAAAAGTAACATTAGGCCACCAATGTGAAATTGGAGTCGATTATTTTTAACTTTATCATATATCTTAAATTTTTTTAAGATCGTAGAGAACATACCATGAGACTTTCCTTGTAAGTAGAAACTACATTGAATACTAAGGTTTTTTTTTTAAGGACTGTGTTTGTTTTGAGAACAAAACTATGTCACATAAATACTATTAAGTTTAGATATTTTTTTGTCCATTTTATAATCTTCTTAGATTTATGACATGAAATCATTTTTTAATTGGTTATAGTTTGTCAAATTAAACTGAAAATTGTGAATTATGACAAGATTATAAATCAATGTTATATAGTATATTGATGGAATTTAGTGAATTAAATATAAATTAGGTTTTATTCATTGTTAAATTTGTAATGTTTTGTTTTCTTTTAGAAGACATTTTTTTCAAACATTGCAATGGAATGAATTGAAAGTTGTCCGGAAAAATACTGGTAAAGTCTGTTTGCATTACCAATAATATACACTCTAGAAAAATGAATGTAAATATACTGCTATAAAGTGAGTAAACTTTTGTGTAAAATTACATAAAATGAGTAAATATACACGCAAAATGCTTAAATAAATAATTTACACATTTATGTCTGCAAAAACTACACACATATTACAGTAATCTGCATGTTGGGAACATGTATTTAAATTTGTAAACATTTTTAGCCAACAAACAGCAGTACATTTTGAATATCAAAATAGAAAATACCAAGGAAAAAAATTAAAAAATTAAATTTATTTGTAAGTTGACAACAACCAACATATTTTAAAAATGTCCATAATTACAATTGAGAAATGCAAGAAAAAATAAGCTTAACCACATATAAATTAAATAATTTTATTTGAATTTGAATTTACATTAAGCATTGAAATCTAGTTTAAACTTGATTTCGATCATATGGAAATCTAGTTTTAAACCGCATTTCGAGCTAAAGTAAATGCAGCTTAAAATAACAGCTTATACTAAACTCCTGCGACAAAATCTGGCAAAAGAAGTCTTGAGCCGCTAAAGCAGGCATTACATCTACATGTGTGCGCCTTTCCTTCTTTCCATTGCCAACATAAGACGTAATATGTAATAATTTGTTAATAACTATTTATAAAAATAAATAATTTAAAAATAAACGTCGGTTTCTGATGAGATCTTAAGCCAGATCGAAAAACATATATCAACTTAACTAATATATGTATATACTTTGCTTTATTTTTGTAAATATACGGAGGTCGAAAGCTCATTATAAATAAATAAAACTAGCACAAAAATAATCTGGATGTATACACTCACAATATTTTTTCCGTAAAGACTACTGAATATACACATTAAATCAACTGAAAATCAGTTAAAAACAGGACTACTTACTTTTCTTTTAAAACAATTGTATTTTTTAGTTTATTTTCAACTGTTGAAAAATTAACTGACAAAATCCATAAAAACAATAGATTGTTTTCGTTTACTTCAATACTCAATATAATATAATATAATAACTTTTTGTTTTAAATAGAAAATTTTAACAGAATATTTTAACTATTACCGAAAGTCCTTATTTTTGTTTATTTTTTTTTTTTTGTTGAATAACAGACAGAAAGTTAAAATATGTTTTTCTTTGGAAATTTAACTGTATATTCCATTGAAACAACTTTACCGATTAAACTTTTAAATAACTGTTGATTTTTTATGGAAAAGTTCTTGTGAGTGTATAAAAACAAAAACTGTAAACAATGTAACATATATTACTTGAGCCAGAGTAAAATTTTTTTTTTATATAAATGTAACTAAAATTTTAACTGGAAACGTAATTTTAGCAAAATATTTTGCTGAAAAATAGTATACTTGATTTACAAGACGTTTTACTAACTTTTCTACAAACTTATTTTTTTTTTTTGGAAGCTCAAAAAATGAAGTGTCTCTAAAAACGGAAATCATTTCAAACACAAAAGTGTCGAATTTAAAATAGGCAACTAATAAAAAAGCTTGTCCAACGAATACGAATATTTCATTGGCTACAAGGCCTACACAAAAAGCTATTTTTTTTTATCGAATTTTGAAGTTTAGAATTATTTTTTTGTTTGTCATAAATGTGATGTAAATAGCATTTTTAAATAACAAGATGTTTATTAATTTGAGATCAAGAGTTTCTATATCGCCAAATTTTAAGAAATCTTCCATTCACTTGGTCTTATGTACTACATTCTGAATTGAACTGACAACTCTATATAAAAGAAAGAATAAAACACAAAATATTAATCCTAAATATTAATCAACTCATTAGTTTTCTGATAAAATTTCGTCTGAATTGTATTAAGCTTCACTAAAAAAAGGTATATAAAGTCAGCAACATTTTTGCTGGAAAGATCCTTGAAGATAATTAACAATTTTTCTACAAGGATCCTTCCAGCAAAAATGTTTCTGACATTAACGATTATTTTTGAGTGTACAAGTACTAACCAGTAGAATGGTCTATTTTATAGGCTAAATATCTTAAAAACTTGTGAACACTATTTGCTGCCCTTACCAAAAATAAATGCGAAACTGGTTAACCCAAAAGTTAGGGAATTTTCAAAAAGACGTTAAAATCAGGGATGGCATTCAATAACTTTTCATAATAACCGTAGTTTGCTACCACAGTCACACTAAAACGGAACTGAACACTTTCAAAAGGCGATTCCATTCAACGCATGTTTCATCTCCTGTAATCGGTTTTATATTTCTATTCTTCCTGTTTGATTTTGAAATATCTTGAACTGAAGTCAAAGTAACGCTAAAATACCGAAACGACGATTTATAGCATAGTTTTGTTGATTAAAAAAAATTTTATGAATAGAGTTATTAAATAAATACTATGATATCAGCAGAAACATGCCACTTTTGGAATCGTAGTTTTAAAACTTTCATATCAGATTTGATGAGAGCGTTGTAGGCTACTGCCGCCATAATGAGAAGGTACACTCAAAAAGTTTGTATTTTAAATTAACTGATATTGTAATTTAACATAAATTATAAATTACTTAAAAGTCGGTCAATTTGATTTTCATTTAAACCGAATGCTTATTGCTATTTATTTCTAGATATTGTTTAAATAACTAACAAATCCTTAAGAACAGATGAATCGTAAGTTAAAAATAAATGTTTAAATTTTAACTACAGATCTGTAAAAATAAAAGCTATGTTTAGTTATTTGAATTCTTTCAGTTTTTTGTTTTTGTCTATATGACGCTAAAATAACACTGTATTAAAATACATTACAAAATTTGCCCTGTGGCGATGTCTCAACAGAAACGCAAAGTTGGCTACCCTAAACGTAAAAGCCATACGTTAATCCGGTAGCGTTGTGAAATAGAGACGGATGAGATTAGAAAAAGTAAAAAAAAAATCTAAAATAGAATACTTGTGTTTGTTAGTATTTGCCACTTCTGAGCATAATATACAGTAGCAGAAAAAGCTAATAGGAAAGAAATCAATGCAATTTAGCTGCCTTACATCCGAGGCCATACTTGGGTGTAATCACTAAAAGATCATGACTTGGTATTGTTATGTTTGTAATGTAAGAAGAAGAGCAGGTTTGATTCTTACAGCCGGCAGGTTGTTAAAAATTTTTTCATATAGAGACAATCTGACCGTTATAAGACACAAATAATAATACAATTTAAATGGAAAATCACTCATGACACCTGTCCATTAAAAAAGGTAGAAACTAGTCTAGTCTGATTTGAAAATTAATAGTGTTTACGATTTTTAGAGAAAATGGTTTATTCTTCTTCTTAACCTCAACCTTTCTAAATTAGTAATTAATAATTAATTGCGAATGTCTATATGACGTTAAAATAACACTTTATAACAAACACTTTTTTATTAAACTACAAACAGTAAACTGCATAATATTCTGAGTGTAGTGTTTGCCAACCATAGTTAACATTAAAAAATATGATCAAATAAGATAAATTTGTTAAAGTTGAATAGTCAAACTAGATATACGAATAATAGTCCAAAACCTAACATGGGCAAAGAGTGGAGAACTTTTTTTATAATTAAAAAATTGATAAAATTTTCCTTAATATGAGCAATCAACATTATTTATACTTAAGGGATTATTGATAAAATTATCAATTTAATTTTTGTGTTGCTGAATCGGCTTCAATTTTACAATTTATTCTTTTATGTTGTATTGCTTCAAAATTACGATTCTTCTTAATAAAACACCGTTTCTTACGTTTTTTTTTTTTTTATCTATATATTTCGAACATCAGTTCATCATCAGGATCTAAGAAATGTTAACAATGTTTTTATTATATTTTATAAATTAAAAATAAAATGTAAAATTACCAAAATTTATGTTTTATACAAATAGATTGAAAATCAAATTTGCCTATTAGAACATAACATTTAAATCACAAAAGACATTATTTTTAAAAAAGGAATTAAATTACAATATGTGTGTATACATAATCTTTTTTATCACTTTTGTCGTTACATACAAATTGTTCATATTTAACAATTTGGTTAACTTCATGTACCTGCAATTTAAATTTGTTTTGTTCTGTTTTTAATAATTTTGTATTACCAAAATCAAATTCATGTTTGTTTGATCTAGCATGTTTTGCTGGTGCAGATAAATTGACTGTTGTGTTTGTTGTTTTTTTTTACAGTCATATTCATGTCGTTTAAGTCTTTTTGATAATTTTTGTGTTCTTTCTCCAATATATAACTTATCACAATCTTGTAAATAAATTTTGTAAATAAATTTTCGTTTACACCCTTTAAGTTTAACAACATTTTAATAATTTTGGCAAGGGTTTTAATGGTAATGTTTGCCAGTTCAAAGTGTTTTAAATTATTTAAAAAATTCGTGAGTGAAAACATGTCAGCTCAATCAAAAAATGGCATTTTATTATTTTCCATATCCGATTTCAATTAAATTTACAATAGCGTATCTCGTATAGTTTAGAAGTTACAATCCATTTTTAACGGTATTTTAGTCAAATTTAAAAGTTTTTTGCAATTTTAATGACGTCCTATTTATTAAACAGAATGGGTCCGGAATCTGAAATTTATGTGTCGGTGATTTCTGGTCGAGTATGACAGTAACGTAGAATTTCATTGGAGTCAGAGATGGTAACACTCTCATGTAATATTAGAAGATTAAATAGAATATCCTTCTGATCTAATAGTAAAAACACTTTAACCACAAATTTCACTTAAATATATAAATTACTTTTTTTTAACAACAAATTTATTCATTGAAAAAGTCTTAATTCATTTAGAAAATCACAACAAGAGGTAACAAACTAAATGGTCTTACCTTTCAATGGCCAACAGCTTAATAATGTTACTGTCAAATGTCTGTAATTTCCTGTAAGCCTCCAACATACTTGCTTGCGTACGTAACATGTCGTTTGATGCCACAACAAAGATAAGCTCATATAGTACAAGAAATCAACAAGTTTTTTTTATTGTTGTTGTTGTAGATATTCAATTTTATTTCTAGACAAGATTGGCAGCTTCTTCGTTAATGTTAAACTATTGTTAAGCATAGATGTTTACAATGTAAAAGATGAAATCATGGATTTGAAATCCAGAGATAGATAAAGAAATGTGATGTGTTAATAAGAAAATCGGTATGAAATCAAATTTTTTATTAAAATTTTATTGAAAAAGAACTTTATTAAAGTTTTACAATTTAACGCTTGTGTCTTAAGTCTTTTGATTTCCTATCATACTTAAGTGTCATTATTAACGCATGTGTCTTAAGTCTTTTGTATTAAATTAAAATCTACCTTTCAGGATGATTTCAAGAATAATATGGTCATTCTTGTTTGATTTTAAACACGTTTTTATCTGTATTTTTTTTATTTTTTGTAGATATTTTCCAAAAGCGTTAAATGCTTATCGATCTTAAATGATCGATGAATTGTATTTGTATTTTTTTTTGCAAAAAACGTCTTTGTAGATTTTTAAGCAATTGTATAAAAGTAATAATGATGACTTGAACAAATATATTTAAGAATAGTTTAAAACTTATTTACATTTAATTTGCATATTTTTCAAGAAACGCAAAAAACAGCAACATCCCTCCAAAATACAATCTTTAAAAAAAGCATACAATCACTTCACTTTAAAAGCGTACGTGTCTTAGGATGAAATAAATGATCGTTTGTGTTTTTTTAAATATATTTTTTTCTTTTACAAAAAAGGCTGTCGATTGTTGATGATAATAAAACATCGTCGTTAAACGTCCCCCGTTTTAAATACAAATCTTTAAGATTTGTTAAATTATTCAAATATAATAAGATTATCAATGCATTGAACATAAAGATAAAGGATGCATTTAGTAAACACAAGAAATTGAAGGAGTGTGTAGGGAATATGTAAAAAGATTAAGATTTAAGTTAAGAACGATTACTTTATACCTTTTATTTATAATTCCTAAATTGCCTACAAAATATTTTAAAATAGACTATCATCATTATACACGAGCGGATCCATGGTCGAGGTGGGCTGAGGGTGATGATTCCAATAAATCGATTAAAAAATTAAAATTATTTTACAACACAAAATAACGTAAAAATAACAGAGTTTTTAATTTTATTTTGTTTGTTAAAATAAATATGTTTGCGCATTATAAATTTGTTGGTTGCCTTAGACTTTTGGGGAAAATTTAAATTGCCGATTTTGTGCAAAAAATTTAAATGTCAATTTCAAAAATTTATAAAAATGAGAGTATATTTAAGATTTTTTTTATAATATTTGTAATAAAAACAGAAATAAGGGAATTTAAAATTTAGCTGCTTAAATAATTTTTTTTAATTATCCTCAAACTTATATACGAAGAAGGGCTTCATCTATATTTTATAAAAAATTTTAATGAAAAGTCAAACAAAAATTCAAAAATGGTCTATTATGACAAGGATTTTAAAAAATTTAGTTGTTGCAAATAATTTGAAAAGTGGAAATAGTGGCATTAACTGGAAAATGCAAAAAAAAAACTTGCCCTACTTATGAGCCAAAAGATTCTAGAGAATTTTTTACGTGGTCAGCGACTGCTTTTTATTGAATCATAAAGGCTTTACATTTTTGCTCGTGTTCTTTGATTTTGAAAAATGAATAAAACACTCATGAATAAAATTAGTAGTTTAAGAGTTACTTTCATGGCATTAGAAAATCAATATTTTACAAATTATAACATCAGAAATAGGTAATGTATGGGCTTGAAGTAAAATTTGTTAAAAACGTCTTTAAAATAACTTTCATTCACTTTGAAGGAATATTAAAAAACCAAAACAAAATCAATTTTATTTTACTATTTCACATGAAATTTAAGCAATAAGTATGTAAATTTTACGATAATGGAAGTGGCTATAAATAAAAATGTATTTTAAAGGCCTATCTAAGAACTTTTATTTTACCCCTATAATTTGACTGCAGGTTTAAATTTAAAAATTCTAAATTGGAACACATAAGTTCAACTAAATGACTTAAAAGTATATAGTATGAGCCCCGATTATTTTTGTTAGGTTGCCTGAAACTCTTGAGTAGTGATTGAAGTGGTTTTGTATAAACATTACGTAAGAAAGAAATTTATCTTTTATAACTTAATTTTTTGGATAATATTCATGTCGGAAAAATGTCCTAAAAATTTTTTGGGCCATAATCACGCATATTCCCCTTAAAGAGTTGCAAAATAAAAAAAAATGAGACATAATGAAAAGCGATTATTAGTTTCATATAAATTTATTCAATAAGGTCGATGTTTCGCTAATACCGATACCGAATAAGTAACGTTACCGATACCGATAGCAAAACCGAAACAAACAATAAATTTTTACTTAAGACGTTATTCGATTCGGTTGGCAACCCTGCTAAAGTGCTTACCGAATTTTTTTTTTTTTAAATTGTATGAGGTTTTTAAATATAAAATAAAGTTTCCCACTATTTTCGAGATGTAGCTAAAATTCGCATTCTCTCTTGCATTCTTCATTCGCCCTTGTTATGTTTTGGGCAAATGTCTCCCCTTTAACATCCTGCCAAAACCACTGAAGCTAGGGGTTTAGGTTTCACTTCTCGAGTCGACATCTATATAGAGGAGATTTTTGTATATATTTCTTCGGGATAGAGATATAGTTTTCTTTGACGAGATTTTATGCAATATTTCACTATATTAATAAAGTTTTCTTTACAACGTGAATGAACAATTTTCTAATTATTATGAAAAAGCTTCGTAATATTTAAGTATGAAATTTTTCTAAAATTGTATGAAAAGCAATATTAATTCAATGAAATGTTTCAATTTACGATTTCCAGTCACACTTCATAAATCTAATTCAAAAACTCATTTAAATCATTCAGATAATTCTCTCAGTGGAGGAATATAAGTAAGTAATGGAGGAATATAAGCTCTTGACTGCCTGACTATAAATTTTCCGCCAAATAAATTCAATTTTAAGTGTTAAATTACAAATAATTTACTTCTTTTTAAAGCAAGGACCAAAATGGAAAATTCTCCGCCAGAATGACCTGTCCATTAGGCACTTGTGCTAAAATTGTAGAACTTTAAATATGTGTTTCTTAAGACATGGGCTTTTGAAGAAATACTTTTTTGAGAAATGGATAAAGAAAAGTAAAAAAAAGTTAAACGAGTTCTGAAAATCATTTAAGTTAGAAACTTGAAACTGAAATATCCCCTGCAATAGGTAAAACAAACTCATGAGAGGACAAAATTCATAAGAAAAATAACTTAAAAGGAAATTACACAGTTTTGAATCCTTAGATTTTAATAAAACAGAATTTGTTGTAAAGGACAGCAAAATATTGAATATTTTTTTGGTGTGCAATCTCAAGTTTAGGGGTTAAAAAGTGAAGTAAAAAATTACACAACTTGACGTTTTTTAGCATATTGCATATCAAACGAAAGCTTTTTCAAATAATAAATATATAAAACATGTCCGTGCATGCACGAACATTTCTGTTATTCCCACATTTGTATGGGAAGTTATTGTTGGTTTGAGTTCAATGCTTATTTAATATAATCGAGCGGGCGTCTGGGCTTTTTTAAATTTTCATAATCGCTCGGCTTTAACACGACTTTTCCCGAAGAGCTTATACACTATAAAAAACATCCTGCCGTAAATATAAATGCTGGTAACATACGTTTGTTTGGAAAACATTTGCGTTTCCCATTTTTCTAATATAACATGTTTGCTTTCCAACATAATTATGTTTGGAATCTAGTGAAAAACATAAAATTTTTAAATTGCTAATATGTCGTTGTTTAGGTTTGAAAATGTGAATCACTGTAAACATATATATAATTACCTGCAAATATATTCAAAAGTGCCCTTTTTCTGCATGTATAACCCATATTTTAAATATTTTAACTAAGTGGTAGCACCTGGCCCACAGCATATGTAATATAGGTATTAAAATTTTCGTTTTATCTAGTACGTTAATACTGCGGTCAAAAACATTTGAATTTTTTAAATTTTGAATATGTTTTTATTAATAAAAATATTGCAATTTTTGACCCCACTTTTTAACCACAAAACGTGCAATTGCGAACCTTGAAAAAAATATGTGTCTAATATTTTTTGTCCTTAACAACATAGATAAGTTTCATCTGTGGATTCACCACTGTGTAGTTTCCTTGTTAGTTTTCTTCTAAATATTTTCCGGTATTTATAACTACCGGCAGCGAAGTATGGGGTTTCTAAGCTAGTGAAGTACTACAAATAAATTGTGATCAGAGACGGCATTTTTTCCATTTTTGATCTATCAAAATTGTTTTTCTTCAGGGTTTTTAGCTTTAAAATTGCTCTTTTCAGGCATTCTTTTCTTTCAATACTTTTTTCCTCCATTTTTTTTTTTACATTTTCTTTCAAAAACTTTATTTTTTTACCGTTTTTGTAGTTTTCCTATTTGCTTTTGCCTTTTTTACAATATTTTATTGACTTTAACATTGTAACTTAAAATATCATGTTGTTACAAACGATGTTAACAATTTTATATTTTCTCCTATAGTTTATAGAGTATTCCCAAATAACCTTAAAGCATGATATTATGCTAAAGATTAGAATTTGAAGGCAAACATAAAATGTATTGGAAAAAAACTCATAAAATTTACATAAACTGATTAAGATATAGTAATACATTTTAACCCTAAACGAATGATTAAAGACAACGCTAAACGAGATGACCATTAGTATAAAAAGTTGTTAAATAATTAAGATTAACATTGATTATCATTAAATCAATATTTGCAACTAACAAGATAAACCCAGACAAAGATATTTGGATGGTAAACAAAAAAAAAAAAAAAGAAGATGTATGTCAAATTACAATTGAGTAGAGAAAAAAAAAAACAACAAATTGTAACAGACCTTTACCGAATATATTGGAATTACAACAACCTTGGGGGTCCTTACAAATTAAACAAAATATTATTTAACTACCTGGTTTTCCAATCAAATAATCAATCCTTATCAATTTTTATATATCTCATCTTATTCTAAGTATAAAAAGATGATATGGGTACAATTATGATTGATTGTCTTTGTAGTTTCGCATAAATAAATCAATTGATTGGGCTGAAATAATTTTCTTTAAAAATATATTGTTTTATTACTTTATAATAATTTTTTATTTCTGCTCAATTGCGCTTTACACTCTCATTAGTTTTGTTTGGAAATTTATTGTTTTGCGGTGGCTTCTTCTTCTTCTCATTAACTGTAGTGAAGTTCATCATAAATCCTAATCCTTACATGCTGCAAAAACATTGCAGAAAAAGTGAATTGAAATTTCTTTACTCATAAATCACTGGGTAAAAAACTAAAGTCTTATGTTGTGTTGTTTTTTTTTTTGCCTTCCGCACTATTGCAAAAAACAAACATTCGCAGTTCTTCTGCTTTCTTTCATTATTGTAAGTGGCATTTTTGTCTTTAATGAAGAGTTGGTGGGTTCTTGGAGTTTTTTTATAAATATATTTTTTTTTTTTTGGCATTGAAAACATATAACAATATGTTTGAATCAATTGTTGACGACCTCACACAGAGTATTATGTAAGAGATGAAATTAAGCCAATTATTTCAAACGACCACTTGCAATAACAATCTTACTCTTAATTGTAAGTATTTCTCATAATTTTAGTTTCTTATAGAAAGATACTTTAATTTTTGCATAGGGCTTCTTGTGTCGTCGTTAATTTTTTGTTATAAATAAGTATTATAGACCAGACTTGGGCGACGTCAATTACATTTCAAAATCGTTCTCTTGTGAAATTTTCCTATATCATTAATAATTTCACACCTACGTTCACACTTGTGGGCTTAAACGCTTCATTGGGAAATTTTCAATTTTGTCAATACCAGACATGGGACATAATTCCAATATCAGTGTATTTAATTACAGGCCAATTACTTTTTTATGTTCAATTACATGTAATTGGGTGTAATTGAGTAATTGCCCTGTAATTAAATACCCAGATGTTGTTACTAATCCAAATGTTTGGTATTAAAGATTTTACAAATTTTTCAAGGAAGCGATTAAGCTCACAAGTGTGGGTATAGGTCTGATATTATTAATGATATAGAAAAATTTCATAAGTGAACGATTTTGAAATGTAATTGACGTCGCCCAAGTCTGTTATAGACAGTTTTGTAATTCGAAAATGCCTTTATTGCATATTTACTAGGATTGTAACACGATAAAAATTTATTCGATTAATCGAACAAGCAAAAAGAAAATTCTGAGGAACATTTAAAAAATGGTAATTTCAAATAACGAATGATTTGAATAAATTTTGACGGTTAATCAAATAAAACGAATAATTTAAATAATACTTTTTTGTAAAAACTTTTTTTAAAATTTACCAATTTTAGGAATATTTGTATAAAAAATTGTAATGGACAGAATTAATCAAAATTCGATATAAAAATACCAGCAATTTAGGTGAAGTTTACATTGCCCGAATAAAGTTGTGGCACCGTTAGGTTGATTCATTTAATCCTTCTTTTTATCTAGCAAAACCGCAAAATTTAAAAATTTTTTTTTTATAGATTTTATATTTTGAAAGTTTGATATAATTTTTATTAAAAATAAAAATATGTTTTTTTCGACCTTTAATTGTGCAATGAAAAGGAAAATTATTCAAGTTCGAGGCCATACTCTATATTTCTTTATTAGGATATTGTCCTAACAAATAATCTATAGAGTTTTTTTGTTTTCAAATTTATTATTTGGCCCTTTCAGGAATGTGTTGATAGATCTATTTTGGAAATTTTCTAGGTTCCCATCATCGGACCACGTTTTGAAAGAGGTAACAATCCCATGCCATTCATATAAACTACAGTCGGGCCTCGATTATCCGTGGGACGGTCGGGACCTGAAGCATTACGGATAATCGATTTTCACGGTTAATCGAATAACAATTTTGATTATACAGTTTTTTTTAATATTTTTATTATTTAACATTTGAACATTGGTGTACATAGATATTTACATTAAAAAAAAATTAATTCAAGAAGTTTATGTACATTTTTAAATTAAATAAGTATGTATACATTAAATTTTCTACTGAAAACATGAGGCAAAAAAGGACATTAAGCAAAAAAAGAATACCAAATACCAAATATATTTAGATCTAACCACCCGCACTTCTCAAATTTCAAAATTAAACTAATCACTTGTAAATGCGTCTGGCTCATCGTATGCAAACAAGGGAATTCCCCGTTTTCATGTTTATTATATTCAGCTACAGTGACGTGCTTGTGTGCTTGTGTGTATGTGTGGTGTTTTTCAATCCAACTAACTAAAAAAATTCTGCCATCACGGATAATAGAGGTAGTCACGGTTAATCGAAGCAAAGAATTTGAAAACATTGCAAACAAAAAACAATAGACTGATCTTTGGCCATCACGGTTAATCGGGGTTACCGGTTAACCGGATCACGGATAATCGAGGCGCGACTGTAGTTTACTCACTACATGAGAACTAATATATATATGAGCGAAGTAAAAGATTATCACCATTGATCAATAAATTTGAAAACAAAAAAACTCTATAGATTATTTTTTAGGAAAATATCCTAATAAAGAATTATAGTGTATGGCCTCCAACTTGAATAATTTTGATTTTCATTGATTTTATATTTATTTATATATTTTAATGTTTCAATGAAGAAACCATCTGCGAATTCTAAACTGTTTAACAAATAAGTAAAATTCTAATATATTTCGTGGACAAAAGTTTTGGCACACTAATATTCATTCTTCGGTTAGAAGTTAATTAAGTGATAATTTTTTTTTTTTTTGTAGTACATCATACAAGTCATAGACCATTGAGCCAGCAATATATTATGTTAAATTTAGCGCTTATATTTCACCAATAATTCAAAATATATTTTTGATTAAATTTTTATTTCAGAGCTTTTTTAATGGATATTTTTTAGTATATACAAACAAAATTTTGTGTTAATTATAGAAAAATTAGGCAGAGAATACATTAAACAAACAAATTAACTTAAAAATTTAATTAAAATTTCTTAAAAGCATGAGAATTAATTATTTAAAAGTACAACTGTTCCCAGTAAAAAATTTACGTGTTTTTAGAAACAGGATGAAACAAATGCGCTGATGTAAGTGCTTACTATTACATAATACTGAGAAGCAGCACAAGAAACGAATAATTTTCGTATAAAAATAAGCAAACAAAAATTTTGAGCTTAATTTTTTCCCTTACAAGGATGCAGGTTGTAAGCAACTTACGCTAATCCCTTACAAAGATGCAGTTT
Organism: Delia radicum; assembly: GCA_021234595.1. Taxonomy (NCBI): domain Eukaryota; kingdom Metazoa; phylum Arthropoda; class Insecta; order Diptera; family Anthomyiidae; genus Delia; species Delia radicum. The sequence goes on from CM037852.1 coordinate 111,644,252, forward strand.
GTAATGCAGAAAGTTTTATATCGTGTATATAAAACGATCTGTACCAATTTTCCAGAGCGACTTCCGACGTTTTTGGTGTTTTCGAGTTTGTAATAAAAAATAATTAGTCATTTAACTGTTTCTGAAGAGCTAGCACGTGGAGCGGTAAAAAAATAAATTGATTATATTATATGTCAACAAAAAATTTAACAAAAAATTATTATCTGTAGAATTTATGTAAAATAAATTATGTATGTATATTCATATTATTACTTTTAGTGGTAATAATGTAGACATGAAATATGATTTTACTGCAAGCCATGAAATCGCAGCTTTTTATAAGCGCTAAAATCAGCGCTTATTTTGCCCAAAAGTAATGCTTCCATGATTATAAAAATCATGGCATATGTAAGCAGGTTTGTAAGGGATTCTTTTTGGCTTACTCCCGTACAAACCCGCTTGCATGTAAGCAGCGTTTTTTACTCGGCTAACACATTTTTTCGAAACTCTCTAAAACCAGTTCAGGTTTTTAGAAGAGAGCGTTGGAAACGGGTTGTTTAAAGAAATGAAACACCCAACCCTTATAACATGCGTAATGGATTCTAAATTTTCAATTTTCAAATTTAAATAGTTGCTTAGTTCCACTATAGGCAATATACTTTCTATTCTGTTTTGTGAATAATAGTTGTTTTGAACAATCTGAAATTGCTTCATAAAAAAACATCGTATTATAAAACATCGATCCATTATACCGACCGTATAGTTAAAAATGAAATGAAAATTATTCAAGTTCGAGGCCATACTCTTTATTTCTATATTAGGATATTGCTCTAACAAATTATCTATAGAGTTTTTGTTTTCAAATTTATTAACTGACCAGTTTCAGGAATGTGTTGGAAGAACTATTTGGGGAATTCTCTAGGTCCCCATCATCAGAACACGTTTGGAAAGAAGTAACAATCCTATACAAAACATCAAACATTAATATAAACTAGTTTTCTCACTAAATGAGAACTAATATATGAGCTCAAAGTTAAAGATTATCACCCTTGATAAAAAAAAAAATTGAAAACTTGCTTGTTGTGTGCAATGTCTACCTTTGGTAAATATGCAATACACGTTTTTTTTCTTTTTTCTCCTTTTTATTTTCACACTTGTTTTGTTTTGTTTAAAAACAAGATGTAAGAAAATTCCTGAGATAGATCTATCAACACGTTCCTGAAAGTGGTCAATTAATAAATTTGAAAACAAAAACTCTATATATTATTTGTTAGGACAATATCCTATTAACTAATAGAGTATGGAACTTAAATAATTTTCATTTTCATTGCACAATTAAAGGTGGAAAAAACATAATTTTTATTTTGAATAAAAATTAACAAGTTATTAATGTTTTCGTGGAATGTTTGTCTTTTCAAAATTAAAATTTATAACTTCCACAATGTAGATGAACTATTCTTTATATTTTCTTTGAGTACAATAAGATAAATTCCTCTCTCCATTAACCATGCGAAAAGGAATTCCGCAGAACCAACTGCCGTTATTTATCGCACCAGAACAACATATTTCACTACACCTAATAAATATTTTTTTTCTTATTCAGTATTGCATTTTTATGTAACTGTCATACGTCTATTAAAGTGGAAAACTCTGAATTGTTTTTTATCCAAAAGCACTACTGGGGTCCATAAACAGTTTCGCATATTTCTGTGTGGATGATTTAAGCTCATCCATGTTTTCTGTACAAACAGAAAAAGGATTCGTTCTTTCAACCGACTTTGTCGCCAACCGTATTTTAGTAGTTACGTGAACTATCACATTATTCGGTAGCAAATACAGAATAATGTATATAATGGATGTTCACTTAAAGTTACTAAATCTATTTGTCTGGCATTTAGAAGTAATATCCTTTCTCAAAATAAAATGCGAAAAGAAATGGAAATAGTAAACAATCAAAACATCAAATCGAAATCAAATGCCAACGACGAAAATAACAAAATTTAAGAACTTTTTTTATACCCATATTAATTCGAACAATACTGTACATTAGACCGACTCACGACATTATTTTAATTTTAATTTACATCAGTGTTACTTTGTTCGGTTGTCAAGAATTGTCAAGAATGCTAAATTGAAATCGACAATTAAGATTTACAACATACACTGTTGTATAAAGCATTCCAAAAAAACACTCTTAAAGCTCGAAAAATTGTTTAATAAGCCATCAAAACTTTAAAAACATTTTTGGTAATGGAAAGTACTTATATTATGATATATCATAATTTTTTGGACTTCCGTTAATGACGCCAGCTGACTGTCTGCATTATGTTAATACAAATAATAATGAATTATTAATAACTATCTAATTTTCCCACTTCTTACATACACAAAATAATGCATTCCCCATAAATACTAATTTTTATAATTATTTTAAATATAAAGCGTTGATGTTAAAAATATTTAAAAATCTCCTTTAGATCCATTATTTTTCAAACTTCACTAAGTACATACATAACTGCTTATTTCTTAAAAGTTATATATTCATTCTGGAAAGTAATGCCATATTTTGCAAGAAACGCATTTGTGCTTGTATCAATCAAGTATATCATGTCGAGATAAGTCAGATGGTGAACAATTTCAAAAATATTTGTGAATGTCAGACGCAAAAAACATACATTTTCAAAAATTTGCTTCAATTTATTTTAAATTTGTGATCTTCGTATCTCGTCACTGGTGCAATGGCATCAATTTTGTAAACCTCAAACTGTATAAAATAATACCGTTTTTAAATACTGCGAAGGTTTAAAAATCAGAAAATTTTATTTTTACTATTATTATCACCATACATTTTTTCACTAAGCAGCGATATGGAAATTTCATTTTTTATGAAAATATCTGCCGAGTCTAGTAACTCTTTTTTGTATTGATTTGGATCTGACAGTTAAAAGTATGAGCAAAATAATAAAATTAAGTTGTAAGTTTCTAGTAATTTTTCTAGTTTTTCGAATTTTATGTGCCCACCAATTCTTTAGGTGAAAACTTTTCTACGGCAACGACAACTTCAATTTAGAAAAGTAATATACATGAGTTTTCTATTGCACATACGTATCGCATCGCCCACCTTCGGTGTTCCCATACAAATCAGCAATAGATTTTGCTGACATTAGCAGTTTTTTTGCAAGCACCATCCTGACTAAAATTTAGCTGACTTTACGAACTTTTTTTTCAGTGTATATTCAAACCCCTTTCCGCCAATTTTCTAATTTAACTAAATTTAAAAAAACAAATAAAATAAAAAAATTGTGTAATTTATAAAATATAAAATTTAAATATTTCCAAGTTTGTGTCTTAAGTCTTTTGTTTTTTATATGAATTCTTAAAGGAAATTGTAAGTTTTGTTTATTAAGCCATCAAAACTTTAAAAACATTTTTGGTAATGGAAAGTACTTATATTAAGATATATCATAATTTTTTGGACTACCGTTAATGACGCCAGCTGACTGTCTGCATTATGTTAATACAAATAATAATGAATTTCTAATAACTAGCTAATTTTCCCACTACTTACATACAAAAATAATGCATTCCCCATAAATATTAATTTTTATAATTATTTTAAATATAAAGCGTTGATGTAAAAAACATATAAAAATCTCCTTTAGATCCATTATTTTTCAAACTCCACTAAGTACATACATAACTGCTTATTTATATATGCATTCTGGAAAGTAATACCATATTTTGCAAGAAAGGCAATTATGTTTGTATCAATCAAGTATATCATGTCGAGATAAGTCAGATGGTAGACAATTTCAAAAATATTTGTGAATGTCAGACTCAAGAAACATACATTTTCAAAAAATTGCTTTATTTTGTTATAAGTTTGTGATCTTCGTATCTCGCCACTGGTGCAATGGCATCAATTTGGTATACCTCAAAATGTATAAAATAACACCGTTTTTAAATACTGCGAAGGTTTAAAATCGGAAAATTTCAGTTTTACTATTATTATCCCTACACATTTTTTCATCAAGCAGCAATATGGAGATTACGATTTTTATGAAAATGTCTGCAGTGTCTAGTGACTCCATTTTGTATTGGTTTGGATCTGACAGTTAAAAGTATGAGTAAAATAATAATATTAAGTTGTAAGTTTCTTGTAATTTTGATTATTTTTTTCGAATTTTATTTGCCCATATATTCTTTAGGTGAAGAGTTTTCTGCGGCAACGACAACTTCGACAAAATCGCATCACCCACCTTCGGTGTTCCCATACAAATAAGCAATAGATTTTGCTGACATTAGCAATTTTTTTGCAAGCACCCTCCTGACAAAAATTTAGCTGACTTTAATAACTTTTTTTTAACTAAATTTTTAAAAAAAAATTGTGTAATTTATAAAATATAAAATTTAAATATTTCCAAGTTTGTTTCTTAAGTCTTTTGATTTTTATATGAATTCTTAAAGGAAATTGTAAGTTTTGTTTATCATAAGAATTATCAAAACAAATACATTAAAAATTGTTGTCCACCAATTTCTCCAGACTTTCTGTATGATTTTGGTGTGGAAAATTTGTAAAACTACCGTTCCTAGTTTCTTAGGATAATGGTTAAAAATGAATGTTATTCTCTAATACCTGGTGAAATTCTAATGGCATAATCAAAAATCTTTCCATTTTTATTAATTTTTGTTGTTTCTTGAATTTCATTTAAGGGAGACCCATCGAAATGTTATTCACTAACAAAATTATATACAAGATATTTATAACTTTTTGCACAAAAGCACTGAATTATTCAAAATTTTACGAAAAATGTTATTTTAATCGATTTTGTTAATATAAATAATGTTACATCAGTGTTACTTTGTTCGGTTTAAGGTCACATTGTTAAGAATTCCAAACTTAATGTTTCAAAATTTACAAAAATTTAAGAAAAATATTTTAAAGCAGCAATCTTAATAATGCGTGAGGCTTACTTTTTTAATCAACTCGAAAACTCGATCAGACATACGTGTACCAGATTTATTCGAAGTTCTTCCGTTACTGATCTCCACGCATCAATAATTTTTTTTAGATAAAAAACGCTTTCATATTGACGGTTTAATGCGTCCAAATAGCTGTTAAAATCATCAAGAATGAACTTTTTCTCATCAGAAAAAATCACCTTAAACAGAAATTTATAATTAAACAATTCTATCAACAACAGTGATTATTGACTTACCTTACTCTAGTTGTTATGTAAATTCCTTTTAGCGAATTGAAGTCAACCAGTTTTATGGCGGCGTAATAACCTTGGCACAGATATCAGCTTTTGGCGAGTAATTCTCTGGGAATCGTTTAAAAGCCTTTTTATGGATGATTTGGACACATTTACCTTACATTCATCGATTATCTGATTGAGACTCTTCATTGTGTTGCCGGCAATGTTGATTTTTTTACGCCAGTTCCGATCAGAAAACTTTTTTTTTCGGGTCGCCTGTTTTATTTTAACCATAAGCACTCGAATTATTTTCAAAATTTGTGACAGCCCCATGTGAACGGTTTATTTTTCTACCAGTTTACCGAATACATAAACCTCTGTTTAAATTGGCTGAAATTTTCCCTTTTTCAAAATCTCTTGATATGAACCATATGACATGTTATTGCAATTTGATTACAATTGCATAAAAACAGATATAGCCCTTTACTTTTTCTTTATTTGCTATTGATATTTGCTTACCGTTATTTGTGATTATACACTCAAATAAAAAAGTTAGTAAAATCAGCAAAAAATTTTGCTGAGTCAGCAAAATTTTAGTCAGGAGGGTGCTTCCAAAAAAATACCTAATGTCAGCAAAATCTTAGTAGATTCAGCAAAAGTGTTGCTAAAACTTAGTAGATTAGAAATTAAAAAAAAACTCTTGCAAAACATTAATAAAATTTGTTCTGAATATTAGTAGACTGAAAAAAACTCAAAAAATTTGTAGAAAATTTTTACTTTAGTTAATTTATTTTGCTGAAAATCATAAAACATATTTTTGTGATTATTTTTACATCAATTTACAATACTTTACAAATATAAAAATTTTCATACTACCATATTGGCGGCATGAATTAATGTAATAACTGCAAATATATAGAAATAATTATATATAACATAAACAAAATTATCATTCAACTACTTATATCAATGGTTGTCTCAATGATGCTATCTTTTAAAAGAGCGCTAATGCCGCAGAGAATTATAGAAACGAAGCGGAAAAATAACTAAATGTAACATATACAACACTTTTTTTTCAATAAGAAAAAGGAAACATAAAAATTTACCTAAGATGTATGTCTTTGTTTTTCGCCTTAGTCTGTCTACCTGCTGTATATTTGTTATCAACTTGAAAACTCAGTTTGACTACAAATACAGATTTAATCGTTTTTAAATTTTATTTTGTCTTTTATTTAATTAATAGACAATTACTTTCAAAAGTCGGTGAAAACGCAAAATTTAAGTTGTTTCAATCTACAATTTTGTTTTATGTATGAAAAAAATATACAAAATCTTACATGGTTGATTTGTTTTATGTGTCTTACTAGAGTTGTACTTTTTAGTATAATTCTCCTCGTCACTTCTACATCTTGACATCTAATTCATTCTGCGTATAACTTTTAATCTGGTTGTCGTTCAGCACATTTTTTTTAGCAAAATAAATTAGTAAAACATTAGTAAAGTTTTAGTAAAACATTAGTTCAAAACAGTTAAGTGCTGACTAAGTATAACTAAAATTTTAGTTTAAAACATAATTTTAGCAAAAAAAAAATTTGCTGAAAAATAGTATACCTCATTTACAAGACGTGTTACTAACTTTTCTACTAACTTATTTTTTCGAGTGTACTCGTAGTTATGAAACACCAACAACATATTATTACACAAGTTTTCTATTAAATCAATTAAGTAATCTCTTAAATTTTACACAATAAGATATAAGTTATCACACTCTTAAAACAGTTATAGGTTTTAAAAAAAATATTTGTAATATTAGAAAAAATAGCAAAAAGCATTTGTACACTTAGGAAATTATGTTGGTAAAGACGACAGCAATTGCAGTCAAAAACAAATGAAATTTAATTTAAAAAAAGGACGACTTACATTTCATTAAATTCAACTAACATTGTCATTTGTTTTTTAATGTTCAAAAAATTACTAACAATTGTAGTAAAAATGAACCACATGGTAGTAAAAAATAAACAAATATTTTTTTTTTTTTTATTTTTTTAAATAACAAAAGCAACTGTAAAAAATGAATGTAAAATCATAAAACAGTCATTTGATGTGAGTTGTTTTTTTAAATGAACCACAATGTTAGTTAAAAATTTTATTTGTTCTACAAATGACTTATATTTACATTAAAAATAATGAAACTGTATTAAAACCCAAACAACTACATATTTTTAAAGCAGAAGTTCCCTGAGTGTAACTATAGTTATGCAACGCAGTGTATTTAAGATAACTATTTAAGGCTTTCAGAAATTGGTTTCGATACGGAAGTTCTTTGTACGAAATAACTTAAAAAACAAATATTTATTATTAGTATGTAGTGCAATAATTTTTTCGCAACTAAAAATTTATAAACATAATTTCCAGATTTTATGAAAATGTTCAATAAAAAAAAAAATTTTTATTAAATAAATATGTTAAAAAGTGTGTTAACAGTGATACTTTTAATTAATTAATTTTCATGCTTTAAAATTTTAAAGCTAATTTGTGTTGTTTAATGTATTCTCTGCATAAGTTTTGTATAATTAACACAAAACCTAAAACCACTTGACATATAAAATTTAACAGATGTTCTTTGCTTATATAACCACGTATATGGAAATGCTTTTGCACACTGAGGTGTTATTATAACAAAATCCTTACTAATGAAGTTATCAGTGCTGAAACAAAATCCATAACGAATCGTCAGTTTCTAAAATTTATGATCCTTTTGCTTTCATAACACCCACAAATAAGTCACACTAGAATAATTTTGAATATCATTTCAGAAAAGTCTTAGCCCTCCAAGAGCGTAGAACATATGACATTATTAACCAAATAAAAATGATTTTTAAAACAATAAAACTCCTTTTTTTTTTGGATAATTTACAACCATAGAAGACATTAACTTAGCTTTATGAATGAAATTAAATAAATAACACAATAACGAGTATAAACTAAGATCTTGCAGGAGAATTGTTAATATATGAAGGAAAAAGTAATGACAAAAAATCGAAATGTTGTCACTTTAGCTATGCTTTAATTAAGCATGACTTATAGCCCTAAAAATCCATATAAATTATGACAAAAATGTGACAAAGAAATTTTAAAATTTCTACCAAGGAGGTCCTTTTGGATTAGTGTAACACAAAAAAACTACTTTACGCTAATGCCGTAAAAATTCATAAAGATTTTTGCATGGTCCACAAGATACTTTATTTTATTTTTTTAGATTTTAGTTTAAGAAGCCGAAAGAAATAACGTAGATGTTTAAATAGTTTATCCACACTTCATTGTGTGATGTCTTTTAACGGGTGTTAGATTCTAACACTATATTGTTTGATGTCCTGCCGCCTTTTAGTGCAACAACATATAAGCAAACATATTTTGGAACTTGTGCTACTGATTGTTATATGCTTAAATGGTAGCAAATGGGTCGTAGTGTATGAATATGATTAGTGTGGCATTTATATATAATTCAGTTAACAAATTGTACAACATTTCATATTTCAAACATATGACTATTTTTTGATTATGTATATAGTCCTTCTTAGCCATAAAATCGTATTTAAAACTTTTTCATAGAGTCGTTTTTAAATCAAGCTACTTTGGTCATTCGAACTTCTAAATAAATATAATTTAATGCGCAACATATCCTTTGAATACTATTTGTAAATCTGTTCAGTAGATTAGGTTCGAAATTACACTGAGAAATATCCTTCCTTTTTTGACAAAAGTTAAAAGTGGAAAATTTCGAAAAAATATATAAGATGTTCGCTTAAATATATAAGATATTTATTTTATTAAACTTAGTAGTTCAACAAAGAGAACAAGTAATTTTCACAGAAAATCTTTGGATAAATACAAAAGTTATGACCATTTTTGTAAAAGTATTCAAAATTTAATATTTTCTCTATATTTATTCCTAGTATTTGTTGTTCGCATGCAACATGTCGCAAATATTAAGATATTTTGATGAAACATGTTGCACAGTCTTATATAACTACTAGCACAGAACTTATTAGTTTTGAGTAAAATCCGTCCATTTTCAGAAATTGTTCCCATACCCCGTCCAAAACAAAAAAATGTATTTTATGCTAAGCCGCACACTGCAATCACTAAATGCTAAAATATTTCAATGAAGTTAATCTCACCCACCTATATATGTTTGGACTTAGGGCAGATATAACGGTCGCCCACAAAAAAATTGAAAACTGAATTGTTGTCGCAAATGTTACGATATTTCTCACACAAGGACCAATCCTTTTGATATTGGTTAGAATTGGCCCATGTTCATTACTAGTGCCCATATAACGGTCCACCTAAAAAATTGGCTCTAGTGCTCGTCCAAACTCTGCAGGTAGCATATATTAAATTATTTTCATAAAATTTTTCGAACTGGCTTATATTGGCTCAAGAACGAGCACAAAACTACTATGGAAGGACGTAGCGTCCATATAAATTGGCTTTGTTAGGTCGCACTCTGCAGTTCGCAAATTTAAAGATATTTATGAAATTTAATTCATTGGCTTATATCGGCTCAAGATCGAAGCCTATTAGTTTTTGATATAATACGCCGATGTTTAAATGTTTAGACCTAATGGCGAAATTTCATTTTGATTTTGCACTTGCTTACCAATTTGTAGACAAATATGTAAACCTATTTTAATTTCGGAAGCAGTTACTCTTTAACGTTTAACTGGTGTAAGATAGCCTACACTCATAAAAAAAGTTCGTTCAGAAGTCTGTTAAACGGGTTCCAATCAAGTTGAACAATTGTGTTCTATTGTTTCGTTTAAATCAGTTATTTCCTGTGTAGAAAAGCATTACCATATAAGTGGTTATACAAGTAGATATTTGATAATCGCAAGTACTTACAATTGTCATTACAAATTTCATTACTTTTATATGGTGATGTCGCGCAAAATAATGACATATCAATAATTAGCACCTTGCAAAAATAGAAAAATATGTGGTAAAGCATTTATTTTATAGAAATTATGTTGCATTGTTTAAAAAAGTTTGTAGTCAAAAGGTTCAGAGTTCGAGCCCTGTTACAGGCAAACATTTGTTTTGTTATTTTTTATACTTTTTTCATATAAAATTGATTTTTTTGTTTCTGTAAAAGCTCTTTTAAGACTAACTATTTTTATTTTCCCAACACTGGAAAGTTGTTTCTAGCAAACCTTATGCCAGTGCTGACATATTTGAGAGTACAACATTACACTATAGTTATCATTTACTTATGTTCTAAACTATCAATTATTATTTATTTCGTTAGCTCAGTGGTTAGAGCCGTCTACTGCCAATCTGGTGACCAGGGTTCTAGTCCCGACGGGACGAAAACAATTTTTTTTATTTTTTATTTAAATTTATTTTCATCGGGATAAACATTAATTGCATTTATAGTAATTAAATGTGCTAAAGTCCCAAACTTATTTAACAAATTGTGAAAAGCAATCTGATGTAGGCGTGTCCCTATCCGGATTTCATTCCTGCCTAAGGAAATCTTCAGGGGACTTTGTTATTAGACTTTCTAGAGATATTTGTTATGTTAAATCACAAACTCAATGAGAATTTCTTGTCCTCGTCTAGGAGCGAGATTCAAAATTTAAAATATCAAAGAAAAAACAAAAACAACAACAAAAAATTGTTATTTTTACCAACATTTTGTCAACGTTGGAAATTTTGTTTTCCTAGTGCTTGTCCGAATTTTTTTTGTCTATTTATGTTATCATTTTGGGATTGCGAAAGCACTTGTTGCCGTCACTTGTACCAGTTGCTGAAGTGCCTTGCCAGCGATATTACGTTTGTCATTTTCTGACTGGCTAGCTAAGTGGTAAGAGCTGTCGGCTGCCAATTTGGCGATAGGGTTCGACTACTGGGGGGGCCAAAATAAATGCACATGGACTTTTTTTAATTGTATTTTGGAAAACAAATTTTTAGGCAACCTTTTTCATGGGTTTTCAAACATTTGGCAAAGTTGGAACTTTTGTTTCCTCGGTGCTTGTCTGACACTTTTTGAACAGACGGACCTTTTGCGTAATGATGTTGTCTTTTCCTGATTGGGGAGTTTTAATATGATTTTTTAGAAAACCCTTTGTTTCCGATATTACTACGATTATTTTCAATATAAAGCAACACAGATTTTCAAAACTTGAAAAAAATATTAAATTTGAAAAAAAAAATATTCAAACTTATTAAAAAAGATTTTATAATATTTTTTAATTTTTTGTTTTATAAAATAGTAGTTAATCGGAAAAAACATTTTGCTAAGAAACATTTCAAAACTCCATTCTCAATTTGTTATATGTTTTAGATGACATATTGATCATCAAACAAAAATTTTAGAAAAAAAGTGATGCATTTTAAGATATTTGTGATACAAGGACATTTTGTTGACTTTTTATACTCAAAGCTTCACATATCTCAGAGAAGACAAAATAAGCTTTAAAAAGAGATATTCGTTTTTAAAATCGGCAGACGTCAATTACATTTCACAATCGGTCACTTGTGAAAATTTTCTATATCATTAATAATATCAGACCTACACTCACACTTGTGACCTTAATCGCTTTCGTGGAAAATTTGCAAAATGTTTAATACCAAACATGGGGATTAGTAACAACATCTGGGTATTTCATTGCAGGGCAATTACTCAATTACACCCAATTACATGTAATTGAACATAAAAAAGTAATTGGCCCGTAATTAAATACACAGATATTAGTATAATGTCCCATGTCTAATATTGACAAAATTGAAAATTTTCCAATAAAGCGTCTAAGCCCACAAATGTGAGCGTAGGTCTGAAATTATTGATTATATAGAAAAATATCACAAGAAAATATCGAAGTGTATGTATTTTTATAAATTTTTAAAAATTTTAAATTTAAAAAAAAATATAAAAACTTTAAGCGGCGATAAAACGCGAACGGTAGCGAATTTTAAAAAAATAAATAATTAGAAAATTACATATACCAAGTTTCATGCAAATTGGAATGGTTTGCAGTTGAAAAATTCATATTTTCGTCCATATGCCTTCTGGAATGACAATTATTTTTTTTATTTATAAATAAATGCAGTTTTAAATATTTTACTAATGCAAATAAATGCATCCTTAATAAATAATGCGGATACACCATATTGTCATAAAGTTACTGCATGACACACCTAAAGTTACAACAAACACTACGTACTCGCACATAATATCCTTAAAGAAGTTCTTCTTTTTTTCTGTTTGCTTAAAGGTGTCAAAATCATTGAAGCATATTGAAATTGATTGAATCGCTTGGAGACACAATACCAACTAAAGAATCAACTATCCAAAAAAAAAAAAATCATTGAATGAATTGTTTTTTTTTTTTTTGATATTATTTTTACTACTTGCTGTGATTTGTAACTCTATTGTTAGCCGCTCGATCAATCGGTCGTTTGTATATGCAATTGTATCGCAGTAAAGATTTTCTTTTCGTATTTTTATTTTTTCTTAATCCTTTGTTATGTCAGTATTTTTAAAATATTATTGTTGTTATTGTATTGGCGCAACCTTTTGCACTCAATCAATGATCACCGTCATCATTGTGATCATCATCCATAACATAAACTCATGTAACATTTTGTCACTTGACAATCGAGTCACAAAATGTCATTTAGTGTAACGATTTTTTGACACAAAAAAAAAAAAAAACAAAACTGCCGTCACTTTATTTCACGTTGGCATTTTTAGTATGGAAAAAATATTAAACATTGTCGATCATTTTGTTTGATCACCACTCACTGGATGGAAAAAGAAGACGTTACACTTTGATTTTTGTGACATTTCGATAGAAACATTAAATGTCAGTCTACACAGAAAGATTTTCGGCTGAAAAAATTTATAAAATTTTTATTAAATTAAAAAAACTTTTCTTTACAAAGTCAACAAAAAGTTTGTTAACAAAAAACTCTTTTTAGGAAACTGTGCCGATGTACAGTGTGACCATTTCGTACTTAGTGGTCTTATTGCAATGAAATTTGGAACAGAAATACCCAACATAATATCGAGCTTAAGCTTTCACATTGATCCTCTTCGGGGCGGCAATAATATCCCCCAAATAAGGGAGACGTTACACTTTGATTTTTGTGACACTTCGATAGAAGCATTAAATGTTCAATTTAATAAAATTTTTATTTAATTATAAAAACTTTTCTTTACAAAGTCAACAAAAAATTTGTTAACATTAACAAAAAAAAAAACTCTTTCCAGGAACCTATTCCGATGAACAGTGTGATATATCACAAAATGTTTGGCTATTTATTACTTAGTGGTCCTATTGCATTGAAATTTGGAACAGAAATACACGACGTAATATCAAGCTTGAGCTTTAACGTTGAACCTCTCATAACCTCGGGGCGGCAATAAGATTTCCCAAATTAGGACACTTTTGCATAAAAAAGTTTCTTATATGATTTTTAAAAAAATACCTATCCCTCGATTTACACAATATTTTTTACGCGATGACACAATATTTTTCACTATTACATGATTTGTTTATTTCTCATGTAACTCGAGGGATGTGGAAATGACATCGATTTAAATGATTTTTTTTTTGTTTATTAATTTATTTTTCATAAACAAAAAATCTTGAATTTATTACCGTAATTAAAAAAATTAACTATATCAATCGTCTTCAACTGCTAAAAAGTTTCTGGTGAGAATTTAACCTGTAGTTTCTTTTCAACTTTTGAAGCAGAAAAAATTTAAGGGAAATATTTCGGCGATTTTCTTAATTTTTTTTTTCAATATTACGAAAGAAAGTCACTGTTTTTACAGTGACCCTAGCGACGCTACGAAATAACCCCCAATGAAATAACACCCAAACGACAAAATGAAATAACCCCCAATGAAATAATTCCCAAAAAAATGAAATAAGTCCCAACAAAAAAAAAAATGAAATAATACCCAAAAGAAATGAAATATTCCCCAAAGGTGAAAATGAAATAACACCCAAAATTTGTGGGTTGTTTCGTAATGAAATAACTCCCAAAGGAAGAAATGAAATAACCCCCAATGAAATAAGCTCCAAAGAAATGATATATGTCCCAAATTTTTTTTACTTTTTTATTTTTTGTTTTCATATTTTTGATTCTTTTGTTACACTGTTCAGTTTTTCTGCGTGGCGGCCTGCGGCCGATCTTAGGGGATTTCTCCTCCATAGGACACGGCAGGTGGCTTCGCTGAATACAGTTTTCCTGCGCGCGTCTCATTATCTTCCCTAGTGTGACGCGCGCAGGGAAACTTTATTCAGCGAAGCCACCTGCCGCGTCCCATGGAGGAGAAAACCCCTAAGAGCGGCCGCAGGCCGCCACGCAGAAAAACTAACAAATATTAAAAAAATTTCACTTTTAGCAAAATGAAATATCCCCCACAAAATATGAAATAACCCCCAAAATAATTGCATATGAAATAATCTCCAAAGAATTTAAATTTTGGGCTTTATTTCCTCCAAACCGTATTTATTTTCTTCAAACCGTAAGATGAAATAATCCCAAAAAAAATGAAAAAACCCCCAAACAATTTTACACAATTTTTTGGGGGTTATTTCATTTTTGGCCGTTGGGGGTTATTTCATTGGGGGTTATTTCGTAGCGCCGACCCTAGCACTTATGAATTTAATTTAAAAAAATTAAAATTTAGATTTATTTTTTGTTTTTTGTTTTTAAACAAAACCCACAATATACTTACTTAATATACATATGAAAATATTGCAAGTCCGAAAAAACTATTTTTGTACACATTTTTAATACAAAAATAAACACATTTTTGAGCAATTAGCGTACCACGGCTCTTATTAATCGTTTACAGTAAAACTTAAAATAAAAAAAGTTTTTGCTTTTTTCCCCTAAAAACCACCAACAGTATTTTACTTTCAGATAAATATTGCCTCATTGAGGATTTTTTAAATAATTCAAGATTCGACTCACTCCCCTGCAAATAAAGACTCACATATTTTATGATGACTAATAAAATATTTCATCTCTGGCGATTACATCCCGTGAGCTAAGCCGTTTTTAAAAAGCTTCCAAAACCAAATTTTTCTGTGCATTAAAAATTAGTTACGCACCTTTTATCTAATATTTATTCAAATGCATTAAAAAAAAAGCTTCTCTACTCGAGACAATAATATTTTTATGTAATTTTTTGAGGTTTTTTTAAAAAGTTATAAAGAAAAATCTCTTATTTTGAATACATATTCATTCCCAGTGTAGAAACCCAGAAGAATATTGGTAATGTCCTCTCATTACTGTTTGCATTAACAATAATGATACATATAAAATTACCTTCTCCATTATTTGAAAATACAAAATATTGACTTCCTAATAACGGCATATTTTATTGATTGTTTTTAAATAAAAAATAATAACTTATTCATAATGGGTTAAATAAACATTTTTTGCGCAATTAAATTTTATATATTTTACTTAATTTAAAAAATGTGAACTCTTTTCGGTTAAATTTTATGAGTCCAAAAAAAACAATCAAGTGTACTTCAAAAACTTTAACCATGCAACAGACAAAATGAGAAAGTCTAAATTTAATCATTATGTTAATGTCATACCTCAAATGAAAGTTTCGGGTATTGGCAGTCCATTTATTTAAGTGCACCAAAAGGTTTTCTACATTTTGTAGTAATTTTTGTTACAACTTACTTATTATTCGGAATGAAGTTAGCAGACCAATAACTACATACTACTAATCTTTAAGTAACCAATTTAATATCTACTTATTTTTAATTTTTTTTTTAAAGCGAGCGGGTGAGCGTGACTACCCAGCCAGAAAAAGACAAACCATCGCTGGCGAGGGACTTTAACAGGTTGTATAAGTGCTGGCAATAAGTGGTTTCCCAATCCCAAGGTACAGCTGTTCAAAAAGTGTCGGAAAATCAGTGGGTAAACAAAATTTCCATCGTTCGCAAAACAATGAAATAGGTGTTTTAAAAAGACATTTTACTACGATAAAATTACAAAAAAGCTTCATAATTTTTACAATATAAATGCTCTACCAGTGGCCTTTGAGTCGTTGGCAATTTCTGACTGGATAGCACTGCGAAAACACTTGTTGCCAACATTGGCATAGTGGCCTCCCTACTGAAGTCTAACGATGGGTTCTCTCCGATCGTATTGAAATTTAGGCTATACCGAAATATAATAATAAAAAAACTGAATTATTTTAATAAAGGAATTTTCTCTTTGACATTTTCGTCAAACAGTCCTTTTTTCGGAAACATGTAACTAATTTAATTTAAATTTTAGTTAGACAATTTTGTCCAAAATTTCTCGATAGCTTTTTCCTCAATCTTAAAAAAAAAATTTAAACAAAAGTTTTAGACTTTTTTTGAAAAGTAAAAAATTTTTCTGGCTATTTTTTTAGCTTTTTTTCCTTTAAGAGCTTAATGGTCGCTTAGTGGGATGCGACTTGTTGTAGGGTACTTTTAAACCAACAATTTTGAGTGCTCGTCAATTTTTTGTTTTTTTTATCCGATTTTCATAAAATTAACACATTTCTAATCTGCTAGTAAAAATTTATAAAAATACAGGCTTAGATATGCTGAGATATTCCCTTTTGAATATATGAAATTCCAAATTTTGGTGCGAAATAAGTTCAATTTTTGCTAATAGCGGACCAGCTCAAGGTCATTTTTTTTTGTTTTTTTGTTATTTAACCAAATATTTAATAAAAAAAAGATACTGCAATATCTTGTTACCCTCAAAAACCACTTTACTTTAAAGTATAAATATAAAAACAAATCAAATGCTTGCAATTTTTTCCCAAAAACGCACCAACAGTCTTTTACCTCCAGATGAATATTCTCTTTCTGAACATATAAAGTGTGCATACTATTCTGAAAGGTTTTTTTTATACAAAAGCGAGTTGGGCTAAAAAAAATTGTTGATTTGTATATACTTTCCTAAACAGCCTCTTCTAAAATTGTCACAATTTTAAGGCAAATATCAACTTTAACCCACTGTTAAACATTTTAAACGCCTCCGAATAGGTAGCGGAAGCAGCTGTAGATACTCCAACAATCCCCGCCTTAAATTTAGATATGGCAGCAACTCATTTAAAAAATTTAATTGCTTACAGCAAGTCTTAAATTCTGACATCAATTTCACATTTGTGACTTTAAAGCCTATTTATATCCAAAAAATCATTGGATGATAACTATTAAAAAATATTTTATTGAATATTTAACATCTACAAAACCCGTAATTTTTAGATTCTTATTTGGATTTCCCAAGACTTTTTTCTATTCAAAATCATTTAAAAAAATTTACTAAATATTAGAAGTAAAAATTAGTTCAAGTACAACTGAAATTTTTTTATGTGGCAACATGAGATACGAGTATCTGATAACTTTAGTTAAATAACAAATTTAAACGATGTCAACAGAAAAAATTAGTTGAATTGAGTTGCAACCTGATTAACAGCCTTTTGAACTAAATTTTTTTTATGAGAGTGTTTTAAATTTTTTTTCGAGTTTTTATGCATGGATTATCAGTGTAGATAAATATTTTTTAAAAAAAAAATTTAAGTTTTTAAAGCCACAAAAGAAAATGAATGAAAACTACAACCATTCAATAAAATATCACATATTTTACTGTAAATCTCTATAGATGACAATTTCTTTTAACCAAAATCAAATCGATTTTGTTATTAAAAGAAAGAGTCATGTAAAAAACATTTCAAGCCATTGTACTATATATTATCAAGAAACATGTCAATGATCTTGAAAATAGTATTGTTTTTGCGTGAAATAAAAGAAAAAGTGATAATAAATTTAATGTTGTGGTTGAAAAACTATTATGACCCTAACTATAAAATATTGATTGTTTTACAAAAAATGGAAATGTTATAATGGTGCAGTTCTTGGGTTACACAGGTGTGTGAGAAAAAATTTAATTTTCTTAAAAGACCTTAAAAAAAAGTGAAGGCCAATTTTAAAAAGACAGCATTTTGTGTTTTGTGTTTTTATACATTGTAGTACAGAAAAAAAATTAAATCAATTTGACTTTTTTTTCTGAATTACAAAATTATTATTAATTTTTTGTTTTCATTACATGAATATTTATTTTACAACTACTAGTTCAGTAGCTTTAGTTAATTTAAACAAAGCCTGTTTGTAAGATTATCTTCTTTAGCAGTTTTATTATTGAAAAGCATTGTTAATCTTCAAAAGACGAAACCAGTTGCAATTTAGTTTATAAATCCATAATTACTATAATATTAACCACCAAAAGTGTTTATCCCAGCAAAAAAAAAAAAAAAAAAAAAACAAGATGCCAAGTGTTATAATAATAGCTTCCATTTTTAATATCAACTTTATTAAAATTGAAGTACAGAGTTAATATCAATATAGTCATGAATTTGTTATATTTAGTTATCGAAAAAGGATATTTGACAACTGAATATGTAGAAAAGGGCCCTTTTTATTTTAAATAATCAAATTTTTAACACATAACAAACAAGTTTTCAATTTATTTTTTGATCAATGTTTATAATCTTTAACTTCAAGCTCAAATATTAGTTCTCATGTAGTGAGTAAACTAGTTTATATGAATGTTTGATGTTTGGCATGGGATTGTTACCCGCTTTCAAAACGTGTTCTGATGATGGTAACCTAGAAAATTCCCGAAATAGATCTATCAACACATTCCTGAAAGGGTCAAATAATAAATTTGAAAACAAAAAACTCTATAGATTATTTGTTAGGACAATATCCTAATAAAGAAATATAGAGTATGGCCTCGAACTTGAATAATTTTCGTTTTCATTTTTAACCAATATCAAAAATGTTTATTTGAAACCCTATTCGCTTTTAAAATAACTTTAAAGTCTATTTTGTATTCTATAATAAAGGCTATCCAGAAAAAGTTCTTGCCAACAATAGACCCCTTGATTATGACGATTTTTCGAAATATATTATTATAGCCCTACAAAAGGGAGACTTTATTAAAATTAAAGTACGGAGTAATATCAATATAGTCATGTATTTGCTATATATTTAGTTATCGAAAAAGGATATTTGACAACTGAATATGTAGAAAAGAGCCCTTTTCATTTTAAATAATCAAATTTTTAACCAATATCAAAAAAGTTCATTTGAAACCCTATTCGTTTTTAAAATAACTTTAAAGTCTATTTTGTATTCTATAATACAGGGTATCCAAAAACCGTTCTTGCCAACAATAGACCCCTTGATTATGACGATTTTTCGAAATATATTATTATAGCCCTACAAAATAGTTATATTATAATGAACCTACAACTTAATTGAAATATTTTTTATTAATCCCATTCATTCCGTTTCAGCGGCATTTCGTAAAAGTGTTTATAATAGTGTCGATAAAAATTTACGTTTTTTTATTGATTAAAAATTGTTATAATAAATATTAATAAACAGTCCTGTTTATTTAAATAATAAAGTTTTTGAAAAAAAAAAAAAAACATATTCTTTACTTTAATTTGTATTTGTATATGATTTTTCCAATATTTATTGAAATCTTGGTTTTTTACAGATTACATGGTCTGTAACATGACATATTCTTTACTTTAATTTGTATTTGTATATGATTTTTCCAATATTTATTGAAATCTTGGTTTTTACAGATTACATGGTCTGTAACATGACCGCTTTTTATAGTTGATAGTAGTCCATCGATGATAGTTGGTCGGTAGTTGTTTGTTAAACCACTTGTTGAACTACTTTTAATCTCTTGACTGGTTGCTTGTTTGTATGATAAAGACCACAAGAGACTTTATTGGATTTTAGCTTTTCAATATTATTATTAATAAGCTCATAATTGTTATCTGTGTTGTAATTTTTTGTAATCAACTTTAAAAAAAAAAACAAAGCGAAGGAATTTAATTAAAACTTTAATAAATATCAGTGTTTTTAATGACTAAAATGCATGATTACATTTCATTAATTTTATTTTAAATTATTAAAAGTAAATGGAGAAATTACGATTTTTCAAAAGAAATAAGGTCATATGAGGTAGATTTTAAGAATTTTTCGTAAATGTATTTTAACTGAAAACTTATGAAAGAGAAAGTGTTTTAAAAAATAATATTTAAATATTCAGCGCTAACATCTATATTGCAAAAAGCTAACTAGGAAACCAAATTTTATATGAAGAATTTCAAAAATGTGGGATGAGCAGAGAAAAATAGAAATAAGTTTCATAAATTTTCGTCCAATGTAACAAGTTAAACAATATATATGAAACATTTCATAAACAACATGGATGATAGTGACCATATCGATCGTCTCTATGAATTTTTTCTACACAAAAATAATGAAATCTTTACTAATACAAAATATACTTCATATATATACTGAATCATTTCATAAATATGATGAAATGGATTTTGCTTTTTATGAAATGTTTCATAAATACTATGAAACATTACATTGGACGAAAATTGATGAAACATTTCGTAGATATGATAAATCTTTTCCTTTGAGCATATTATGGTATAATATTATGTATGACATGAATAACCTCTAGTGTATGTGCTGGCCAGCTTTTAAGTAAAGGGTCCGCCAAATAACTTTTTTTTTGAACTCCTGAACCAATTGGACTTTGTATGGCGTCATACCAAGGTCTTTATGCAAAATCCGTCTCAATAATGTCTCCGAAATGTTCAATTGTTGCGAACGACGGTGAATTGATGTTGATGGCGCTTCACGCACACTTTCTGCCACAGCAGCAATATTCTCGGGTGTACGCACTGTTTTTGGCTTTTCACGCTTTGGTTTATCGATGAGGATGCCAGTTTCTTTCACTTTTTTCACAAGATAACGAACATACGGACCATATTCGTTCAGCGGAAGGATAAAACTAATTATCTGTCAAATCAGACATGAGCTAAGTGTTACCATTCACGAAATAAGCACTAGTTGAAAAAAAAAAACGTTAGATGGCGGACCCTTGATAAATCCATTTGCGTTAATCATTTGTCTTTAACGGAGCAAAAAGTATGGCGGTTTCAAGTTTAAATCAAATTAAAAATATATGGGCTTATGTCAAACTTTTGTAGCTGATATAATTTTTCAATAACATATAATTTATAAAAACGGTTTATACGTTTGGTTTAACAACACTTTACCAATCCGGTAGCCTATAAATTTGTAATCGGTTAATGAAGTACACGGTCCGCAGGGATCTCAAATTTTAATATACGCTGAAAAAGAGGGCTGCTGGAAATATAAAATATACTTTTGTTTGGAAAATATTTTCGTTTCACATGTTTCTGTAACATGTTTGCTTGCAAATATAATAATGTTTGCCGGTAAACCATACTTGGGACTAATGAGTTAAGTGGTCTAATGAAATTAAGATTTTATTACAATTGCATTGATATCAGTGGTAATGAAATTATTTTAATTATGATTTTTTTAATTAATGATAATGATTTGAGGATTTTATTTCATTGATTAACTAAAATGGTTTTAAATTTCATTGGCATTAATTATGAATCAATTAAAAAAATAATAAAATTAATTAATTAATAAAATTGTGAAAAATTGCTCAAATCTGCGATTGAAAAACCTCTCTCAGACTCATGCTTACTCATTTTCAGTCTGGTAACCAAGTAAATGAGAACAAAATGAAATGGGAACATTTAAACACAAATTTACACTCTCCAATAATATAATGGAACATTGTTACAAAATGGAACGATATCAAATGGAACGAGTGGAATTAGAAGAAATAACATAGTTTTATTAACGGTTGCGGTATCTCCGAAATTACTCTAATACTCCACGGGAGTATTAATACACCCTGATAATACAAATAGGTTAGGTCCGGGATGGAACCAGATTGGTTAATTTTTTTTTTGAAACCCATAACTAACAGAAAAATAACAATTTTCACACTCCGATCCGATAATAGAATTCAACATTGGTCAAAAATGGAACGATATGGAATGGAACGGTGAACCAGTGGAATCGGAACACTTAAAACATTTGTATTAGCAGTATGTGTTTTCGATATCTTGCTTAGTTTTCGGGATACTAGCCATTTTATAAAATAGCGTTTTTTAAGTGATCGATATCTCCGTAACTAAACGAGATAGGGCAAAACTGAAAAAGTTGTTGCTTGATATGAATATAAAAACACCCTGATAATACAAATAGCCTAGGTCCGGAAGAGATCCCGGGGATTCTATTTTTTGCAAAGCGGACACATGGTGATCATTTTTTTTTTACTTTTAATATCAATTTAGATACTCCGATAAAACAAAGTGTTGCTTTTTTTTTTGCAATTATATGAGCATAATGGTTTTGGTTCTTTAACAATAAATAATTTACACATTATAAAGTTTCAGACACTATAGTTATATTTCCCAAAAGTTCAACGCCTCATGACTTAGAGCGTTATTAACCAAATTTTCTTACACATGTATAGATTAAGTTTATCACTGTATATGTTTGGAACAAGTTAACAACGTCTACCGGCAAATATATATACAATGTTGGGCTGCAACTATTTGTTTAATATTAGTATGTTTGCATGGCCTAAATATAATAACTTGAAATTTTAAAATTTAAATATATCTTTGTTTAGGATTCAAAATTCAAATTAATACAATGATGGGAACCTATAAAATTCCCGAAATAGATCTATCAACACATTCCTGAAAGGGTCAAATAATAAATTCGAAAACAAAAAAACTCTATACATTATTTGTTAGGACAATATCCTAATAAATAAATATAGAGTATGGCCTCGAACTTGAATAATTTTCGTTTTTCATTGCACGATTAAAGGTCGAAAAAAACATAATTTTTATTTTTAATAAAAATTATATCAAACTTGTATTACAAATATATATATAATTATCTGCAAACATATTCAAAATTGTCTTGCTCGTTTTAATTGTGTTTTTGCTAGCATAAAGGTATTGTATTATAAACACATATTTGTGTGTCCAGACTACAATTTATTGGTGCATCTAGATACCATTTATTGCAGTTTTTTTAATCAGTTACAGTTACAGTTTTTGTGGCAACAGTTACAACATCCTCTTAATGAATATTATTTGACATTTAATTCCCCTTCGGCATCGGAAGTACCGTCGTCGGCAAGTAATTAACATCTTTGTTAGCTTCTCTCCAAATGGGTCAGCTTCGTCATCATACTCATCCTACTCAAAATATATGCTAAAATTTTCCAATACAGCTTCTTGTTCGTTTGCACTCAGGTGTTGAAAATGAGTCCTACTG
Organism: Delia radicum; assembly: GCA_021234595.1. NCBI lineage: Eukaryota > Metazoa > Arthropoda > Insecta > Diptera > Anthomyiidae > Delia > Delia radicum. Next base: position 111,667,731 of record CM037852.1, read on the forward strand.
CGATTCAAATCTAGATTAATTTTATTTTACTATTATAATTTTTTATTTCACGAGATTACACTTTTGTTTTGTCTCCAACTAATACTCGGCTCTTTGTATCAGATGTTGGTTACCGCTGTTTTTTCTCCAAAAATATTTACTTCGGATGCACGCGTGAGTGAGTGCTCACTCATAATTACAAACAAAATATTCTTCTCACTAGCGGCTCACTTTCAAAAATTATTTTCCATCTCACGCTCACTTTAATTTTCGCACACCGAAAGTCGTAGAGGACTTTTGGATGCCATTTGGTATAAAACAACGTACACACAGAGAAATAAAATGCCAACCGAATTGAAAAGTGTATTTTAATGGGAACAACTTATAAATTCAGTTAGTACAACTATATTTATATTAAATTTCTAAATATTTTGGGTGTTAGAACTAAAACGCAGTTGAGTTAACCAAACTTTGTTGTAAAACCTAATGCTCTGTTGTACCAAACGATTAAAATTCGTAATAACCGAATATGAGTCCTAGTACCCAAATTTCAGATGGCAAATACTTAAACTCCCGTTAATGGAATAAAAAATAGAAAATAATAGTTCGTAAATGTTGGCGGTATGTTTCGTTTATGTGACCTTAATATATAAAGTGCACGACCATTACAAAATTATGAAAGCATGATCGTGAATTTTGTTCAAAAAGCAGTTCTTTACAGTACATTCGCTGTTTAGTTTTAAATATGTCAGTTTGCTGAGTGAACTTACAAGAGGAGGCTTCCGATGGGTTCTCTCCTATCTTAATGAAATTAAGATATATAATAAATTTTTTTTAAGCAGTGGGGTCAAAAATTACATCATTTTTTTTTTTTTTTTTTGCTTATTTCGAATGGTTTCAGAGAAAATTTAGACAAATGGGATACCAAATGAAAGAATACGAAACATGTACAATAAATTTCCAGTGTTTTTGTTATTAAAAAAATGTGTTTTAAGTGATATTGAAAGTGGCGTTTTGTCAAGAAATTATAGTTGGATTAAGCTAAAAAATTAGTATATTAATTCTCAACGGATTTTCCTCAAAGTTGGCATGAATAATCCTCGGACCTCAACTTAGATCGTAGTATAGTTTTCATCGACCATGCACACTTCTACGCCTACTTTTGACAAAAAATGTAAAATTAAAATTTTTTTCACATTTTCCAACTTTTTTTCGTTTTTTTCGAATACAAACTTCTAAGAAAGTTTTAACGGATTTCTTTGAAATTACTCACATATATTCTACGTTTCCCTAGGAAGCGCTCAGTAAAAGTTTCATTACCGTAGCCTTTTGACTTTTGGTCAAAAATGTCGAAATCAAAAAATTCCACTATTTTTAATAAAGTTTATTTTTTTTAATTTGAAAGCATTAAATTCAATCAAAACATTTTAGGAAAAACCATTTCGTTATTAAGAACTTTTTTCCCCCGTATAATATACCTACTGATTTTTTCGCAATGTCTGTATGATTTAATTTTTTAAAAACTTTATTTTTCCTTACCGTTTTTGGCAATAACAAGTCCATATAAAAGACAAAAAAAAATTTCTTTAAGGAAAAACTTTTTGGAAACCATGTACTAAAATCAATATGAGACATCTTTTATATACATATATAAAATTAATATTCTGTTTCGTTGTTTGTTTGTTCGCCATACAAACTTTTATTTCTCAACGGATTTCTCTGAAATTTTGTATACTTGATCATACTACTACAGGGAAGGTTGCTGTTATGCCGTTTAACGGCCATGCCCACTTTTACGAACACTTTTCAAAAAAATATGAATTTGTTATTTAATAGTAACATTTTCATTTTTCAAGGGATTTCGGTCGAACTTTGTACATATGTTCCTTATACCTTAATGGATATCGCCGACACGTTGTATATAAAAGCCCTTTACCACGGGCCAGGTTTCCATACAATTTCTAATTGATCACTCCCACTTTTCCAAAAACTTCTGCAATTTGTACAGCCCACATTCGTTGTTTGCTAAACCAATTTTTATTTTCTTACGGATTTTGTTCAAATTTGGCACTCATAGTTTGTACACCTAGGGCGACGTCACCAAATACTAATCTCCGCTACCATTTAAAGGCCAACTGTGGTCCAGTTATAAGGTCCAGTTTGGATGTTCCATAAACAATTTTTTATTTTTACCAGATTCCGCACAAATTTTAAAAAGATGGCCCTCCAAAAGATCGCTTTATATTTTTTTATGTAATTGAAATAATATTAGATTAACTATATATACAGCCATTCAGTTATTTTTTTACTTTTTATACAAATTTTGCACAAGTTTGAAAGAAAATTCTCATAATTATTAGAAAATTATAAACATGCATGTAATGTAGGAGAACTTCAAAATTATGCTTTAATAATATTCACAGTATCATAAAAACAGGGCACACTGCAATAAGTGATGTGGCGTCAGCAGAGGTCTCAGGAGCTCTTGGGCTGTCATAATAATAACGATAACGAATTGGAGAAAAATCGGTATATACATATTTTAAGTCTTTGTTTTCAAAAGTATTTGTTTTCAAAAGTATTTGAGTTCCGGGCAAGACCGGGTACAAACAGCTAGTTTCAAATAAATGGCAACCCTAACACACTTCATATACAATATTGGTATCAAAATATATGTTTTCTCTAGTTGGGTAGAAGAAGGATGATTCGCCACTATTGTAAATATGCCACCCTCGATTTTCTCTGTTTTTAAAAAAGTTATTAAAATTTTCATTTTCATAATTTGTGTAGTTGCTGACCATCTTTCACGTCACCAAGTTTTACACTTGTACTTCACATTTGTTTTTGTTACTCTTATTTTACTAATATTTAGCAAAAAAAATCTATTAATTTCAGCAATTTTTTCTGCAACGTCATTTTTAACAAATTTTCAGTAGTCTGTACTAAAAAATTTACTATTTCATATCCAACACATCAACAATGTTAGGCGAAATTCATCAAAATTAACATTATTTAAACGTCTTGTCAATGCTGAAACACAAAATTTTGGGAGCATTAATAAATTTTAAGAAATACGATTTTATGGACAAAATGAAATTTAATTAGCCGTAAAAATCATCACGTTCAAAATATTTCACTTTAAAATTATGTTTTTTTATGTAATTTTTAAAAATTTAAAAAAATATTGCATTGATAAAACAGAATAATAAATACACAAATTAAAAATATGATCTGAAAGTGGGCTTTAAAAAATGCAAAAATATGTCGAAAAATAGGTTTTTGTTTTCCAAAACATGATCTTCAGATAAAAATGTGCTTTTATGATCAAAATATGCAAAAACATGATTTAACAGATCGATTCCAGAAATCATCATTTGTTCTGAAACGAATAAATATCTTAAAAATTCGTCATTACGAAGAACAGGAAAAAGGAATTATTTAGCATAGTTTTGGTTACACTGGTTATTTTTTGTCATATCACAACTATTCATTAGAAAACTTAATTTTTGATGTTGCATCTTGAAGAATGTTGGTTTTACTCGAGGTACTCCCTTATATGTATAGATCCGGAATTAATTTAGAAAATCACCATTGTTCAATTTTAATATTATGGCTAATTCATATTTCCATTTAATAATAACAAAAAAAAAATAAAACTCGTAAATCCGTCATATTTTTCTTTTTGTATTTTGTTACCTATAATTTACGATGCGTATATTTTAATTCATATTCTAACAAGCGGTATGTCAAATTAACGACCTTTTGGTACACAATTGTAACAATACGAAAAATATCAAATACAAAAGACACAAAATATAACTAAATATGAATTAGCATTTTTGATTGATCGCTTTATATAGAAAAACGGAAAGAATACTAAACATTCGTAAAAAAAACAAGAAACCACATCAAAGATCATTTGATTAAGAAAAATGTCTTGTGAAACAAATCGTTATTGAACAGAAAACAATGAATCCTTAATGTTAAAAATATTTATAAGAAAACCTTTAAGTATCATAATTTCACCTGTGACCATAAACACATTTTTAAATCCTTTTCAAAAAATATGATAAAAAGAGAATATTAAACAAATTTATACAAATCATTTGGATAGATATAAGAAGAATATATTAAAATGTAATGTATCATTTTTTAAAAACTACCTTCCTCATGGTTTAAAAAATAAGAAGATGTGGGTCTTATGAGAGAAAAAAAAATATGTAAAAAGGAAACAAAAATCAATGCTTTAAGATAAGACCACCCTTATATTTAAAAAACCATAATTTTTGTTTTCAGTAACAAAATTTTTAAGACTTCGTACAATATGAAACAACAAGTGCTTATATTGTTTAACTTTACATTTTTTTTTTTAAACTGATCGATGATCTTTTAATCTATTTTGTTAAATCTTAACAAAAAAAAGTATATAAATGTCGCCAAAAAAAAGACCACCTCGATACTAAGAATTATAATACAAACCTCCAACTGATCACAATGATTGAATTGTGTCAAATGTAGTTTTTTTTCTTCGATTTAAATTGATGGTTTTTTGATCCCACTCTCAGACTTTATACAATTGATGTCATTGTTTGATATGATGACTGTTTTATAACATCTCAAATCAGCTAAAAAAAAAACAAACAAAAAATCGAGAAATCGTATGCAAAGTTCATTTTCTTTAACTTCTGGCTACTTAAAACTTGTTTGCATATAAAAGATGTACGTATGTGTCTTAAGTCTTTTGTTTTACATATGAAGTATGTGTCTGTTGTCTTTTAGGTTTTTTTTTGTTGCTGTTTTACTACTACAATTGACTAACTTCTATAACTCTTTTTATGATGTTGACAGTTTTATAACAAATTTGCCTTGTCTGTTGTTTTTCTCTTAATTTGCAAATTTTTATGAATTGCATTTTGATTGCTTTAAATAAGGTAAAGATTTTATTGTTTCTGATAGTTATTACCATGGATTAACATATTGTACAGTTAAACGTTTATTAATTCCTTATAAATAAAATGTCCAAAGTATTTTTTATATTTTTTATATATTTTCTTTATTTAATTTTTATGTATCAGTTTTTTTTAAATTGTATAGTACTTTCCGATACTTTTTTTTTTTTTGGTAATTGTGCTTTTTATCCAAAGTCATTACTTGTATGGTATATTAAATTATGGCTTTTTGATTTGGCTTAATCGTTTAAATAACATGGCTTTAATATCCAAGCTAATTTCATACATTTGCGAGTATTCCTGTGTTTCTCTTTTTTTTTTTTTTGTTAGAACATTAACATTACAAACTTGCTGATTATATTTTATGTTATTATTAACTTTTGACACGCTACAGCAGGTTACCCTTATTACCTTATGAACTAGGAATATCAGGAATGAGAAGTAAACTAGCGCAGAACTTAACGCAGGACTTATCGCAGAACAAGTACAATTTTCCATTGCTGTAAGTTAAGCGGTGTCAACTGTATTAAAAGCACTTGTCACGTGGCTGTAATAAAGGGGATATACCACTTAACAAGCACTGAAAACTTTATTATATCTGAGCCATATTTTTTTAAATATGATTATGAATTATTTTTTATATTGAAGCACAATATGAAAGCTTATGGCCCAGAACACTTTTAACAATTTTTTTAAATTATAAATTATGAAAAGTTTTTCGACCTTTGAAATGAATGACTTTATTAACGTTTGTATTATTTAAATGTAAATGTTGTGTTGACCAGAGTGGAGGGCAGCGGCAAAAAAGTTTTGTTTTTAATATTGTTTGCTTGTTGTTCATACTCCCTGAAGATTTCATTCAAAGAATGACGAAATATTGGAGATATATAAAATAATAAACGATATTTTATAAATACAAACGTGACCTAGAGCTCAATTATTTAATAAAGTATTTTTTTTTAATTTTTTGAAGAAAGGTATTGGGTTGCTGAACTGGATTTTGTGCACATAAAAAGGTTATGAAACAAACAAATTTGTTTTATCTTGCGCTATGTTTTCACAAAAATTCACTACTTAGGAGTTGTAGCCTACTAAAAAAAATTATTCGGTGTATAAATAATTAGTTTAATGGTTACTTTGGTGACCATACTTGGGATTTTAGCATTGAGGCATTGTTTTTTTTTTCATATAATTGCCAATGCTTTGACAGTAGCTTTTATATGAAAAAATCAATGACCTTAAAACTAAAACTCAGAATTTTCTAAATTCAAACCTCAACAAATTTGTTGAAAATGTCTTTAAAATACCTTTAATTTGATACCAAGTTGATTTTTTCTGAAATTTTCATACTTGTTGCTCAAGTCTCATAAGAATTGGGAGAAAAAAATGATTTAGTCAATATTTTGCCATAATTGACAGAAAGTAATTTGGTATTTAATGAAAGGTTGGAAATAAATATATATTTTAATATATTTAAACCATTTAAAAAAAATAAAGAAATGGTTTATTAATTTTTTTTTTTTTGCAATAGAAAGACACAATTTTGGATATCATACTGAAAATTATAATTAAAAATTCGGACTTCCATGGTAACCCTAGTGGTCGTTTCATTATTGACATTTTTTCAAACGAAACATCGGGTGCCACCGTGAAACAATGGGCACAGTGGCCCCCGATTATCAATATGTTGTTTTAAGAAGAAGGTATTTAAAGTAAACATCGCTCAAGTAAAATATAGAACAAGTTGTTTGTTTAACAAGGTGTAACATTTTTATTTTTTTTTTTTCTTTTTTATATATATATCTTTTATTCAATATAATATTTATACAATAATAATTTTAACGCCTCAGCGCCATAATGGCTTTGTAGAGGCTAAAAGGCAACTCTGTCTATATTACATATAGAAAGTTTTTAAAATCAATTTTTATAATTTATATTATTTACAATAAGAGAAAAAACAAATAGTAATAAAATAATATTTTATACTAGAAGTGTTTCAACATTACGAAATAAAAGATTTTTAATGGATTTTTTAAATGTAGACAAAGCTTGTATATTACGAATATTGATTGCCAATTTATTATACTCACTTGGTCCAACATAAGCAATGCGTTGTTTTGTTAAATCTAAACGACATCTTACAGTATTCAAATTTAGAGTCTGTCTAGTATTTCTTCGAAAGTGTAAAATATTTTGAGTAAACTGTGTGAAAACACGAACATCTCCTCCTCTAATTGTTTTGAAAACGTATGTTAAAACTTTTTGTTTATATAAGACTTTTACTAGAAGAACCTTTTTAGCATATTTTTTAAATAAGTTTAACGTTGAAAATCTTAGCGGAAGATTAAAAACCAACTTTAGAGCTTTATTTTGAGCAGATTGAAGGGACTTTTGTGAACTGTTTACTTTGCAGCCATAGATAATAGGAAGATAAGTTAAATGAGAATGTATAAGTGATTGATATATAAGCATTTTAACATCAGAATTCTGTTTATTTTTGAATTTGTACAAAATACCAATTCCAGATGAAATTTTAGCTTTTAACAAGTTTATGTGCTCATCCCATAATAGTTAACCATCTCGGATTCAGTTATTGGAGTTCCATATGAACCACCATATCTTTATCATTCCTTGATCGGTATGGTTTAAATCTAATAACTTTAGTTTTATTTGGATTCAAAACAAGTCGATTACATCGTGAAGTTTTGCAAACTCATATTCAATTTGAGTTTGCAAAACTTGCTGGTATATATATCGGTAAAAAATACAAACATCGTCAGCATACATATACAATTTTCCATTAAAATTTATGTTTTTTATATCGTTGATAAAAATTTGAATAATAATGGTCCAAGGACACTTCCCTGTGGGACTCCACATTTGACTGGACGCCTAGAGCTGCTATATTCACCAATTTGAACAAATTGCATGCGGTTGATTAAATGTTGACGAAATATTTCCAGGGTAATATTGCAAGCTTTTTAACCAAAATGTCATGATTTACGAGATCAAACGCTTTTAATAGTCAAAAAATACTCCAGCAACACCACTATACCCAGCATCAAGCTCTCCACAAATGTAATCAATAACGTTTACTACTGCTTCTTCGGTTCCTGCTCCTTTTTTAAAACCATATTGTCTTTGAAATAAAATGTTATTATCGTCAAGATAATTAGATAATTGTTCGCATATAATTTTTTCAAAAATTTTATTCACAGCTGACAAGACAGAAAAGCTCTTCGGATAAAGTCGCATAAAAACCTATCAATTACAAATGTGGCAAAACTCAGACACACCTCGATTATATATATTACACCCATAAAACTGATTGGTTGGAATTCGGTTGAAACCATTAAAATTTATTTGATAAGACGTTATTTTATTTGGAACTACCAATAATCGCTTAAAAAAGCAAAAAAACTGTACTGCAATTCAAAAAGAGGAAAAATGAACTAAAAAACAATGCATTTATCCAATTATTGGTATATCCAATCAACTTTTCAAATAAAATTCAGTTTGTAATTATGGACGGTAGAAGCAACCACTTATTTTGTTATAAAGCAAGAGAGTACCATTCATCAATTTTTTTAAAAAATGTTCTTTAATCAAAAATAGCAAATATGCCACTAAATTAGAAGTTCAGTAGTACCAACCGAATTGTGGATTGCTTTGTGTATATAAGCATCTAATGATTGGTATTGGTAAACAAATTTGAGACAATGTTTGTTTTCCTAACAAAATATTTAAATTAAAATTTAGCACCCAACATTTATAAGTGTTGTGGTGTAGTGGGTAGAGAGTTTGCCTTGTATTCCGAACTTCCGAGTTCAAATCTCGGAAAACATAAACACAAATAGTTTTTTTTTTTAATTTATATAAAATATTCACATGTTTAAATAGCAAATAATGAAAATTAGAAGTGATTGTGGTGCAATCAGTAGAACAGATAATCTGAAAGCCACGTTTCAATGCCAGAAAAATAAAAAAATATATTAATTTCATTAAAATTTTGTGGAACGTAATAATATTTATTTGGAATGTAATATTGGGTTAGAAAACTGAATATTAGCTTTGACGATTAAAAATATAATTTAACATTACGATAGTTGTCGTAACCGCCAGAATTCGATTGGCAACAAATTCGGTGGCCACAACTGAGACTGTTTTCTGGGTGTGTTCATTCATATACATATTTTTTAGCTTAATCTAACTTTAGTTCTTTAACGAAGCCCCAGTTTTAGTATCTCTTAAAACACATTTTTTTTTTGAATAACAAAAATATTTGAAAGCTATCGGATATGTTTCGTATACAAGCTAATGCGGTTCCAATAGCTTTTTCATTTGGTACCTCATTTGTCTAAAATTTATCTAAAACAATTCGAAATAAGTCGAAAAATGGCGTAATTTTTGACCACACTTGTCCCCTCGTGGAAGGTAACATAGACAACAAAATTTCAAGTTTATCTTTGATTTAACCAAGCCTTCAAGGGAAAGACTTTTTCGTTCTTGCCCTTTCTTCACATACCGCATTTAAATTTGGGTTATGGCCAAAATTGTTTGCGCAAGTAGTCAATGGGTAGACTTTTCCCCTTTGTATTCCTCTCCGAAGGATTTTAAAAAAATTCTGTCTACACAAATGTCTACTCGTGACTAAGACCCATAATTTAAGTTCTTTGCTTTGACGGCCAGCCAAGTGGGGCCCGATGGGTTTGGGCAGGCCGTAAAGGGAGAAACTTTTTGCCCCTACGAAAAGGAATTTTCAAATACCTCATCGCTACATATTTCTACTCGTGATTAGGCACCCATATCAATTTTCAAATTCCTCGCTTTAATGATTTGGCAAGACCGCCATGGGAGAGACTTTTCACTTTCTGCCCACCCCGAAGGAATTTCCAAAATATCCCGTCTATACATCTTTCTGCTCGTGCTAAGGATTGCACGTACCGAACTTCAATTCCTAGCTTCCGCGGTTTTGGCAGGCGTCCAAGGGAAATACTTTTTTTCTCCACTTTTACTCCCAAAAACCATATAAGTAAGTGAGACCATAGTCCAAGCAACATTTATTGATAATTTCAGATTTCTAGGGAGACTTTTCCTCTTTTTGCCCAACCACGTCGGAATTTCCAAAAATCCCTTTCCAGCGGACGTCTATACTAAAGGAGGAACCTAAGTGCTAAATTTCAACTTCCTAGTACTAGCGGTTTGGGCTGGGCGATGTAGCGACAGTCAGTCAGAGAGTGACGTTATGAAGAATACGTCGCTTTAAAATCCAATTGTACAGCTAAATAAAAAAGAATGCATCGCAGCAATGTCAACCTAACAGTATTTGTTATACTATATGATTATAATAAATAATGGAAAAACATTTCTCATTTTTCCAAAACGTGGCCGAAAGGTGTAGTTAAATATTGACTAATTTTGCTCACATTTTTAGTATATTTTTTATAAAAGTTCAAATGAATTTCGCATATATTATTTCTTTAACAAAACCAATATATTATTTTATGGAGAATTCAAAAAACAAATAATTTTATTGGGAACAGGTTCCGTATTTTGGTGTTATACAAAACACAATTTATCTACAAATTGACCAACATTTTTTGAGATTTTTTTTTTAATTAAAATGAAAATTATTAAACTTCGAAGCCATACTCCATATTTCTTTATTAGAATATAGTCCTAACAAATAATCTATAGAGTTTATGTTTTCAAATTTATTAATTGACCACTTTCAGGAATGTGTTTATAGAGTTTCTATGATTTTCTATGTTCCCATCATCAGAACACGTTTTCAAAGAAGTGACAATCCCATGCAAACATCACTCATTCATATAACCTAGTTATCCCACTAAATGAGAACTAATATATGAGCTCGAAGTTAAAGGGTATCACCATTGATCAAAAAGTTCAGATGCTTTTCTATCGATCCAGAAAGTTTCATCGTGTTCCTAGTATTTTTTTTTTTTTTTTTAAAGAGAGGCAACACTCAGGAAATACTTCCTATATTTAGTGCGTTGCTTTCTTTGGAAAGGGATAGTATAGAGATGAAAGGTGGGGAAAGATGAAGGGCTTCAGACATGGCAACACTGTAATTGCGCGAGATGATAAGTCTTATAACAGTTTTTTGCTCGCCACCTGATGGAGAGTTGGCGAACTTATTGAAGCTTTTTGGTTCATAGCCCTGATTCATTATTTTACTTCGGTGGGGTTATTTGCTATGGGAACACCGAAGGTGGACATTGCAATACGTATGAGGGATAGAAAAAACTCATACATATTATTTTGATGTTGCCGGCACCGGAGATCGAACCCGGGACCTTCTGTGTAAAAGTCCAACGCGCTAACCATTACACCACAACGCCCACTGGCTTTGGAGAAAATATTCGTTTTTCAAAATATGTAATAACGTACGCCAATTAAGTAAATGGACAAAATTCAAATATAAATTGCTGCTACGTAGGCATGAATTTTTTTCAAAATGCATGTCAATAAAATCTTATATTATGAGCATTATTGTAAATATTCAAAAGTGACATTTCCCTGTCTTTAAAGACACGGCAATTTTAAAGAGCTTAAAACTTTTCATAGGAAGGCGATATTCCAATGCAATAAAACAAATGTAAAAGTTACAAAATTTGTAATTTCAGGCCTGCCATAGAAAAAAATATGTTTGGCTTTATTATATCACATTTTTCAAAAAATATTTAAAAATATAAGGAAAACCAGCGGAAAAAAAGTAATCGACAGGTTTCGATAAACACACATAAAACAAAAATTTAGAGAGAGAAACATTTTTCGTTCAACATGCACTTTAAAAAAAAATTGATTGCAAACTCAATATTTTATTCGTTATTGTAAAAATGGAAGTATGCGGAATATTAAACCGTTTTTGTTTTCAATATCAAAAATGAGCTATATTCTCTAAACCAGCAAAGGAGTATATAAATTTGAGCAATTAGAGTTGCCAAATAACAATTTGCAAAATGTCCAAAAATAGTAAACGTTTTTAAAAAAATTCTTAAAAATAGTGCGTAAACAAAATTAAAATTTTTGTTGCAATTTTTTTTTGTAGAGTTTTGATTTATTAATAAATTAAAATTTAATTTTTTTTAAAAACTATTAACCCTTGAAAAGCGTCAACGTTTTAATTTTAATTAATCATACCACCACTAAATATGCCTTTGTCCCTACAAAGTTTTGGCAAAGAATTCGCACGGAATGTTTGGTAAAAAAATAGTTAAAATGAACCCAACATTTTTTAATATTTAACCACGCCTACTTCGTCCATTTTTTGGTAAAATTGAAAAAGTTGTTTTATATTATTGTCTCTTACAGTTGGTTTGGCATTGTCATACTGTTAGTTTGGCATTGCAAGCAACATATACGAGTACCACATGGCGTATAAGTAATAAATTAATTTATTCTACAACTTTCCAGTAAAAAAAAATCGTGTTTTTAGAAGCAGAATAAAACAAATGCGCTGATATAAGTGCTTACTATTACATAATACTGAGAATCAGCAAAAGAAACGAATAACTTTCGTATAGAAATAAACAAACAAAATTTTTGAGCTTACTTTTTTCCCTTACAAGGATGCAGGTTGTAAGCAGCTTACGCTAATCCCTTACAAGCATGCAGTTTGTAATGCAGAAAGTTTTATATTGTGTATTATAAACGATCTGTACCAATTTTACCGAACGATTTCCGATTGTGTTTGGTGCTTTCGAGTATGTTTTAAAAAATAATTAGTCAATTAACTGTTTCTGAAGAGCTAGCATGTGGAGCGGTAAAAAAAATAAAATAATTATATTACATGTCAAAAATTTTAACAAAAAATTAATATATTATTACTTTTGATCGTAATAATGTAGGCATGAAATATGATTTTACTGCAAGTCATGAAATCACAGCTTTTTGTAAGCGCTAAAATCAGCGCTTATTTTGCCCAAAAGTAATGCTTTCAAGTGGGAATTCGCCATATAAAAATCATGGCATATGTAAGCAGGTTTGTAAGGTTTTCTTTTTGGCTTACTTCCTTACAAACATGCTTGCATGTATGCAGCGTTTTTTACTGGGTTATAACTTATTCGCTAAATATTCGCTTAGATGTACTTTACCATTCTTCTTTCAACTTTTACAAAATTGAAAGTTGAAAAAAATTCGTTAACAAGAACTATTTTCCCACTGTGCACTGGTTAACTATGCAAATATTTTGATCCATTTTTATAGTAAAAAATGTTTACATTTCCGCGCCAATTTTGCCAAAGATAGGGTACCTTGATTTTCTATATATACATTATTTTTTATTTTTTGCAAAAATTTCTTTTTTAAATTCCTTAACGGCCTCCTGTTGTTGATGATGATTTTTGTTTTCACGACTGTTTGGATACAAACATTCAATGTGGTAACATTTTCATTAAAAACTAAAGGCTTTTTTTTAATCGTCAATACGCCACATACGAAACAAGTGGCGGCATTAATATACTTTGCGGTACGTTTTTAATATGAAACTAGTGATACTCGTACCGGGCTGCTTCTCAAAGTATTAGAGGAAGAGTTATAACGCTTTAACGTTAACAAAAGTACATACTTATAAAATGATTAAAAGAGGATACGCTTAGTTTAATGCGTACGGTATGTTGTTGTTCTTGTTGCAAGTATAATACAATTTAAAATGTAGTTAATATTATTGCAACAAGTGAAACTAACATAAATGAATGCGGTGTAAGTAGTAAATATATAGTAATGGAAGGACGGAAGGATGAACATGTGTGGATTAGGGTGATCTTTATTTTGAAATTATCAGCATTATTTAAAACTATATCATATTTATATACAAATTTTATTAGATTCAGAATTTATAAAACTACAAAACTATTTCATATGCCTCTAATTTTAAACGTTTACCCTAAACTTATAATTCCTTAATATATCGATATTTAATCCCCAAAATGTTCATATAAAAATGTGTCATACTAATGTACCATATGCAGCAAGATGGATAAATGGTTAAAAATCTTTAATAAGTTTTAAATCATGCGTAATAGGTCCTCTTGTATTTATAGGTTGCTGTTGTTTTTGACTTCCTTTAAGAAAGAAAGACTTTTTAGTTATGGTTTAATAAGTTTAAGCCAAGGTTAAATTGTGGATTGCATAAAACAAAAAGCAACAACAAAAAAGGGGGCGCTGCCACCCAATTCTTATAGTATGCAGCAACATCAATAGTAGAAGCAATATAAGAAGAAAACCTTAGCAAATTGCTTAACAAGACTTTAGTTAAGGTTTCTTGTAGTTAAAAGGTCTTGTCCATCGTCTACAAAAAAAAAATAAAAAAAGAGTATTAAAGAAAAAGTTTAAGTTAAGACCATCCTACCTTGTTAAGCGCTAAAACGCGTTTACAAGCGCGTGTGTAATAGGGATTTTTTCATTTTCAAGTTTTAGTTTAAACTGCCACCGGTACTTATCATCTGTTTGCGGTTGTTTTTACACAGGTAAAAATGTATTTATAACAAGATATGAAAAGTAAAAAAAATACAACACGTAAACCTTAACGCTTACTACTGTTAAGCCACTTCACTTAATTTTTTTTTAAGCCATAGTCCACCTCAATATTTGTAAAAATAATCGTGAATTAAATCAACCACATTGGATTAAATGCATTTTAACATTATAGAGTTTACAGCCGCAAACACAAAAAATCTGATTAAGAATATTTCAATTAGTACCACTCACAAGACATGTAATTGTCTTTCTACTGCAAAACAAAATAAGAAAATAAAAAAACCCAATCCTGTGATCATCTTAATAATGTATGATTACACTGTTAAACATTAAAAATGCATCGGAGATGCTTCTTATCAATTTTGATAGATTTTAGGGCGTAGATCACGAATGTGAACACTAAATTTTAATATTAGCTCCACTTTTTGAAATATTCGCGTATTTAACTTTTACCAAAAATCTAGTTTTTTTTTCTTAAAACTTTTTAATAATTCATATACCTGAATAAACTATGAATAACTTTTAATATGATTTTAAAGTACGGACTTTGAGCATTAAAAAGCATATCAATTAATTACGATTGGATGAAGGACATAGGATATCTTTGCAATTAAAGTGAAAACTTGACTTTTTTCCAGTTATATTAGTTTTTCGTTTTTATATACATCGAGTTTATTTTCATGTTATTTTCAATTTATAACGATCTTTCAACCCCCGTATATTTACAAAAATAAAGCAAATCAAACATATTAGCTAGGTTGACACTAGTATTTCGATCTGGCTAAAGATCTCATCAGAACCCGAAGTTTTAGAAAAGCTAGAGCCTCCATAATAGGCAGAACTTTAACAAAAAACCTATTAATAATCAATTTTGCTCCATTCTTTTTTCTTTTTTGTGAGTACCCAATAAAGAACGCTGCTTACATGCAAGCAGGTTTGTAAGGGAGTAAGCCGAAAAGAATCCCTTACAAAAAAGCTTACATATGCCATGATTTTTATATGGCGAATTCCCACTTGGAAACATTACTTTTGGGCATAATAAGCGCGGATTTTAGAGCTTACAAAAAGCTGTGATTTCATGGCTATCAGTAAAATCATAATTCATGTCTACATTATCACGATTAAAAGTAATAATACAGTTAGAATACTATGTAGGTAAAGACCACTGCAAATGTAGTTAAAAGCAAATGAAATTTCACTTAAAGAAATGACGAATTACATTTTAGTAAATTCAACTAGCATTTATTTTTTTATTTTTTATAATAACAAGAAACAACTGTAATAAATGAATGTATAATCATAAATCAGTAATTTGATGTAGTTTGTTTTTTAAATGAAGTACAAGGTTAGTAAAAAATTTAATTTGTTCTACAAACGACTGACATTAACACTAAAAATAAAGAAACTGTATTACAACCCAAACAACTACATATTTTTAAAGCAGAATTTCCCTGAGTGTATGAATATACATAATTTATTTTACATAAAATTCTACAGATATTTATTTTTTCTTGTCAACATTTTTGACATATAATATAATCATTTTATTTTTTTACCGCTCCACATGCTAGCTCTTCAGAAACAGGTAAATGACTAATTATTTTTTCATTACATACTCGACAATACCAAACACAATCGGAAATCACTCGGAAAAATTGATACAGATCTTTTATAATCCGCGATATGAAACTTTCTGCATTACAACCTGCATCCTTATATGGGATTAGAGTAAGCTGCTTACAACCTGTATCCTGGTTAGGAAAACAGTAAGCTAAAAATTTTTGTTTATTTATTTTTATACGAAAATTATTAATTTCTTTTGCTGCTTCTCAGTATTATGTAATAGTAAGCACTGTTATATCCTGCTTCTAAAAACACGAAAATTTTTTACTGGGTATTATAAAATTCCTTAATCAAATTTGCAAAATTTTAGCACATGATGTTAATTTATTAATTTTAGCGAAAGAACCATCGCTTTAGTATAAAAATTTTATGAAAATTCAATCTGAAGTTCAACATTTTTGTTTTTTTAATTAATTTTGTATGCATTTATTATGGGAAAATAAAAAAAAATACATTTTTGAGCATGCATAATTTGAAATCGTTTTTTTTGTTAAGAAAAAGATTTTTCAAGTTGAAGATCATTTGTTTTTTTGTTAAATAAAAAACCGTGCAATGTTTAGTTATTAATCAAAAAAGTTTTCTGTCCGCTAACTTAAAACAATACGGGTAAAGCGTTGCTCTTGTTCCTTCAAAATTTGGGTAAAAATATTTTACCCCTTCTACATTGGTTGTCTGATGATTTTCGGTGACGCGAAATGTAACATGTAAGGACCTTTCAGTAGATAAAGTCTGCTTTAAGTTAGCGGACAGAAAACTTTTTTGATTAATAAATAAACATTGCACGGTTTTTTGTTTAACAAAAAACAAATGATCTTGAACTTGAATAATTTTGCTCACATCAATATTTTTGATAAAAGATCAAAAAATAAACTTTTAGTTTATAATTTTTTAAAATTTAAAAGTAAAACATTTAAGACGCACTTTAATTGACTGGAATTTGTGTTTAACATATCTGAATGTTTTTATCTGAATTTTATTAATTAACACTTTCGGCAGTATTGCGGGAATTCCCGTCATACACTTGTCCTTAAATAGACTAATGACGGGAATTCCCGCTAATTTTAAAATCGAATTTTTCAACCGTCAAAACTGAAATTTTTTATCATTGTACAAAATTAGTGTTGCTAAAGTGCTAAAATACAAGCACTAACAAGAAAAATCCAATTCAACAAATTCCAATAAGGAGAATTTTCATTTAAAGTGAATGTTCAATTATATATTTTTTGTGTAGAAACGCATTCATTGTTATATGAAAAAAATAAGTGATTCTCTGGCAGGCACCAGCCAAAATTAAATGAAGCCGAAAGTGTTAAGATTTGTCACATACTTAATATTTTTACGGTATACAAATAATATAAAATTTTTGTAGTTTAAGCAATTTTTTCTTAAAATAAGGGAGAATGTGCCCAAATTTTTTTCATTAATTAAGTAAAATGTGATGTTCACGTATCAAAGTTTTAGATCTTCTTTTCATTTTAGATATATTATAAACGAAATCGTAAAAAATGAGAAATTTTAACTCTAAATTGATGAATAGGGAGAATTACTGCACATTTCCCAATGTGTGCTGTATTAAACTAAAGAGCATAGTTGATACTATTTGAATGTTGCAAAAAAGTTGCATAATTATTTCCAATTTTGTATTATTTTATAAAAAGTTTATCGAAAAAATTTAAATTTCCTAAACAATAGTGTTTTGCAAATATTTCTTTAACTGTAGTTAATTTTGAAACATTTATTGCCAGTATTCGTCATCTGTGTCCAAAAGTCGTTTAGAAATGATAGGTCGCAACCCCGATGCATAACATTTTTCTGATTTTGTTTAACTGTGTTATTAGGGGGTTTCAGCATTTCTATTTTTTTAATTTTTGCAACTCTTGAGGCGAATTATAAATATTGATGGCCCAATAACAATTTCTTTGAGAATATAATTTCTTTGAGAATTTTTCCATATTTTTTGAAGGGTGAGTACGGGGTTTCTGAAATTGATTATGTGCAAAAGGGTTATGAAAATAAGTTTTTTTGAAACATTTTTTTCTCTTGTGCTTTGTTTTCAGAAAACCATATAAATCACAACTCAAGAGATTGAGCTTACTAAAATAAAAAATTTGATGTAAAATGATTAGTTTAAGGGTCACTCTGATGACCGCAAATATAATTAATTAAAATTTTTCCAAATTCAAACTTTAATAATTTCAGAACTAGGCATCGAGTGAAACTAAGTTTGTTGGAAAGGCCTTTCAAATATCTTTAATTTGGTATCAATCTTGCCTCTGACACTTCTGGTGAAATGTTGAAAAATTAAAAAGTCAAAATAAAATCATTTATTTTCTCATAGTGCGCCTTAGATTTGGCCAACAAGTATGAAAATTTCAAAAATCGTAATGTGGTATCAAATTAAAAGTAATATAAAGACAGCAAATTTTATTTCACGCCAATACAACACCTATTTCTGAAGTTATTGAGTTAGCAAAATTTAGATTTTTTTCTTTAATGTTATCAGAGTGAACCCTTCAACTAATAATTTGAACGCCGAATAATTTTTTTTGTAGACTTGAACTCTTCAAAAGTGATTTATATGGTTTTGTGAAAGCGCAGCACAAGAGAAAAAATAAAAATTATTTTTCAAATTTTGCACATAAACTATTTTAGCAACTCCGTACCCCTTCGAAAAATCTGAAAAAATTCTCAAAAATCTTTTGGGCCATAAGTATTTATATTTTGTTTCAAGATCTGTAAAAATTCAAAAAATTGGAAATACTAATTCGCCCTAATTAGCATACAAGTATAAAAACTTTATATAAGCCCTGATAAAACTTTATAAGTGGCAGTGTATTTTGAGGATATATGATCGTATATGATTATACATGTTCATATATGCTCTTATATGATTTATATATTTTCATAGCCGATCATTTATGATCACATATGAGCCCATTTATATGTGCTATTCTCAAAATTATTTACAATTAGTTTTAATTTTTTTATTAGTCTGTTTTTATGCGATAACTTTCTGCAAGAAGCAAAAAAGTTATGGAGATTTAAAATTTTAAAAACTCGGAAAATTACGTTTCTGAATTGATTTTTAAAAAATGTTGCAATTGGATAATATTGTTTTATATTTTCTGGCGTTTTCAACGACATTAACCCGCTTATTTTTTGCTTTTCAAAAATCTTTATCAAATTCTGTAGTGTTTAAAAAAATTAAGTTTTTCAATCGCACCATAAAACTAGATCTAGTACTACAGCAATCAAAGCATTAATTCATGAAAATCAAAAATTGAAATGAATATTCCTCCAATATTCATGTGTATAAAATTAAAAGGCATAACATAATTATGCTCAACCAACAGTAGTATTTCCTAACACAAAAAAAAACAATTTTTTTGGATCATTTTTAAAAAACTTGTAGAGAAAAACTCCATTTTTAGTAAAAATCAAGTCTCAATATCTGAAAAACCGTTGGTCCGATTTAATTGTTTTTTTTTTTTTTAAATATTCGATCTTAGTGTACTTAAATTAATTATAAATGATGTGTCGCAAGACATATTTTTATTAAAGCAGTTCAAGAAAAATTTTCAAAAATTAAAAAATAAAATTAATGCTATCCGACTTTTCTCAAATTCGACCCTATAACTTTTAGACCTAAATCGAGAGTTGAAAAAAAAAATGCCGCTCTAATGGACATGTATGATAATATATGTAAATATTACGAGGGCGGATCAATAAGTCCGTGACTTTTCGAACTTCCCTCGTAGTTATATGAAAAGCAACACTGCTCCCTTCAAGTACCACCTGTTAATAGACTGCTGTCGAATTTTGAGCAAGTTCCGGCATTTATTTTGCGTTTAACAGCTGTTAAAAAAATACAACCTTGTGGATTTTTTTAAAAATGGAAAAATGTGAATTTCGAGAGCTCATTAAAGTTATTTTTTGCGAAAAGAAAACCGTCAATCAAACCAAGGAAAAGCTTGATAAAGACTATGGGGACTCTGCATCATCGATTTCAATGTTAAAAAAGTGGTTTACTGACTTTCGTTGTGATCGCACAAGTACAAATGACGCTGAACGTTCTGGACGGCCAATTGAGGTTGATACACCGGAAAATGTCAAAAAAAATCCACGATATGGTGTTGGCCGATCGAGGAGTAAAAGTGCGTGAGATTGTTGATGCCATAGGCATTTCATATGGCAGTGTGGTTTCGATTTGATCAGTTGAGTTTAAGAAAGCTGTCTACAAGATGGGTGCGGCGTTTGCTCTAAATTGACCATAAACGTAATCGTGGCCAATTAGGTGATGGCAACAGTTTTTTGGGATACACGCGGAATAATCCATATCGGAAAAACAATAAACGGCGAATGTTATGACAACTTATTGCCCCGATTTAACGAGGATTTAAAAAAAACGACCCCATATGACCAAGAAATGTGTATTTTATGGGCCTCGATAAATCCTATTTTGTGGAAGGGATACAAAAATTGGAGAAACGTTTTATTAAGTGTATTTAGCTAAAAGGATATTATTTTGAAAAGTATTTTTTTTTTTTTTTGCAAAAAAAACTTTATTTCTTGAAAAAAGTCACGGACTTATTGAGCCGCCCTCCTACCTCAACTTTCGTTAATGCACAAACATACACATACATATATGATTCCTCATATGAACACATATGAATCATTTATGAACACATATGTCTGAATGATCTGTTGATGCATGTGGACATGTATGAAGCATGTGTGCTCGTGTATGGATCCATATCTGTCGATTTTTAACAGGGTTAGTATAATCCCGCTTTTTGAACAAAACTAGTAAATAGCCCCTTAATAACATTTATATTGGAGTTCGAACTTTAAGATTACAACAATATTAGTCTTTTTAACAAAAACACCCATCTCTGATCTTTAACATTTACAGTATTCTTTTATTTCTTTTACATATTCATCAATTTACTTTTGATTACAAAAACAAAAGTTTCACTTGTTCATCATTTTGTCTCACATTAAATTGATTGATTTTAATCTCACTATATTATGATTGAATATTAATGAGTTCGGTTAACAATGTGAAAGTGTAGTGCTACAGATTTAGGTTTTATCTTAACGTAAAGAAGATAAAGCTATAAAATTTAAGTAATAATATAAATTATTAGTTTAAGTCACTAGTGGCCATCGTTTTTCATTCGTTCAGTATGAAACATTAATTTATTACCCTTTCGGGGAGAGAAATTAATTTATATGAAATATTATATACAAAGGCGGGATTTTAATTAGCTATTTTCAACATTAATATACACATTAGGGTGGGGCGATTTGTGATTCTTGGGATTGTACTGAGCAAAAAAGTCCACTACACCATACGTCTACGGTGAAAATCGAGATTCCAGATTTTGACTTTTTAGCCGTATTTTGTGAAAGTAACAATGAGTGGGATGGACATATCTCAGGAAGTAGGAGGAGCTTATGCAAGATTATGGTATCAATCTCTTCTTTGGAAGATTCTCTAGAAGATTAATGCATCAATCATATTTGTGGGTGGTGTTTAAGGGGTTAATTTCAAAATAGGGCTTTTTTGCAGTATTTTGTGGAAGTAACAATCTATGGGATGGACATATCTCAGGAATCTTATCCAAGATTATGGTATCAATCTCTTCTTTGGAAGATTCTCTAGCAGATTAATGCATCAATCATATTTGTGGGTGGGGTTTAAGGGGTTAATTTTTAATTTCAAAATAGGACTTTTTTGCCGTAAAGTCCAAATCTTGATGCTCGATTTTCACCGTAGACGTTGGTCTAGTGGACTTTTTTGATCAGTACAATCCCAAGAATCAGAAACGCGAAGCGCCCATTAAGATTTTTTCCTTCCATACTAATCGCCCCACCCTAATATAAATATAATATATATTATTATTTATTAATAAGCTAGAATTTAATGGTCTATAAAAAAAATGTCGGCAACTTAATAATAGATAATTCAAATTCTGACGTTGGATATTCCGATTTTAATAATTTTATAATAGAATTCATTTGAACCTTTTCAACCCCATTTTTCTGTGTAGAAAATATTTGATATAAGCGACAAACGTAAGCTCCCAGTGTAGAAACGGTAATGGCATATCATTATTTTATGGACTACCACTACACCAGCTAACTTTATTTATTAATTAAATACAAATAATTATGACTTACTACTAAGTAAAGGGTCCGCCATCTAACGTTTTTTTTCAACTAGTGCTTATTTCGTGAATGGTAACACTTAGCTCATGTCTGATTTGACAGATAATTAGTTTTATCCTTCCGCTGAACGAATATGGTCCGTATGTTCGTTATCTTGTGAAAAAAGTGAAAGAAACTGGCATCCTCATCGATAAACTAAAGCGTGAAAAGCCCAAAACAGTACCCGAGAATATTGCTGCTGTGGTAGAAAATGTGCGTAAAGCGCCATCAACATCAATTCACCGTCGTTCTCAACAATTGAACATTTCGGAGACATCATTGAGACGAATTTTGCATAAAGACCTTGGTATGACGCCATACAAAGTCCAATTGGTTCAGGAGTTCAAAAAAAAACAGAAGTTATTTGGCGGACCCTTTAGTTATTTTCCCCATTATTTAAATACGAAACTGAATGTATTAACTTTATCATTATTTTAAATAAAAATTAATGATCTCCCAATTTTCTGAAAATCTCTCTTTAATCGCGGTATTTTTTTACTTCTATGTATTTTAAACTACTTATTTTTGATTTTTTGTAAGCTTGAAATTAATTACATTTTGTGGAAGCAAGTCATTTACGTAATGATCTAAAAAAATGTTTAAATCTATCTTTAGTCCCATTATATTTTCAACTCCAGAAAGTACATATACAACTACTAATTTTTGATTTTTTCCAAGATGGATAGTAATACAATTTTTTGAAAGCAAGCCATTTATGTTTTTATCTATTAAGTACAACATGTTGAAATGGCTTAGATGGTAAAGCGGTTGACTGACTGGAGTCCCAGGTTCAAATCCCGTGTGGCCACATAATATTAAAAAAAATTTACAAAACAAAATATTTTGTTATTAAATTTATTTTTTTTTCGAAAATAAATTTTTTAGAGTCATTATTTTTATCTATACTAGTAAGCATAAGCATAGTTAACCACATACGTATTTTTTGATTTTTCGTAAGGTTGTTTGTAATCATATGTCATTATTTTGGTTGACATCACCATATAAACGTAATACGATTTCTAGTGACTATTGTAAGTATTTATCGTCAGATGAATCTCCTATTACAGCTTCAACAAAAATACAAAGAGAACTAGATATGCTAGATATAATGGAAAATTGTAGTTAATACTGAAAAATCAGTATACTTTGAGGAAAAACGATTGTTCGCCGGTTTATATAAATGGATCCCAAATACCTGAATCCAATAGTGTCAAATACTTAGGAATGTATTTGGATAGAAGACTTACATGGAAAGATCACATAAAAAAAAAGAGAACATTTAAATATAAAAACGAAAAAGTTGTATTGGCTGTTAGGACCAAATTCTGAACTCAGGCTTGAAAACAAAATTAAAATCTATAACGCTATATTGAAACCTGTTTGGACATATGTTATACAGTTATGGGGAACTACAAGTAACTCTAACGTAGGAATTTTACAACGATACCAATATAAAACACTACAACAAATTGTTAAAACACCTTGGTATATAACAAATCACCATATGCATAAGGATCTCCTGATTCCAACCATAAAAAACGAAATAAACAGATTTAGTTCTCATTAAGGCTCAGTGACCATCCAAATACTACTAAAAAGACTAAAAAGATTTCATGTATTAGATTTGACATACAGTAAATAATATTGTAAATATGTAAATAATGTAAATAGTTCACATTATATACGGTTATTTGGTTTACTGAAACCTAATAAAGTAAGTTAATTACCCTCTTTTTATTTAATTTACTTAATAGATTGTAAATATAGATACAATAAAAAAAAAAATCTAAGTACTTGCCATAACCAAATATGTACTTTTGACCGTACCATTTTAGAGGCAAAAAAGTGCACCGGACAACTTCGAATATCAATCATTTTTGCAAGGAAATTAAAAAAAAATGTTTTGCTGAACGTGGCGGTAGTCTTTTTAAAATGTTTCGTTATATCTTCCGTATTTACAGTCGGATCTTAAAGTATGATATATCGATGTTTTTGCCTCGAGGAGACTAATTTTATCGAAATACTTCCTTAGCAAAAGTTTTAGGGTGGTAGGAACTGAGATCTGGTGGTTAAATAATAGATCGGGAAACTTGGGGTTAATGGCTCTAAGAGAAAAAATATTGATCTCCTCGAGACAAAAACATAGATATATCATATTTTAAGATCCGACTGTAAATACGGAATTTATAATGAAACCGGGAATATATTTTTTTTAAATATTCTCTTATGAATTGAATAGGTCTATTTTTGTTTTTTCGATCTGGTATCTGAAGAATAATGCTTTATCTGGATTAAAATAATCTCTTTAAGGAAATTACATTTAAAAGCTAACATTTAATAATCCAAGTTCATCTAAAATATTCAATTAATATAAATTTTTATATAGTTTTAGTGTATACTTAATTTGTAAGCAAGTTATTTTACGCTTTTTAATAAAAAGATTTTTATTAATTCAAAATAAATTTACGTTATCTAAGTTCTATGAAACGGTATCCCGGAAGAAATCCTAGCAAAAGTTAAAAACCCTAATGTAACTACATTTGTAACCACATTTTTAAGAAGATTGTTTAATTTGATTAAAAAGAAAATTAAATTCTTAACGAGTTTGTGTCTTAAGTCTTTTGTTTTTTTATATGATTTTTTTAAGAAAATTGTATATTTTGTCTATTATCAAATCAAAGGCATTACAAATTGTTAAACTATTTATGGAGACTTTGTGTGTGGTTTCGGTGTGGACAATTGATAGAACGAGTGGGATCCCGGGAAGTTTAAAATATTTTCCCAGAAATCAAAAAAGTTTTGCGAACAGAAAACCCAAATTTAAATACATTTGTTAACCACATTTTTTTTAAGGGCGTTTAATTTGATTAAATAGAAAATTAAAATATTTGCTAGTTTGATTATTTTGAAACATTCGTGTTTTTCACCGATTTCAAGATATTTAGTTGGGCTTATGGTTACATATTTGCAAGAAATCATACTAAACACTTTTGCCTTCGAAAAATTAATCATTTTTATTTGTTGATGCCTTTTCGATTTTAGTATTGATTACAGGCTTTCATATTATCCATGAACCTGGATTTAAAAAAAAGTAATATTATAATAATTGAAAATGCAAAAAAATATAATACCTATTTCAGCGATTTAAAATGTTTTCATTTGTAAGGATTTTATTGAATAACAACGGTTCCTTACATATATATAACAAACTCGTATAAAGACAAAATTGGTATTGTCACTACCCAGGAAAAAAATTACACATTCCAAAAAGAAGGTGATGCCCACACTTGCTTACATATCTCATTGCCAAATTTAGTAACTGCAATACCAAACTCATTCCAACGATAGAGTCAAAAAAGCAAGTATTGTAATCAATTCTTTAAATTTAAACCAGAAAGCATGAACTCAATAACAAAGTAATTATTTACTTAAAAGAAAATAACAATGTTATTAACTTATATGTATAACTTTTTGTACTCAAGAAGTAATCATATACTTTTTCTTAATAAAAGGACGTTATTGGAAGTAGTTCCTAATTTTGAAAAAAGAAGTTATACAATTTTAAAGAATTTATCTCATATATTATTTCAAACAAATTTTATTTGCAGGAAAATAATACTAAAAACAGAAATTGCATGTTGTCTAAATTTTGTTAACCTGTGGTTAGGTATAAATTAGGGAAACGCACGTGAGCAGAAAAGCAGAAAATTGTGAGTGGAAGTTGAAATTACTGACGTTATCGTGAGTGAGTGTAAAAAAAATTTTCGAGGGTGATTGTGCGTGAACCATATTTTTGTTTTTCAATTTTGAATTGTTCTTTTTTTTTGAAAAATTTATATTTTCGTGGTTTAAAGCTCCAAAATTATGACAAACCCATGTTATCATAACAATTCGATGTTTCACTTTTTAGGATTTTATTTCCGTATGAGTTTTGATCGTTACATTTGAATGACCTTCACCCAAAAAATAAGTTAGTAGAAAAGTTAGTAAAACGTCTTGTAAATCAGGTATACTATTTTTTAGCAAAATTTTTTGCTAAAATCCTGTTTTCAGCTAAAATTTTTGTTATACTTATTCAGCACTTAACTGTTTTATACTAATGCTTTACTAATATACTAATGTTTTACTAATTAATTTTGCTAAAAAAAAATTGTGCTGATACACTCAGGAAATTATGTTGGTAAAGACGACAGCAATTGTAGTCAAAAACAAATGAAATTTCATTTTAAAAAAGGACGACTTACATTTCATTAAATTCAACTAACATTGTCATTTGTTTTTTAATGTTCAAAAAATGACTAACAATTGTAGTAAAAATGAACCACATGGTAGTAAAAAATAAACCAAAAAATTTTTTTTTTTATTTTTTTAAATAACAAAAAACAACTGTAAAAAATGAATGTAAAATCATAAAACAGTCATTTGATGTGAGTTGTTTTTTAAATGAACTACAAGGTTAGTAAAAAATTTTATTTGTTCTACAAATGACTTACATTTACATTAAAAATAATGAAACTGTATTACAACCCAAACAACTACATATTTTTAATGCAGAAGTTCCCTGAGTGTAAGCACATTAATAGTGTGGACGACAACCAGATTGAAAGATATACGCAGAATGAAGTAGATGTCGCGGCATGTCAAGATGTAGTAGAGAAGAGGAAAATGATACTAAAAAGTACAGTTCTAATAAGACATATAAAAAAATCAACCATGGAAGTTTTTGTATGTCTTTTTCATACATAAAACAAAATTGAGGATTAAAATAACTTAAATTTTGCGTTGTCACCGGCTTGTGAAAATAATTGTCTATTAGTTAAATAAAATACAAAATAAAATATTTATTTATTTAAACTAAATGTTTATATGTGTGGTCAAATTGCAAACAAACATATACAGAAATGTAGACAGAGTAAAGTGAAAGACAATGACACACATCACAGGTAGATTTTTATGGTTCCTTTTTCTTATTGCAAAAGGGTTGTTTTTTTCGTTTTGTTTGTTTTTGTTTATTTTTTCGTTTCTATAATTATCTTCGGCAGTTGCGACAGCATCATTTAGACAACCATTGATGTAAGTAATTGAAAGAAAATTTTCGTTATGTTATATATATTTATTTCTATATATTTTCAGATATTAAATTAATTCATGTCGTCAATGTGGAAAAATGAAAATTTTTATATTTCGTTATTATAGTAGATTACACAGGTCAACAGCAAAAAAAGGCTTGACTAACCACTATATAGATTTGATGCATCATGGCTGCCTAAGTACAAAAATGGTAAAATTTTTCAATTCTATGGATAATTTTTTTTTAAAAAAATTTTTTTTTTAAATTGACAATATTTTGAGCCATTTATCCACTTATGTTGTCATAACTCAAAAACAACTAGTCCGATTTTGTCAAATTAAATTTACAAAAATTAAGGTTTACAATATCTTTAAAGAACGTGTACAATTTTTTTTTAATGCGATCAATAGTTTCAAAGTTATAAAACAAATTGTTAGCAAAAAAATGCTAAAAAAAAAAAAAATTTGAAAAACAAAAATCTGGAAAAAATCGAAAACTGCAAAAAATATTACTTTTTATTTTTTTGTAGTAAAGCTACATATCATGCGAATTAAACTAGATATGGATCATAACAATCGATGCATGCTTTACATTTTTATTTACAATTAATTGAAGGTATCGCATATTTACAAGCACTGTAGAAAATTGTACCTACTATATAATGAAAATGCAGAACATAAAAACTCAGGTGCATTTTACGACACGCATTTTGGCAAAACCCCTTTGGGAAAAACCTCTATGACATTTTTATGATTCTAATAATTAAAAAAAAATAAGTAATAAACAAAAGATTGTTTAATTTTTACGATTGCGGTAGGATAGTAATAAAACGCTCATAAATGTGCGTGTACGCTGAAGTGCTCTTATTTTCCGTTAGCTACCTGTAACGGATAATTTTTTTTTTTTTCATAAAAGTCCTTAATGTTTTTTAGGATTCTTGGGAATAATAAAAAATTTGCAGCACACACAAACTGTATCCACACAAAGGGTTATCCCAAATTATAGTATCAGTATTTATAAGATCTCCTTGACCCTTTTTATTTCATTCAGGAAGTGTTTGCGATAACGCAAACATCATTTAATACCTACACAAAAATTAGAGTCATACACTTTAGGAGTTAAAAACAATTTTCAAATATTAATAAAAATGAGCCAGAACATTTTTATGTAAAAACGATCCAGATTTATTTTGTTATGTGTGCGGCCAATATATCACCGGGAAAAAACGGAAGTGCTTCTTAACTTCATTGCAAAAGTCATATCAAGATTGCTATAATATCTATCCGCACAATTTGAACCAGCATTGGACACCGAGTACTATATGCATTCCATGCCGATTGAATTTATCTATGAAGTCTTCTAACGTAAAGTAAGTATAAATTAATAGATTTGGAATATTTTATAATTACAATATTTCTTAATTAAAATTTGAATTCTTCATATTCTTGATTTCAATTTTTTTTTCATTTTACAGACGACACTTGGAAATTTTGAAGCCTATGCTATGGAGAGAAACAGCGAACCACGCATCCGAGTGTTATTTTTGTTTAAGTACAAAAAGCGGTTTTGGAAAACATATGCGATGGTCTTACCCCACGAGGTCTGATGATGGGTTTACACTTGCAGTTCTACATTCACAAGAAATATAATATGCTCAAGATCGGGGTGCAAGCTGTAGTCATGTGCTTTCATCTTCACCAGGACACTCAACCTCAAGTATGTCTTACCAATCAGATATGTCAGATCCAGCACTACCATCTACAGCTGAAAATGACGAGTTCATCCCACACAAACATTTCTCGCCGAGACCATAGAATCAAGATCAGCTTAATGATGTAATTAGAGACCTTCGATTGTCGAAAAGATCTTCTGAATTACTTGCGTCCCGGATGAAAGAAACAGGTCTCATAACTAAAGAAACTAAAGTTTTCGTATTACCGTACTCGAGAAAAAGACTTACTTCATTATTTTGCTGAAGAGGATGACTTTGTGTACTGCACAGATATTTCTGGTTTGATGACTGCCATGGGCTTACAGAAATATGATTCAAACGAATGGCGTTTATTTATCGACTCATCAAAACGCAGCTTGAAGTGTGTCCTTTTGGATAATGGAAATAAATTTCACTCCTTGCCGATCGCACATTCAACCAAAGTAAAAGAAGAATACTCTGTAATTGCATTGGTCATGAAGAAGATAAAGTATGATGAACATAAGTGGGTAATTTGTGTTGATCTTAAGATGGTAAATTTCCTCTTAGGCCAACAAAGCGGCTTTACAAAATATCCTTGTTTTATATGTTTATGGGACAGCAGAGCTAAAACAGAACATTGGAAGAGAAAACAATGGCCTTCTAGGGAAACACTAGTTCCAGGTACGCCAAATGTTATAAATGTGGCTCTAGTGTCCCGAGATCGCATCATATTACCCCCCTCTTCACATTAAACTTGGTCTGATGAAACAATATGTTAAAGCACTTAACAAAGATAGTGAATGTTTCCAGTATATTTCAAGGAAGTTTCCCAATCTAAGTATGGAAAAGCTGAAAGCAGGCATATTTGATGGCCCACAAATTCGCAAATTGGTGAACGATACTGAATTTGGCAGTTCAATGTCAGAAATTGAGAAGAATGCATGGGATTCGTTTGTATGGGTTATTCAAAATTTCTTAGGCAATAACAAGGGTGATGATTACGTTGCGCACGTTGAAGAGATGTTAACTCACTTCCAGAATCTTGGATGCAACATGAGCATCAAAGTACACTACCTGCACAGTCACTTAGATCGTTTTCCTGAAAATCTAGGAGAATTGAGTGAAGAACAGGGCGAACGATTCCACCAAGATATCCGGACAATGGAGGAACGATACCAGGGTCGCTGGGATGCACACATGATGGCTGATTTTTGCTGGAGTATTCAGAGTAACACTTCGTTATTCAACAATAGTAGAAAATCGACTAAAAGAAAATTTCAGAGTTTGTAGTTTATAATACATATTTATTTATTTATTTTCTTGTTTTATTTATTATAATAAATGTGAATAATAAAATATAAATTTTCTACTATTTAATTTATTTATTTATTTACATTTAAGCTCATCCAACACAAATGTCTTTCCGAAGAATAGAATCAGTATATTCTAGGTAGGGTTTTGCCAAAAAAATACACGAATGTTACTATGTAATGCATTTTTGATGTGAAAATTTGTACATAGCATGGGGAAAATGTTTTCAAAATTCAATCAATCGAAAGAAGAACATTAACTACTCAATTTTATGTATATCAGACAAAAAACTAAAATTTGGTGAAAATGAGCGAATTCACTTAATTGTGAATAAATTCGAAAAAAATCAATCGATTTTTATGATCGATATCTCATTTTGTTCCTATTACATGTGGCTTTGCGATAAAGCAATAAATCTGAACGATTTTTGACGTTTTCGATTTTTTATGATTTTTTTAAAACAAAAAAATTTGCTATTTTCACGTAAAAAAAATATTTTTTCCCTCAATTTTTTATTATAACTCCAAAACTACTGAGCCGATTGAAACGCAATATATTAACGGATTAAAGGCTATGTAAATTTCAGTTTTTCTAAATTTATTTGAATAATATCGGACTAATTTTTTTTTAGTTATCATTAATTATGTGGAGAAACGTCTAAAAAAATTTATAATTTTAATTAAAAATTTTTTAAAAAAAAACCTCTCCATAGAATTTCAAAATTGAACCATATTTGTACTACTGGGACCACAATACATCAAAATTGTATAGTGGTTTTCAAAGCCCCTAAAATTTTTTCAAAATTGTTGCCTTGTGTTATTTTTAAAAGAATCACAAAAATATAGTTTATGATTTTCAGCAAATAAATTAACTAAATTACAATGTTTCTACAAATTTTTTGCGTTTTTTTTCAGTCTACTAAAATTCAGCAAAAAATTTATTAATTTTTAGCAAGGCTTTTGTATTTCTAATCTACTAAGTGTTAGCAAAACTTTTGCTGAATCCACTAATTTTCAGCTCGCTGATTTTTAGCAAAAAAAAAAGATTTTGCTGACATTAGCAACTTTTTTGCAAGCATCCTCCTGACTAAAATTTTGCTGACTTTACAAACTTTTTTTTTTGAGTGTAGGAGAATCACGTGTGAGTAAAAGTTGAATTTACTTATGGAACTACTTCTTTTTTTTTAAATGTAAGTACTTCTTATTTTTTCTAGGGAACTATTTATTTTTTTTTGTGTAAGTACTTCGTAGTTTTACAATGGAACTATTTCTTTATTAAAAAATGTGTGTAGTTCTTAAAAATATAAAGTAAATAGTTCTTCGACCTAAAAAATAATCAATTCTAAAGAATCAATTATTTTAGTCTCACGCCCTGTTAAAAGAATCGAGTAGGTAATCTATTAAGGAATGCGTTCTGCCCAAAATGCTTCATTACAAACCTGCTTACCTTTTTGGAAATTTTTTGCTGGGTATAAATTAAAAATACGTGATTTTTCGCCAATTTTTCAAACATGGCACATAGCAAATTTGTCAGTATTTGATAGGCCAACTTTGTTTCATCAATAAGCTCTTTAAATTTTTCCGATATTTGAAGTAACAGCAAAAACACCATACCAACGTATGTCAAAGTACGACTTTTCAGCAATATACTTCACTTTCAGATGACATAAAAAGTTTTATGAATAAATCTTAATACACTATTTTCCCTAATATGGCGTGAAACAATGTTTTTAAAACTTTTGGTTAAGATATCTCCAAAGCGTGGTGTAATGGAGACATTTTGAGGTCAGATTCGGATTCAGCGTACATAAAACTTTTAGAAAAGTATATTCTGCTCTCAGTACTATAAATATGATTAATAAAATGATCAGTGCGCTCCGGCTAGTTGGTAGCGTGCTAACTTATCTGTGCGGGGGTCGTGGGTTCGATTCCCACCAGAGGCACTGGTCTGTTTTCGCTACAATGCGCCGAGCGCCACAGTAGCTAGTGCTCTGTTAGAGTAATAGTATATAATTTGTAATTATATGATTATTAATTAATTAAAAAAAAAAAAAATTGAATTATTACCTATTTAAAAAAAATATTATATGGAAAATTTCCCAATTTTTTTATTCTACACTACTTTATTGCATTTCTGTAACGAATCGAATTTAAAAAACTAAATATCTAACGAATTTTAAAACAAATGAACAAAATTAAGAATACATTATAAACTTTATGATTACTCAGTTTTCATAAACTTTTAAGGCGGTATGAAACAAGACCCCAATGAATTAAGGCCCCAAACCGAAAATGAAGTAAGGCCCCAAAAATTTCGATTAAAAAAAATTGGGGTGTTATTTCATTTTTTGGGACTTTATTTAATTTTTTTTTGGACTTTATTTCATAATGAAATTAGGCCCCAATATGAGAAATGAAATAAGTCCCCAAATAATATTTTTGGGGTGTTATTTCATTTTCTTAAAAAGCACAATTTTTAAGTAATATAAGCAAATAACCGTTATAATTACTGCATGAATTATCAAGTTATTAATGTAAATAGTTATTTGCTATTAGTAAGTGAGATTATACCGTGTAGTAATTTTGAAGTTTCTTTTATGTCGCACGCAGAAAAAAACTTTAGTTGCGAAGCCGCCTGCCGCGTTCTACGGAGGAAAAAGCCCCTAAGACCGGCCGAAGGCCGCCACCCAGAAGAACTTGTTTTTCAAATCAGATGTCGAATCCGTTGAAATCTTATATTTTTAAAACATCAAGTAATTTGTAAAAACAAGTTTTTCTGTGTGGCGGCCTTCGGCCGCTCTTAGGGGGTTTTTCCTCCGTAGAACGCGGCAGGCGGCTTCGCGAAATAAAGTTTTTTCTGCGTGCGATTATACGATTTAAAAAATTTAGTTTTGTTTTGTGATATACTACTAAAAAATATTAAAAAAAACTGTATTGATATACTAAACATTATTAATCTTTTATGAATTAATTAGGAATAAAGAAATATTTCAAAGTAATATATAATTTTGTTTTTTTTTTTATTGGGGCCTTATTTCATTTTCAAAATGGGGCTTTACTGCATTACGAAATAAAGCCCCAAAAATTGGGGCGTTACTTCATTTTGTTTTGGGGTGTCGTTTCATTTGTTTGGGGGTTTATTTCATTTTTTTTGGGGTATTGTTTCATAATGAAATAAAGCCCCAAAAAATGGGTCGTTATTTCATTTTTGGTTTGGGGACTTATTTCATTGGGATGTTGTTTCATACCGCCAACTTTAAATTTTAATTTTAATTTTTCACGTTTACGGTCGAATGAAAATTTGCAATTTTTTTACAATATAAATGCATTTATTTCCAAATTTACCGTTACTTCAGAAATGCCTGTTATTAAATATTAAAATCTAGTTGTTGTTAAATAATAATTGAGAAAAAAATTTTGAATTACATTCATGCATAACGTGTCGCATTGTTTCAAATTATTTGTTATTTATATGTAAAGGAGTGCAATTAAGGGTTAATGGAATTGATTCAGCGCTTAAGTTGCCACAAAGCGAAATGGGGTTTGAAGTAACTACTGTTGTATTCGCTAGGAATGACAAAATTTTATTTTTTTAAATATTAACGCTTAACATGAATTTGCATTTTATTAAAAATTAATATAATAGTTGTTGTGTAGCAAAATATTAGCTTTACTTGGAATTCCCTATTATGCACAGTGGGATAAATCACACAATTTGTGGACTAACCTGGCTAAATTCAACCTTTTTAAAAAGGTTGAATTTAGCCATCTTGGTAAAACAAAAACTTGGGTAATCCAAATATGAAGGTAAAAATTTCAGTTTTTGCTTAAATGAAAATTTTCACTATTCAATAAAATATTTATTAATAGACATAATCCAATGATTTTTTGGATTTAACTAGACTTTAAGGTCAACAAATCGAAAAAAATGTCAGAATTTATGATTTTCTGAAAACAATCCCACAATTCCTACAAATAAAAAAAAAATTTCCAAAAATGTGAGTTTTTTTCGTTTTTTGCTGCCATGTCGTCATTTAAAGCGGGGATTGGAAATGACTTACACACTACATTAGGTATCTCTTGGAGTATCTAAAACCGGTTTCCACTACCCAATTGGAGGCGTGTACAAATTTTAACTGTGAGTTGAAGTTGATATTTACCTCAAAAATATGGCAACTTTGGAAGCGGATGTTGGGAAAAGTATTTACAAATCAAAATTTTTTTTACCACAACTCGCCTTTATATAAAAAGACCTTCCAGAAAGTATACATACTTTATATGTTCAGAAGAAAAATATTTGTCTGGAGCGATAAGAAGTTTGATGCTTTTTGGGGAAAATATCGCCAAAATTTACTTTTTTTTTTAATTTCTACTTTAAACTAATGTAATTTTTGACTGAAACAAGACATTGAACTAATTTTTTTTTTATTCAATCAATTTTATTGGCTAAATAGCCGTTATTTTAAAACGAAAATTGGTCCCAATTTTCTCCCGATATTCGAAAAACTTTGGACCTGAGTAGGACAAAATTTGGAATTTCACATTTTCAAGTCCGAATATCTCGGAAACTATTGGAGGTAACCCACACATGTAAGCATGTTTTTTGTTCATCTTTAGAAGAAGCTTACTAATATGTTAATTTTTTAAAAATCGGATGAGAAACAAAAAAATGGCAAACACTCAAATTTTTTTATGAAAAAAGTACACAACTTTGGGCAGACATTTTGCCGCCCCAAAGGGTCTGGAAGGTTCAAAATCAAAACTTAAACTCCATTTTATGTCTTTTATGCATGTTCAAAATTTCATTGCAATCGGACTACAAGTTAACAAATGGCCGAATTATTTCCACAAATTTTGTGATTTATCCCACTGTGTTATGGCGTTGATGGTAATTTCAGTGATCTTCTTGCTGAACAAATTTTATTTATGCATACAAAAAAAAAAAAAAAAATTGGCTGGAATTCTATTGTAGTCACTAAAATTTAATCATTCTTCAATAATTTTTATTGTAATTACTTTAAATTCATCATCACAATAATAAAACTTAATTGTAATTAGAAAATATAAAATACTAACCAAAACACTGGCACATTACCAAAAATATTTTCATTTCTATTCAATATTGAAAAAGTAATATCTTCAACATTACTTTTAATTTCAACAATTAATATTCCATTTTTTCACTTAAGGAAAATATTTGCGGTTAACATTGAATATTAGTTTCGCCACAAAAATCACAATCACAATCACTTTATATAAAATACTAGCTGACCCGACAAACGTTGTTTTGCGTTCAAATTTTATTTGTATTAATTAGATGACCCGGCAGACGTTGTCCTGCCTAAAATTTTATTTAAGGCTAATAACTTTTCTAAAAATAGCAGAGTTTAATTAGTCAAATAGACTTTAATGGCTGTACACATACACAGAAAAAATTATCAACCTAAAATATCTAATTAAAGAATTGATTTGAATTTAATTTGTTTCTAAACAAATATTTAATTGAATCAATAATTATTTTTATTGACTTTTAAATATATAAATATATATTTTATTTTAGACGCAATTATCATATTATTTTTTCATACACTGTTTGCATAAACAGAAAATTTTCAGTATAAAATACCAAATACATTTGAAGTTAACAAACAAGTACATTTGAAGCACACACAGAAACAAACTCAGCATTGCAAAAAACACACATACCAACGTATAGATCACGCACTTTTTTGTGAGTGTCATATTTTTTTTTTTTTGTAGAAGTTATTTATAACTTTTATTTTTTAATTTTAATAAAAGGTTTAATTGCAACATCAATTAAAATTTTAATAGATTCAATAAATTATTTAATTGCAACCCGTTTTTAGTTTTTTCTGTGTAGCTTCCGTTTGGTGAAATAGTATTTATTCTTAAGACAGCCAATCAGAACCGTTCTTAGTTAGTGAAATTAAATGTCATATACATTATTTGGAAAAATAAAATCCGTTTAA
Organism: Delia radicum; assembly: GCA_021234595.1. NCBI lineage: Eukaryota > Metazoa > Arthropoda > Insecta > Diptera > Anthomyiidae > Delia > Delia radicum. The sequence goes on from CM037852.1 coordinate 111,704,057, forward strand.
AGGAATAAATTTGTACAGAGGACAAAAAGATTAAAACTTTTAAACAAAATGGGGCTTGAAAGGGGGCGTGGTGTATGAAACGTTTATATCTACCTTGGCTGGAGTACATAATGTGTTTACAATTTGAAGTAAATGTGTTATAAACTATATGAAAGCAATTACATAATTCAAAAAAAAGTGTGCGTGGTAGAAAAGAAGTAGCCTATTAGTCATGCCACAGGCCCAGTAAAATGTTATAAAAATTTCAGGAAGATCGGTCCAGAGGTCTGGTCTCCAATAAGGTACAAACAAACAAATAAACAAACACATATTCCATTTTATATACGAGAGCGGATCAATAAGTCCGTGAGCAAGTTCCATCAGTTACTTTGTGTTTAACAGCTGTTCAAACCTCGTGGATTTTTTTAAAAATGAAAAAAATTGAATTTCGAGTGCTCATTAAACATTATTTTTGCGAAAACCCCGTCAATCAAACCAAGAAAGGCTTGATAAATACTATGGAGACTCTGCACCATCGATTTCAATGGTAGAAAAGTTGTTTACTGACTTTCGTTGTGGTCGCACAAGTACAAATGACGTTGAACGTCTTGGACGGCCAATTGAGGTTAATACACCAGAAAATGTCAAAAAAATCCAAGATATAGTGTTGGCCGATCGAAGATTAAAAGTACGTGAGATTGTTGATGCCATAGGCATTTCATATGGCAGTGTGGTTTCAATTTTAAATGATCAGTTGGGTTTTAAAAAAGCTGTCTCCAATATGGGTGCCGCGTTTGCTCTCAATTGACCGTAAACGTAATCGTGTGACAACTTCAAAGGATTGTTTGGAGTTGCTTAACTGCAATTCGAATGAGTTTTTGCGGCGTTTTGTAACTGTGGATGAAACATGGATTCATTGCAACACTCCGGAGACCAATCAGCAGTCTAAATAATGGATTTCTCCAGGTGAACCGGCTCCAAAGAAGGCCAATGTAAGTTTGTCGGACAATAAGGTGATGGCAACAGTTTTTTGCCACATCAATTACCTTCAAATGGAAAAAACAAGAAACGACGAATATTATTACAACTTATTGGACTGATTTAACGAGGATTTCAAAAAAAAGAACGACCCCATTTGGCCAAGAAAACAGTTCTTCTTCATCAAGATAATGCACGGGTGCACACGTGTGCAGACTCAATGGCAAAATTCCATGAATTGGGATACGAATTGGTACATCATACACCATATTCTAAGGATTTAGCCCTCACAGACTAATTCAATTTTCCAAAGCTAAAGAAATGGCTCGGTGGAAAGAGATTTAGCTCCAACGATGAAATTATTAGTCAAACAAATGCCTATTTTATGGACCTCGAAAAATCCTAAAATCATCGGTCCATATTTCTTTAAAAATGATGCCGGTGCGAACGTAACTGTCAATGGCGACCGTTATCGTGCCATGATAACCGACTATTTGATGCCTGAAATTGAAGCTCGTGATCTCGGCGACATTTGGTTTCAGCAAGACGGCGCCACTTCGCACACATCGCATCAATCAATGGATTTATTGAGAGAACACTCCGGTGAGCACATAATTTCACGTTTTGGGCCGGTAGATTGACCACCAAGATCGTGTGATATCACACCGTTAGACTTTTTCCTGTGAGGATATGTAAAGTCTAAAGTTTATGCGGACAAACCCGCTTCTATTCAGGCCTTGGAGGAAAACATTACGCGTGTCATTCGCCAGTTACCAGTCGAAATGCTCGAACGAGTCATCGAAAATTGGATTTAACGGATGGACCATCTGCGACGTAGCAACGGCCAACATTTGATAGACATAATCTTCAAAAAATAAAAGCCAAAGAGTATTCTTTCAAATGATAATAAACATTCCCCATTAAATTTGAATTTTCTGTGTTTTTTTTGGTAAAAACTGAGAAATTACAATGATCTAAATCTAGAGTAAAGAAAATACTTTGAAGATAGCTTAGCAATTTTAAATGCCCGTATTTTATTTTTTATAAAAAATTATTTTGCATTTCCTTAAAGAAGGTAGTAAAACCTAGACCACACATTAAGTTATTTAAGTATCTATAAGCCTTTGTAATAGACCTTGAAAGCCTAAAATGTAAATCTAACGCTTTTGTTTTACAAATTCAAAGATTTCTTATTTTCAAATTTATGCAACAAAAGTTGGAATTCTAACATTTTTAATAATATGCATGTGGTCTTTTTGAAAAATTATAATTTCGAGGATAATAGTTTTTAAACCTTATGTAATCTAAGGATTAATGTCAGCACAGGCCCTACTAATTAGAAACTATTTGCATGTCATTTAGGTATAAAATGCATGAATTTTGCAAAACAAAAATTAAGCCTCATTAGTTACTGAAATAGTTTTGAAAACAATGCAAACAAAACAATGAAGGATTTAACTAGAATATTCAAATAAAATACAACAAAATGAAAAATTCATATTTTTTTTAACTAACTGCCAAAAAAAGAATACATTTTACATATTTTTTTTACAAAGTATTTGTAAAAATGCATTTGAAATGATTGATAGACTATTTTGAATACAGATATAATAATCCTTTCTTAAAAAGGGGTTTAATTTTTTTCCCTTCAGTTTACTTCCGTAGTTATAGAGAATTATTTATTTTTATATATTTTTTTTTTTTTTTTGTAGAAAGTTTTTATTTTAAAAGGACAGCTCTGCCTTTAAGTGTCTAGAAATGTAAACAATAAAACCACAAAATGACAGTTATGTTAATTTTGTTCCTTTTTGCCCAGTTTAATGTTTCAAACGTTTCATATTTTCTGAAAGAGAGATTAATAATGTTTTGTGTATTTTGACAGTGTATTTATGTTACTTTCTTAAGAATCCTTTCATTTCCGTTTTTTTCTAAACTCTTTCCCCTGAAAACGGTTTTGTTTAGTTGGCTCGTGTTTAACTATAAATTAACATTTTTTGTGTCATTTATACATTTTCTTAAGGATTTTATTTAGTGAATTGTTTTTATAGGTGTTGCCCAGTTAAGTGGTTTAAAGATTAAAGAATTGATATTTAGTACAAGTATTTCCAGGGATATTGGCTGCAGCACAAATAATTTTTTCTAAAGAAAATACTTGTTCTACTAGGAAATTTGAGTTGGGAATAATAGAAATGATATCAATATATAAGATTTTATGTTAAAATTAAACAAATTCATGGCAAGACATCAAATTTGACAAAACTGAACTGGCGAAAAATTTAGTTGGGTATTTATGAAATGTGTGAATACATATTTCAGAAGAGGCCTTAGATCTATTAAAAGGAGAGTGGGCAACCTTTTTATTCTGTTATCGGTTTCTGATAACAATATTTTGTAAATAACTCGTTAGGGTATTTTAAGGTTACCGATATTTTAACTTTTATCGTTATGTTATTTAAAGATTAACGTTATTTTAAGGTATTTAATTATCCGTGCAAAAGAGAATAGATCTCATCATATCTAACCAGATATGACGGAATCTAATGAGATATGAATGCATGCAATTAAATGTGGTCTGATCAAATATGGCAAGATATGACATTTGTCATACACTTTACACCCAGAACTGATCACATAGTATCAGATCTGAGCATATCTGAAGGGATCTTCGAAATTGGACAATTTTCGTGCACAGATATGAATAGATCTGGTAATATGGGCTCATATCCAGTGCCAGATCTGTTCATATTTAAAATTATTTCATAATCCCTATGTCCAGATCTGGAACCCGAAATAAGCCCTTTCAAAGGCGCCAAAATAAAAATTTACAATAACATTATTTTATTTTATGGCATATAAACTTCAGATTTTCTTCTTTATTTTAATTGTGTATGTTATTTTGTTTCTTTTTAAAATTTTAAAAACTTAAGGAAAACTTTAAAAATCCTCCTTAATTTTTTGAATGTGACATTGTGAAATAGAGACGGTGGAGATTAGAAAAATAAACAAAAATCTAAAAAATAGAATATTTGTGTTGTCACTTCTGAGTATAATATACAATAACAGAAAAAGCTAATAGGAAAGAAAACTGCAATTTAGCTGTATTACATTCGAGGCCATACTTGGGTGTGATCGCTAAACGGTCATGACTTGATATTATTACGTTTGTAATGTAAGATGAGCGCAGGTTTGATTCTTACAACCGCAGGTTGTTGAAAAATTTACCATATAGAGACAATCTGACAATTATAAGACACAAATAATAATACAATTTAAATGATGAGCCTGTCCATAAAAAGGCAGAAACTACCCAGCCAGAAAAATACGAACGGCAAAGCATTGGCCCAGTGCTTTCAACGGTGGTATGAGCGTTGGCAGAGCGTTGGATATCTAAAGATTTAAGTGCTTTGCCAACCCCAAAATGATAAAACCGGGCAGGGCTTGGCCGTTTCTATTTAAAACGTTGGCAAAGCACTGGCAATAAGCGCTTTGCCAGAACCAATAAAGTACTACTTAGTAATTCACTTCAGTAAAGAGTTGTATTATTTCTTATTGAATGATTTTGGCAAAGTTAATTACAAAATAACTGAATATTTGTTTTATCAACTTATTTTTGTGATAAGTTAGCACGACTTTTTACTACAATTTTACTAAAGAAAGAAATTTGAAAATAAATTTCTTAAGTAAAATTTTATTACAAAAACTATACCTTGGAGACCTCAATATTCTTAACTTCAAATCATAAATTACAATTTAGTTTAGAATTTTCCCACTCTTATTGCGAACAAGGGATGTGCCACTGTTTTTATTAAGTTAACGCATGTACATTTTGTAAATAAGTACTGGCAAAGCACTTTTTGCCAATTTTGCGAAAGCGTTCTAAGTCAGTAATGTGCCAGTGCTTTTTTATTTTTACGGTTGTAAATTTTGTAAATCAAGTACTGGCAAACCACTTTTTACGAACGTTGGCAGAGCTGTGCCAGTGCTTTTATTATTTTTACTGTTGTAAATTTTGTTAATTAAGCACTGGCAAAGCACTTTTTACTAACGTTGGTAGAGCGTTGTAAATCAGTACTTTGCCAGCACTTTATTTGTTGGATCATTGGCAAACAGTGCTCTGCCAGTGCTTGATTTTTCAGACCATTGGCAATTTCTGGCTGGGTAGTCTAGTCTCATTTAAAATTAATAGTGTTTATAATTTTTAGAGAAAAACGTTTATTCTTCTTCATAACCTCAACATTTCTAAAGTAAAAATAAGACGTTTTTGCAAAATAGAAAGAAATAAAGTAAGCTAAAAACCAGGGACCGTAATCATTATTAGTTTTATAATAAAAATTACACAGTAATGATTATATTATGAGTTTTAAGCATTTTCTTCAATGGTAATGATTATTTTTGAGTAATATTAATAAAAATCAGCCATAATCACTATTTTTGAGCAAAAAATACAACTGAAAAATAATCATTATTTATGATTTTTATTTTTTTCGCTCAAAATAAAACTCACTTTCAATTTATGACTTTTTGTGAGGATATGCAACTATGTTGGAAAAAACCTCACAAAAAAGTCATAAATTGAAAGTGAGTTTTATTTTGAGCGAAAAAAATAAAAATCATAAATAATGATTATTTTTGAGTTTTATTTTTTTTTGCTCAAAAATAATGATTATGGCTGATTTTTTTTATTATTACTCAAAAATAATCATTACCATTAAAGAAAACTCTAAAAATCAAAAATTTAAAAATCATGACGGATATGCAAAGATTATCAAAAAATAATAATAATGGTGCAATAAATTTTTTTTTATGTCTGTTCTAAGTGATTGATTTTTTGATTTAAAAAAACGAACAATAATCATTATTTACGGTCCCTGCTAAAAACATGTGTTATTAATAAAAGTTAATTTAATAATGATAGTTTTTTTGTGGATCCATCAACCAAAATATTTTTTAAATTCAAAGCCAAGAAAATAAATTAATGTTTCCGTCTCTGATGACACAAACAGACGAAGACGGCGGTTGCTTGGCGAATTAATCAGGATTTATAAACACAAATGACAACGCAAAATTCTGAGATGAATCCGGCAGCCGTAGCCGAATTCCGAAACGATAAAATATTTAAAAATGTGGATTTGTTTCCCCTTGTCTTTGATATCAATTTATTTGCCCCAAACTTTTGGATCAGACTTGGGAGAAATCAAATATTTTTCAGCCAGAATCTGAATCGAACAAAAAGCTCTATTTCAAACTTAAACGAATTTGGTACTCCAATTTTTTAAAGGCGGCGAAAAAGTGATATAATTTTTCTTTATATTTTACCAAGGCGTAGACTGCTATAATAGCAGTGCTATGCCATATTGTTTTTGGTATTTGCAAAAAATGCTTAAGTTTTCTTAAATTCGAACTGTATAAAAACGAAAAAGAATGAAGTGAAACACCTCACTTGTATCTTAAGTATTTAAGATCGCCTTTATAATTTTAAATTAATGCGCCAAAGTATATTCCTAATTTTGACAAAATATATTTCGCTTCTCCTGCTTTTGTATATATTTTGAATAAAGTATTTTAAAGGATACATTATTGAAATATAATTATTGAAATTATTCGAGTTACTCGAGTAACTTTAAAATATTACTCGATTAGTGCAGTAAGTTATAAACTGTAAAACCGAGTTACTCGTTTACTCGAACAAACCCAAACCCTAGTAATTTGAATACCCTAATACACTCCTGCACAATGGAGTTTTTAAAAATTAGTCGCATGTTTGTCGCATACAATTTTTTAACTAGTGTTATTTGCATTCAAAATTTATTATCATCAAAAGTAAAAAACTTCATCATTAAATCTTTTTTTTTTACCTTTTAATACCAAACTTATAAAACCTCTTATATACTTTTAATGATATACAACATTTTATTTTAATGTATAAAATATTTTAAAAATTTTCCAGTTAAAATTTCATTAAAACGAAAACTCTTGATTGCCAAAAAATAAACCATTTACTATAAACTCCCGCCATAAACTGATATTGTATAATGATATTGTCGGATGTTTTCAGCAGTATTGCAAATTGTAGTTGACATTGTTGAAATATTTTGTAAACTCAAAAAAACTTTTAAGAAAAATAAAGAAGAGGTGCCAAAGAGAAACGCGTGAAATTTCACGCAAACAGAAAACAACAATGAATGCAACTACCACATGATAAATATAAAATAACTGCAACTACCAATTTGGACATCATATTGAAAAAGATTTACTTAATTTTGCTGGTACAGAGCCTTTAATATTGGTTTTAGCATGAAGCCACTGTAGCAGTTAGTTGGTTTTCGGTAGTAATTCAGGGAATAATAATGGTTAAAGGCGTAAAATTAAAGTAAATGCATTTATGGAAAATTGGTTTATTAAACATTACTGACATCTTTATATCATAAAAAATAAAATTGAATGAATTTAGGTTTAACATTTTGGGCAAATGAAACATTTGCGCGTGTGTTTAGCACTTGTGCACAATTGCAGTTAAAATGGTCCACAAACAAAAATATGTTTTGATATAAAGTAGCTCTTAAACCTATTGGGATTTTTTTATATTACTCATCATATGAGAAATTTTAAACCAAATTACACATTTGGATTTGAACAGGCAATACCGCAAAATATAAATATTTTACAGTACACTTAGAGAATTCTCTGCATTGTTTTAATGAATTTTTGAAAAGAAGCAATAAAGTTTCACTGTAACTCGTACATTCAGACTTTTCATTAATTTAATGAAAGTTTTCATAAAATTTTCTGAAAATATAATTTTAGGTATTAAAAGTTTCATCTCAAATTTTGTTAGCTATACACATATACACTAAACGAAGTCTGTAACGCCAACATTATTTTTGATGGGAGGATTCTTGCAGATAATTTGCTAATATCAGCCAAAAAAATCAGGGACCGTAAATAATGATTATTGCTCGTTTTTTTAATCAAAAAATTAATCATTTAGAAGAGACATAAAAAAAAATTTATTGCACATTATTTTTTGACAATCTTTGCATATCCGTCATGATTTTTAAATTTTTGATTTTTAAAGTTTTCTTCAATGGTAATGATTATTTTTGAGTAATAATAAAAAAAATCAGCCATAATCATTATTTTCGAGCAAAAAAAATAAAACTCAAAAATAATCATTATTTATGATTTTTATTTTTTTTCGCTCAAAATAAAACTCACGTTCAATGTGTGGGATGGACATATCTCAGGAAGTAGGAGGAGCTTATTGAAGATTATGGTATCAATCTCTTCTTTGGAAGATGCTCTAGAAGATTAATGCATCAATCATATTTGTGGGTGAGGTTTAAGGGGTTAATTTTTAATTTCAAAATAGGGTTTTTTTTTGCCGTATTTTGTGAAAGTAACAATATGTGGGATGGACATATCTCAGGAAGGAGGAGGAGCTTATCCAAGATTATGGTATCAATCTCTTCTTTGGAAGATTCTCTAGCAGATTAATGCATCAATCATATTTGTGGGTGGATTTTAATTAATAATTAACCATTAATTTCAAAATAGGGCTTTTTTGCCGTAAAGTCAAAATCTGGAAGCTCGATTTTCACCGTAGATGTATGGTCTAGTGGACTTTTTTGCTCAGTACAATCACAAGAATCAGAAACGCGAAGCGCCCATTAAGATTTTTTTCCTTCCATACTAATCGCCCCACCCTAATATGTATATATATTTACACCTACATGAAAGTGAGTTTTATTTTGAGCGAAAAAAAATAAAAATCATAAATAATGATAATTTTTGAGTTTTATTTTTTTTGCTCAAAAATAATGATTATTGCGGATTTTTTTTTATTATTACTCAAAAATAATCATTACCATTGAAGAAAATCCTTAAAACTCATAACATAATCATTATTGTGTAATTTTTATTATAAAACTCATAATGATTACGGTCCCTGAAAAAAATAGTAAATTCAGCAAAAATTTTGCTGAATTTAGGAATTTTTTTTGCTGATAGTATCAAGTTTTCTGCAACGATTCTCCCAGCAAAAATGTTGCTGACTTCACTGATTTTTTTTATTTTATTGTTCTTATTATTAAATTATTTTTAAGAATAAATTTTTAGCAATTTTTTAAACGATTTTAGAAAAAATAAACGTCAAAAAATGCATAACCGGTTCTTCAATAAAAAATTATTATTAATACACTACGCAAAAAAAAAGCAAAAAGTTCTTCATGACGTCCTTAGTTCCCTTCCAGCGTTTACTGATGACAATACTAGTAAATTTTAGTGAAAGAAATACAATTTTTCCTAACATTATTGTCAAAATTCTTGTACAAAATAATGTTTAAAAGTTTGGTTACTGTAATTTTGGTCCACTAAAAGGTTATTTTATTATAGAGAACATGCTAGAAAAGCTTTTTTGTTTTGATGTAATTTTAAGTAAAATGTTGCATTAAAAAAAATTCAGAAAGTTTAAATTAAAACCTCATTGCGTTTGGTGCGGGAACTTCTTAGCGACCTCGAAAAAGTAAGATCTTGATTCTTAATATTTGTTCAGGGTCAACACTACTATTCCATGTAATTTTTGATATTTGCAAGAAATGCAAAAAGTTATAACCCTAGTAGATAGCAACAAATGTAAAAATCCCATTTTTCGAAACTTTTGATCTAGTTTTGGGAGTTGGGCGATTGCTTACAGCAACTCCTAAATTTTGACATAAATTTTACACTTGTGACCTTAAAGCCTATTTAAGTCAAAAAAATCATTCAGTCTGGGAACTTCTGCTGTAAATATTTTTAGTTGTTTGAGGAGTAATATAGTATCTTTTTTTTAAGTGAAAAATCAGTAATTTGTAGAAGAAATTTCAGTTTAGACTACATTTGTAGTTCATTTATAAAAAACGAAGCATATCAAACTACTGTACTATGAATTTTCATGCATTTTAAAAGTTTTTTTTTTTAAATTAAAAAAATAAAGCAAACGTTAGAATTTTTTTTTTCATTTGCGGTTTAATTACAAACTTTCTTACGTTGGCTAAAGCGAATTTTCTAAATTTTAAACACTTTTAAGACAAACATTACTAAAATTGCGTAAATAGTGTAGATAACCTTGGAAAAATCAACAATAAATGCATATTTTTATAATTTAAATGCACAAATTACGATTTGTAATGCATATTTTATATACATTTTTATATACACAAAACACGGTTATAAATGATTTAACTTGCGGGCCCTTCTTTTTGTTAACTACAATGCAAAATTTTGTATTAAAATAATACAAATAATACAAAAATTAAGACTTCCACAGCACATATTTCGAACCCATTATGAAATGTTCATATGATGTAGAAAACATGGCAATTAAACTCTAAACAAAAAATAAATAATTCAGGATACGAATTTTGAGATATTTGCAAATCAAGGACATTGTAAATTTTTGTATGCTTTTTTAAAAACGGTTAATTTTTCCACAAAATCAAATCGAGAATGTTAGATGAGCTTTATCATGACACTAAGTTCAGAGCAATTGGATGAATATATAAATACAAAGCAATGTATTACGCACATTATGCGTAAATTTACACAAATTATGTGTAATGAACCATGTTGCTATACATTTTTGTGCACATTTTGTGTGTACCAATATACACACATAGAGTAAATTTACCCAACTTAAAGTAGGCGTACCGTTTCATACTATAAGTTGAGTAAAATTCAACAGAAATTAATTAGAGTGTTTTTTTTTTTGCTTGATTGGCTCTGTTTATCACAGCTTTCTAAATACAAGCTATTTGCCAAAAGAAGAAATAGAGCATACTATTGTCAAAGTCTCAAATATTAAACTGGGTATTAATTTTTTTTTCAGGAAAAAAAAAAATGTTATAAATACAAGAGCAGTATAGTGTTTTTGTCCAAAAATATTTAAAATAGCTCGAATTTTGTTGACTGGGTTATAACACATGCAATTTCAAATGACGTTAAAGGTTTAAATCATGGATGGTAACTGATTCAATGCGGGTATCGGAAAGGGTAACGCTATTTTCTTGTATTTCGGTAACGGTATCTTAGAGGTAACAATATTTCAGTTATTTCGGTGATGGATTTTTAACGATAATGGTAGTTTACTTATTGCGGTAACGGTATTTAAGCGGTAACGGTATTTTAGTTATTTCGGCAACGTTTTTTTAATTATAGCGGTTTTTTAGTTATTTCTGCAACGGTATTTTAAGGGTAACGTTATTTTAGTTATTCATGTAATGCCAATGCACACCGATATTTTTGGCCCCATTACGCCCGACTTTCTATGACTGGCTAGTTTATGATGACAATTTGGGAAACTATACATATATGTATATTTAGAGTGATTATTTTTTCTGATCTTGTCAGATTATTTCGGTAACGGTATTTAAAGCATAACGCTATTTTAATTATTTCGGTAACGTTAATTTAGCGATAGCAGTATTTTAGTTATTTGGGTAACGGTATTTTAAGGCTATTGATATTTTAGTTATATCGGTACGGGTATTTTATGGATAACAGTATTTCAATTATTTCGGTGACGGTATTTTAGAGATAACGATAGTTATTTGAAATGGTTTTGAAGCGATAACTGTATTTTAGCGGTATTGCCTGCCATTCTTGGTTTAAATAGGTTGTTTAAAGAAAATTGAAAAGTGAAACTGTTTTAATAATGGCTGCAAAAACTCAATAAGTTACAAAAGTCAGCAATATTTTTGCTGGAAGGATCCTTGCAAAAAAACTGCTAATATTAACAAAAAATAGTAAATTTAGCAAAAATTTTGATGCGTTTAGCAAAATCTTTGGCTGTTATTATCAATTTGTCTACAAGGACGCTCATAGCAAAAATGTTTCCTACTTTACAGACTTTTTTTGAGTGTATACATCAACATTTCATTGCAATGATGATTATGATAATAATCGTATGCGGGTCAGGCATGTTAAAATAAAATTTTAAAATACGTCTTTTAATAGCTAGTGGAGCTTAAACTGGCATGCACTTTACCTTCAAGCAGATGTATTGTGTCATTAGAGCTACACAGTATTGTAATGATAATATTTCAAGTGCCAGCATGTACGCATGCGTACGACAGGCATGCGCCTTGTAGACAAACTTCGAATGTAATGAATATTTCCATTAACAATTTGTTGGCATTTGTTTTTAAAGAAGCAAAATACTTCAAGACACACTGTCATATTTGTTTTCTAACTACTTTTTGGAAATTCATATAGTCATAGACTTTAAAAAAACCACAAACTGACGTCTACATACCATCAGATTTTTGCTAGAAATTTTTAAAATAAAAGGAACTCATTTTATAGTTATTGTTTTAGTTTTTCCAATTCCCTTAAGATAAATTAGAAATTCAAACATTAGCCAAAATGATCATAAAATATCGAGCATCATTGGAATTTTGTATTGCAATATTCGGAAAACATACACCTGGTTCTTGATATAGAAGAGAAATCTCTAACAAATGGTGACATTTGCAACCGCATATTTACTCAAAAAGTAAAAAAAAAGAACAGATGTTTTCAAATCCTTCGCAGGGAAAAAAGTAATCAGTATTTTTGGCCACACTTCTGATTTTATATTTGTCTCTCTACATTTCGGTTGTATATTTTTCATTTGGTTGACAAACATCCTGTGGTTAAAACAATTCAATTTATTCTATTTTTTCTTGTAGTATTTGCAAAACACTACCACGGGTGGTTATATTTTCTATTCATAAAATGTCTATAGACAATGCAATAGAATATTTACATTCATTCTTATATATTCTTGTCCTTTTTAATATAAATGACCCGTGTCCAGTGTCTATTGTTTGATTGAATTTTTTTTTTATATTCATTTGTTTATAAATATCCTTTGAATAACATTCTAATACGTTTTGTATAGAGTGTGTCTCATACTGCGCTCTAGCTATACACTGTGGGTGTTCATTCGCTAGAAACAACGCGATTTCCGATTGTGTTTTGTTTAGGGAGTGAAGGTATTTTTAACCTTGTAAATAGCGGACAATAGATTATCCTAACTTGACAAGAAATTTTAAATTTCATGGTAGAAAAGTCAATAAATCATAGGAAATACTACGAGTATTCAAAGTAAATTTGCTTGAAATTGTCTTTAAAGTACAAAGTCATCAAAAACTAAAATAAATATTTACCAAAACTTGTTCATAAAGTAATTTTAATAAATTTGCAAACCTATAAATTTATTTATTTAAAAGACGAACATGCTTGCTCCCAAAAAAACCGTTTCGTGCTGACAATTAAATTTATTGTCAAACGCATCCTTACTGGAAATAAAGGCTCAATTGCTGTTGGATAAGTAATGCCAGTTATACTATAAGAATATAGTTCCAGAGACTATTTGACTGATTTAGGCAAATACTACACTCAAATAAAAAAGTTAGTAAAGCCAGCAAACAATTTTGCTGAGTCAGCAAAAATTTAGTCATTTTGACCTATCCAGGGTGCCATTCGAGTTCGGTCTCTTTGCACGTATGATATTTCACTTGTAGCAGGTTTATTGTAAAATATATTATTTTGTCAAGTTTACAAGCAATGAAGCTCAATCAACGTTGACAGTATTAATCTTCTAAGGAAAATTATAATACGGTTTGCAAAGATTGCCAACTTTTTGAACTGGGTTTCCTTTTTTGTTGTTTTTGTTTCATATACATTGACTCAAACGGAAAATCGGCAAATTGTGTTTTTCAAAAAAAGACATTAGTTACATTGACGGCATCATTTTTGTGAATTTTTTTTTTGTTGGTACACGTTTTCTTTTCTGTAATCTACCACGTTTTATCTGCGTATAAAATAGAATCTCGAAATAAATGGTAAAGATACAATTTTAAAGTCGTTCGAAAATTGGACAAATCATAATGTGTGGTTAATGTTTTAATGACAATACGAGCAAAAAAGTAATCAGTATCACTAAGAACGTGTTGTTGCACGTCTGTAAAGTGAAAAAATAAAAATCGCACCTAAAATAACCAGGGAAAAAATTCAATCCGGTTAAAATAGGGGTGATCAAAAGTGAAATTAAGTGCTAAGCCCAGTAACATTTTTTCGTGTTTTTAGAAGCAGGATAAAATAAATGTTTTGATGTAACTGCTTACTCGTAAAGGGTGTTTTTTATAGAGGTCTAGTGGAATCTCCACTATCTTTTGAGATGTCTGAAGGAATGTGTCGTATGACTAAGAAAAAGGTATTTTTTTTCTGTTTTTAGCTAAATCAGTTACAATTTTGGTGACAAACTAAAGGGTATTTTTTATAGAGGTATATAACTTTGAAATGGAATAAAATAAAGATGAATTTTTAAATTGACATGAAATTTATTTTATTCGAATGATAATGTTCTGGCATTATAATTAAAATATGACTTCTGGCATATGACCGCCACGGCTGGCTCGGGCGTAGTCTTATCTGGAGGTACAATTTTCGATGACTTTTTAAAACATTTGTGGCCGTATATTTTCAATAAAGTGGCAAATGTTGTTTTGTTTATTGACGTATCCATTTAACCAAAAGTGAGCTTCATCGCAAAACAAAATTCGCAAAATTCGTGCGCGATACGTATTTTGAACAGAACCATGATTTTCAAAATAAATTTACACAATTTGGAAGCGTTGTTCAGGCGTCAGTCTATTCATGTTAAAATGCCAAATCAAACTAAACATAAATCACTTGACAGCTGACCAAAGGAGAGCCAGTTAAAAAAGTGTTGCCAACTTAAAGTTATATTCCTTTTTAAAAAACACCCTTTACAACAAACGAAACGAATAACTGATTATATATTAGTACAATTCATATAAACGGTTTTTACTGCATGATTTTAACAAACGGGCATTATTCAGACAAAAAATCAGTTATTTTGTGACAAGTATTCTATGGGAAATATTTTCAAAAACCCCCAAAAATTTCTATGACCTGCACGATATTTGACAAATTTTATTTATGCATTTATTTTTATGCACTATGTATTTAATCCTACAGTCAAAATTCTTTTCCGGGTAGACCACAAATTAGTCATTTATAGTTCATTTCATAACTGTTTCTTTTTAACATTATTTATAACAAAATAATGCATAAATAAATTAAACGATTTTCGGCCTAAAAAATTACTTTTTCCACTAAATATGGTTGTAAAGATAATTTTTACATATTTAAGTAATACGAGTATAAAACCAAACATATCAGTAATTTTGTGGAACTTTTTTATGCGTTTTTGACTACTTTTAATGGCATTTAGTTTACTTCACGGACCATGTACCTCTCAAAATTTTAATAAAAATAAATTCCTTGTTTTATTTTATACGATTTTTTGTACTAAAAATTAAACTTAATCTGTTATTTTCAACTTTAATCGCCGTGGAATTAGCATTTTAACACGATTTTCAATAAATAGCTGAATTTTTACTGTAATATGCTTATTTTAGGCAAGAATTTTTTTTTCACTTTACTGCCGTAGAATACCACGTTCTTAGTAATACTAATAACGCTTTCACTCACAAGTTATCCAAGAATTATTATTTCTTGGATTTTTTGTTTGACTTTGAAATTGGACTTTTCCATTTCTTTCAAGTTTTTATGTTAAACGCTGCGAAAATCTAACAGGTTTTTGACTTAATTACATGGTCTAGAAAACATTCTTTTATTAAAAATACAATATACATAGTTTGTTCTATTTTCCGTTTGAGTCACTGAACAGAAATTTCAAATTTCCTTTTTAATTTTTATTGTGTTTGTTATTTTGTTTATTTCTAAAATTTTGAAAATGTCAAAAATTTTCATAAATTTTTTGTATGTACTATTTTTTTGCACAATAGAAAGAAGTCAAAATAATAATATATGTACATCTTTAAGAAAGTTTTACAGGGACAGTTTTTTTTTGCAGATACATTAACCAAACTTTGGAACGTTTAATTGCAAGAAAAATATTTCTCTAAGTCCATATTTGATCACAAGCAAAAGACGAGACTGCTGTTACTCTGCGGATAAATCAGCTTTTGTTAACACTACGCCATATTCACCATAGCCATAGCCGAATTTAAAAAAAGTGAAAATGTGAATCCATTTATTTGCAATAATCTTTTCAATAAATGTATTCAAATTAAAATAACTAGAAATTTTAGAAATTATTAAACCGCGTTAAATCTAAAAATATCAGATATGCCCAGATTTGATCTGATCTAATTAGATATTAAATTTTTCCGCATTTTTTATCCATATCTGGTAAAAGAGATCTAACTAAATCTTATCAGAAAGGCTGAGGTTAAGAAGAAGACTAAACGTTTTTCTCTAAAAATTATAAACACTATTAATTTTTAAATCAGTGTAGCCTAGTTTCTGCCTTTTTATGGACGGTCGTCATCAGTGATTTTCCATTTAAATTGTATTATTATTTGTGTCTTATAATTGTCAGATTGTCTCTATATGATAAATTTTTCAACAACCTGCGGCTGTAAGAATCAAACCTGCGCTCATCTTACATTACAAACGTAACAATACCAAGTCATGACCGTTTAGCGATCACACCCAAGTATGGCATCGAATCTAATGCAGCTAAATTGCAGTTTTATTTCCTAATAGCTTTTTCTGTAATTGTATATTATACTCAGAAGTGACAACACTAACAACACAAATATTCTATTTTAGATTTTTGTTTATTCTCTCTCTCTGTCTCTATTTCACAATGTTACCAGATTGACGTATGCACACAGAGAAATAAAGTGCCAACCGAATTGAAAAGTGTATATTAATGGTAACAACTTATAAATTCAGTTAGTACAATGATATTGACATTAGATTTCTGAATATTTTGAGTGTTGAAAATAAAACTCAGTTGAATTAACCGAACTTTGTTGTGAAACCTAATGTTAAGTGGTGCCAACCATCTGAAACTCGTAATAACGGAATTTGAATCGAAGTAACCGAATTTCAGTTGGCAAATAGCTACATTTTTCTCTGTGTGTGGTTTTACGTTTAGTGTTGACAATACTTATCAGCTCTGATGTTTTTTACACGGAAATTTATAAAATTAAGAAATATTATAAATTTGATTTGCTGACTTTATTTTTGAGAATTACAATGTATATCATGTAAGTTAGATTAATTCAAATACACAGGCCAACAAATTTTCTAACGTTGATGCTGGAGTAAACTTTTTGAAAGGTTTGACGTGCGCTTAGTCCGAACAAAGAGGCCTTTCAGATGACTATTGCAAAAAAACCGCGTGTTAAAAGATGTACGTTAAAATATCTCGAAAATGTAATGTCATGGAAAACAGCATACTCTTATCTCTGGATCTCTCAGATTTTGGTGGCCTGTGTTATTAGTAGAATATATGAAATTTTATTTGTGATTTAAATGAGTCTGTTTTCAATTTTGTTCCATACCGCCGTTCGCTTTCCTTCGTCTAATCAGCTAAGGATGCCATCTACGTAAAACATATATAATTTTAAATAACAATAATTCATCCACTCAGAGGTAAAATATTAGCCAAGAGACGTGAGGTGACAATGTTTGAAATCTTATAAAAAAATTAAATGTTCTTAATGTGCCTCAGTTTTTTATTTTAATTAAATTAGTCACAATAAACTTCATGTAAATTTAAATTTTTAAACAGTTGCTACCAGAAACGCAGAAGTTATGAGAATAAATGTTGTTTTGCTGTGACAAACGTGACATTACAACGACAATGAATGTAAATCAAAAATTTATCTATTACTGATCTTTATTCAATCCGTTGGCATTTTTAGAACTTAACTATTGCTGTAACAAATAGTTTGTGATAGGAGTGTACTTGTATCATAGCTCTTAAAGAAGTAAATATTTAAAAGAACATGTTGCTGAACATGAACAAATTTAAGTATTTTTATTTAATAATACAAGTCAGAATGAATTAATTCTCGGTCTCGTTTGACCTATGGCAATGATCATTTCTGGTATTAAAAATTTTATAAGCTAAGAAACATTTCTTATTAGTCAAGATAATCTGATTTGCAGACCCTATTTTCGGGATTTGTTAGGTGTTAATTCGAGATCTCTACAATTTAATTTTAGCTCGATTTTGATAAATTTTGCAAACCGATTTTGGTGATATCTAAGATATATTGATCACATATTAAAAAAAAAAAAAATATTTGTTAAATCAACAATTTAAACTTCTCACGATATTTTTTCAGGATAACCAAATATTTCCCGCTAAATATATAACCTCCTAAACAATGTTTCATTTGCTTTATACAAGCAATAAACAATAATATAAATTGGTATCATCTGATAATTTGTAAAATTGTCAAGATCTTCCGCCGCCACATAATTCTTTTTTAAGTTTTCATACTAAGTGCTATAGTTAGTCTTTACTACCGCAAAAAAGAACCCTTTTCCTTTATTATGTGTTTAACAGAAAAATTATAGCAATTGGTTACGCAGTAGTTAACCGGCAACAATGACAACAACAGGAGTAGCAAGAAAATCGAGTAACAGCAGTAACAACAACGCCGCCACCAATTTTTACAATGATCACAACAAATCATTCCCCAAACTACAAGCTATAGTTGGTAAATTTACTTACGATGATATGTGTTTGTAGTTTAATAACATATAGAAGAGGCAAGTACAAATACACCTAAGCCCCGATTTGGAAAGTCATCTAAAGAATATTCACTCTTTAGCAACTTTTTTTTGTCAAGTAAATCGAAATGATCGTTTTTAAAAACTGTCCCCAAAATTTAAATCCCCTAAACGGTCAAACAATATTATGAAAAAAAACTGCGTAAGTTTAAAAATCAGAAAATTTTAGTTTCACCTGTAAACTACTATACAACTTTACACTATCCAGCGATATTTAAATTGCATTTTTTAGTGAATGTATCTATCAAGTCTAATGAATTCATTTTGTATTGGTTTGGATTTGAAAGTTAAAAACTATATGCAGAAACCTAAAATTAATGAAAAAATTTTAGTAAGTTTTAAGTAATTTTTTTCGTATCCATTCTTTAGCTGTTGAATTTTCAACCTGAAACTTTGTATGTTCTAGTTCTGAAATTTAGTCTACCTATCCCTGTCTCTCGTCCACTTAAAAAAAAAAACATTGAGAAATAAGATTCATCAAAATTTAGTTTCAACTAGTGTTGAAAATTTTTGAAATCACTCATATATTTATATATAAAAAAAACATTAGCATCCTTCCACCCCATTTTTTTTTAATTTAACTAATTATTTTAACAACATTTTTAATAAAAAAGAGAAGCATGTGATAATATATAAAACTTATATATTATGAAGTTGGTTTCTTAAGTCTTTTGTTTTTTTTATGAATACCGTAACAGAAAAGAAAACCCCTCATTTTCACAATGTCCCGTTAGCAACTAACTGGGACTTTAAATGATACATTTGTTGTTGTTTCTCATATAAATTTTCAGTTTAAATGTTTGTTAAATTTTAACTGGATATTTAGTAATCGGTCCTAACTAAGACTATCAAAAGAAAACAGTGTACTTGGTTTAACTCAACCATAAAAAGTTTGACAATCAAGATTTAGCTTATAAAATATGAAACAGATATAAAACCGCTGAATTACAATCCTTGTTTGAATCCGCTACAGAAAGTAGAAGTGGATAATATTAATACGGCTAACTCTGCGTATTATCCGCAGAAATTTTTATCAGATGGCAAAAGAGGCTCCATGAAATAACTCCAGACGAAATAACTCCCCAGAAAGAAAATTGACAAGTCCCAAAAATTTGTATGGAAAATAACAGCAACGATAATTGGGGAATTGTTTCATTTTTGGGGGATTTATTTCATATATATTTCATTCTGTAATAAATTCAAATATTTTCAAAATTAAATATATCCCCAATATTATTTTTGGGAAGTTATTTCATTTATATAAAATCAAAAACACTAAAAATTTCAAGCTAAAAAATGGTGGAATTTCTGCAATTAGTATGAATTGGTTTAATACAGAACGAATAAAAGTTTTGTTGCAGAAAATTTATTGTTGGAAAGTGAATTGGTTGGAAATGAAAAATTCGCGTGAATCATACCAAAACTATTAAAAATTTTTTTTTAAATTTTTAAAGAGATATCAGATAAAGAACAGTATCAAGCTACATTTAAAAATGACTACGAATATATAGTTTTTAAATGCATAAATGCAATTTAACTAGAAATAATTTTTTTTTAATTGACTTGTAATGTAAAGTTGCTCTTTTTGTTGAAGAATACTCAAAGACTCAAAGACAAAAAAAATATTTTTTTACAATAAAAAAATATGAAATAATATTGAATTTGAAAATGGAGACTCATTTCATATTGAAAATGGTGGGTTATTTCAGTATGAAATCAGCCCCCAAAAATGGGCTGTTATTTAATTTTTGTTTTGGGGTTTTGTTTCATTTCTTTGGGGGTGTATTTCGTTTTTAAAATTGGGGCATTATTTCAATTTCGTTTTGGAGATTTATTGCGTGGAGGGTTATTTTATGGCGCCGGTAAGAGAAAGTCATTTCTTGAGTAATAAGAGGCATCTAAAGCCAGTTTCAAAAGGTGTCGAACATTTGTGATAAAGCTCATAATTTATTTGTGCTTAACCTATTAACCGTGTAAATTCAGTCATAGATGTATGTACCAGTAACATATTCAAATATGTTAAATTTTATTTTTTTTTTTTTGCATAAGTTTAGCACAGTTGGTAATCAAATCAGCAACATGCAAAATAACAAATAATCATTGAGAAAAAAACAAACAAATTGGTAGCAGATTTTTAAAGTTTCTTCAAGTGTCACCGCCAACTGTGAAAGATTATTTATATCAACGAATATTTGAAATCATGCATATGTTGTTAAAAATCTTTTCTTTTTTTATCACTTACAAAAAGTTTAATGCCTATTATTTGTGTATGCATAATGTCGTTTCTCTCAGTGTATTTTAAATTAATTTAATTGCGTGTGTATAGATTTTTATAAATGTCAGTAGCTACAGCCAGTTAAACAGCAGTCAACCAGTCAACAGTCTGTGAATTTGAATAATGTTTGAATATTTTCTTTATCGCTAACTCAACCTCAATTCAACTACTCAATTATTTAGAGAAATTCTTGTTCATTTCGCTTTTTAAGTTGAAAACTTCAAAAGGTATCTAACCGCTAATTTTTTCAGTTCTTGTTTGCTTCATATGATATCTCCATGAAGTTCGACAAACATGTGTCGCTTTTGGAATAAAACAACAACAAAATAAGCTTATTATTGACACAGTATAACGTAAGGGTTTCGATAATAATCATAAGAATTTATTGAAAATATTAAATAATTAACTATTTTCTTTTTACTACTATCTTGAAAGTTCAGGAAGAGTGAATTATTTTAATAATGTCAGCTTATTGCTATATTAGGGGGATAAAACTGAGCTCATACTAGAAATACGACATATAAAGGGTCCGCCATCTAACGTTTTTTTTCTGATGCCGATTTTGCCAAAAAAATCATCTTTTCAGATGAAGCTCATACTGCATGGCCAGCCGAGGCAGCCATTTGAATGAAATTATTTTCCATTATTAACCGGAAGGATTGTACTTTCAAATAAAAAAGAAATTTGAGAAAATATTCAGTAGTTTTTTTTTGTAGCATTTTCAACATATATTAACAAAGTTTTTGTTATATTTACCTTAAATTTTGTTAAATGTAAATAACCGTATACCTTGCTTAAATCAACAGAAATATTTGCTTATAAAGGGTCCGCCATCTAACGTTTTTTTTTATCAACTAGTGCTTATTTGGTGAATGGTATCACTTAGCTCATGTCTGATTTGACAGATAATTAGTTTTATCCTTCCGCTGAACGAATATGGTTGTGTATACGCTTGAACAACGCTGGGAAATATTGAGACATTACTTCGAAAATCATGGTAATGTTGCAGAATGTGTGCGAAAATTGAGTACGGATTTTGGAAGAAGAGAAGCACCGTCAGCTCCGTATGTTCGTTATCTCGTGAAAAAAGTGAAATAAACTGGCATCCTCATCGATAAGCCAAAGCGTGAAAAGCCAAAAACAGTGCGTACACCCGGGAATGTTGCTGCTGTGGCAGGAAGCTATTGGTGAAATACAGCTGCACACAATCGATAATGTGCTTAAAAATTGGACCGATCGTGTAGTCTACTGCATGGCCAGCCGAGGCAGCCATTTGAATGAAATTATTTTCTATTACTAACCGGAAGGATTGTACTTTCAAATAAAAAAGAAATTTGAGAAAATATTCAGTAGTTTTTTTATAGAATTTTCAAGAAAAAAAGTTATTTGGCGGACCCTTTATATCGTAGACGGCTGATCTAAGGATGGAAGATTTTTATTCGCATAAAAATATATCTATAAAAAAATTTTAAATTTTACATTTTTTTTTCTGTAAGTTTTTTGTTTACTAATGTTTTTCTGATTTTATCAGAATAATTTGTTACTTTCAATTAACAAAATTTTTGTAGATTTAAATCTGCAAATTTTAGATGTTTTTTATGCAATGTCATTTTGAGCTAGTTTTTAGTAGTTTTAGAAAATATTTTTATTAATATTTTTTAATAAGTGTAAGGGTAAGGTTATTTAATTAATCAAATTGCTATTAATCAAAAACCAGAAACTAAATGCAGTGCCGTTGCATCATAAACAAAGTAACAACGTTATACAGTGAAACCTTTCAATAACAAATACTCTTAACAGCGAACACTGCACTGAGATGTTTATCTACTTCCTAATAATGAATTTTTTAATATAGTTTCTCTGGAACTCGTCCATTTAAACTTTTTATCTAATTAATTTTTTTTAAATTTTAAGAAGATTGATTTTTAATTTGTATTAGTTTCACACACACACATTGAAAAACATGTGGCTGGGGCAGTGTTGCCAGAAGTAGGGGAAAATCCCTACATATAGGTTTTTTTGCCTCCAAAATAACGGCGTAGGGGAAAAGGGACAGATATTTTAAATTAGTCAAAATGTAGGTACTTCTTCCAAATAATGCAAATCATTTCAAAAACAGTTATTTCTTTATTTTTTTTTTTTGTAAAATGTTTACATTTTGAGAGATATTTCAGTAGAAAAAATAGTTTCTTATAATTTGTCATTTTAATAGATGATTGTTTGTTTTTTAACTAACAATCTCATTGGAAGTTATTTAGAAAGTTATCCTTTGGAAGTTGTTGTACAGCATTGTATGAACAGCTTCCTATGAAAAACCAATGTTAAATTGCACCCACGAAAAGCAATACAATTTTTGATGGGTTATGTAAAAAACACCAAATAAAAATTAAATAGAAACCGCTAGTACAAAATTAAACATTTTATAGCTGGCATGATTTTTGTTTTGGCAAATATTGACAATTTTAAATCTATTCTAAAAAATATTTTGGAAAATTTAACAAATTTCTATTTTCTAATTTTCGAAAAAATATTCGATAGTAGCATTTGGATATTCATTTTTGAAAATAATTAGAATTGTCGTCGAAAGTATGAAAACTTTAAAGCATATTTAGTTTATAAAATGTAAAAAATTTCGTAGCGATTTTTGTAGGGAAAAAAATTCGATAGTGTGGGGAGAAAAGGGATTTTTATTGCTTAGTGTAGGTATTTTTTAAAAAGCCCACTGGCAACACTGGGCTGGGGTGTTAACTTAGAGTATTTTTAATTAATTATTTATTCTTTTTTCTATTTATATATTGAAAAATATCTTTGTGGGGGTTGAAATTTTGTTTGTTATTTATTACTACACAGAGAGAGTTTCTGGGGCGATTGATGACGTTTTCTTCACAATGTGAATGAGTGCATAGTTTTAATGAATCTTCTTTCATTAGCCACATAAAATTTTTAATGAATAAAATTAAATTTTTCTTTAAATTATATGAAAAACTTCATTTACATATTTAATGAAAGTTTTCAACGGCCGAGTTCCAGTGACATTTCATAGATCTACTGCAAAAATTCATTAGCTTATTTTGCAAATATAAGCTACTTTTATTGGTTAAAAAAATATATTTTGATAAACCAGTTTCAACTTTGAAGCCTACGAAAAACAATTTCCCTATTTCATCTTCATTTGACTGATGAAGTTCTGAAACTTTTACACAAATTTTATTTCTAAAAACAATTTTAATAAAAAGTTATTAAATTAACGTCTTTTTTTAAATCAAATGACTAGTTTTACATTTAAAACGGCTTATTTTATTGTTTTCCAAGTTTTTTCTAGCATTTAAAACATTGTTTTTAGAGCGTTTTTTGTTGCCCTTCTTATCTCTAAGAAGGGAGGTATCCCCTCCCGATCAAGCAGATTTGAACGGACTTTGGATATGTTGTAAAGCACGAAAAAAAAGAGAAACGTATTATTCTTTAGCTGCCCGATCTAAAAAAAAGTTAAAGGTTGGGCCGCTAAAAAAAATACGGGTGCATTATTTGTATTTTTTTTATCACATATCCGAATTTCATTAACCCTTTCGACCCCAACTTTTAATGGCTTTTTCGATCAAACTTTGTGGCAACATTGATCTATGGTAAAGTAATATTTTGTATTAATTTCGTGGCTTTTGCAGCACCCCTAGCGGCGATATTTGTACCTAAAGTTAAAACCTTTAACAAGCTTCCGGTTCCGAACGGGTTAAGATTTTTCCAATTTTTTATTTTTTTTAAACTAAACTCTACATAAAATTTAAAAAGTTTTTAAATTTACATCAGATTGCTTTTCACAATTTGTTAAATAAGTTTTGGGACTTTAGCACATTTAATTACTATAAATGCAATTAATGTTTATCCCGATTAAAAAAATAAATTTAAATAACAAATATGCAGGTGCTTGTGCAAATTTAAATGTAACTGACACTAATAGAAAACATATGATTTTCTATTGTTGATTTACTTGAATAAACGTCACTACATTGCTAGGTCTGTCAAAAAAACAGAGTAGTATTTGGAAGATGACAAAGCCAATTGTGACAATTTTTTGTTGTTGTTTTTGTTTTTTCTTTGATATTTTAAATTTTGAATCTCGCTCCTAGACGAGGACAAGAAATTCTCATTGAGTTTGTGATTTAACATAACAAATATCTCTAGAAATTCTAATAACAAAGTCCCCTGAAGATTTCCTTGGGCAAGAATGAAATCCGGATAGGGACACGCCTACATCAGATTGCTTTTCACAATTTGTTAAATAAGTTTTGGGACTTTAGCACATTTAATTACTATAAATGCAATTAATGTTTATCCCGATTAAAAAAATAAATTTAAATAACAAATATGCAGGTGCTTGTGCAAATTTAAATGTAACTGACACTAATAGAAAACATATGATTTTCTATTGTTGATTTACTTGAATAAACGTCACTACATTGCTAGGTCTGTCAAAAAAACAGAGTAGTATTTGGAAGATGACAAAGCCAATTGTGACAATTTTTTGTTGTTGTTTTTGTTTTTTCTTTGATATTTTAAATTTTGAATCTCGCTCCTAGACGAGGACAAGAAATTCTCATTGAGTTTGTGATTTAACATAACAAATATCTCTAGAAATTCTAATAACAAAGTCCCCTGAAGATTTCCTTGGGCAAGAATGAAATCCGGATAGGGACACGCCTACATCAGATTGCTTTTCACAATTTGTTAAATAAGTTTTGGGACTTTAGCACATTTAATTACTATAAATGCAATTAATGTTTATCCCGATTAAAAAAATAAATTTAAATAACAAATATGCAGGTGCTTGTGCAAATTTAAATGTAACTGACACTAATAGAAAACATATGATTTTCTATTGTTGATTTACTTGAATAAACGTCACTACATTGCTAGGTCTGTCAAAAAAACAGAGTAGTATTTGGAAGATGACAAAGCCAATTGTGACAATTTTTTGTTGTTGTTTTTGTTTTTTCTTTGATATTTTAAATTTTGAATCTCGCTCCTAGACGAGGACAAGAAATTCTCATTGAGTTTGTGATTTAACATAACAAATATCTCTAGAAATTCTAATAACAAAGTCCCCTGAAGATTTCCTTGGGCAAGAATGAAATCCGGATAGGGACACGCCTACATCAGATTGCTTTTCACAATTTGTTAAATAAGTTTTGGGACTTTAGCACATTTAATTACTATAAATGCAATTAATGTTTATCCCGATTAAAAAAATAAATTTAAATAACAAATATGCAGGTGCTTGTGCAAATTTAAATGTAACTGACACTAATAGAAAACATATGATTTTCTATTGTTGATTTACTTGAATAAACGTCACTACATTGCTAGGTCTGTCAAAAAAACAGAGTAGTATTTGGAAGATGACAAAGCCAATTGTGACAATTTTTTGTTGTTGTTTTTGTTTTTTCTTTGATATTTTAAATTTTGAATCTCGCTCCTAGACGAGGACAAGAAATTCTCATTGAGTTTGTGATTTAACATAACAAATATCTCTAGAAATTCTAATAACAAAGTCCCCTGAAGATTTCCTTGGGCAAGAATGAAATCCGGATAGGGACACGCCTACATCAGATTGCTTTTCACAATTTGTTAAATAAGTTTTGGGACTTTAGCACATTTAATTACTATAAATGCAATTAATGTTTATCCCGATTAAAAAAATAAATTTAAATAACAAATATGCAGGTGCTTGTGCAAATTTAAATGTAACTGACACTAATAGAAAACATATGGTTTTCTATTGTTGATTTACTTGAATAAACGTCACTACATTGCTAGGTCTGTCAAAAAAACAGAGTAGTATTTGGAAGATGACAAAGCCAATTGTGACAATTTTTTGTTGTTGTTTTTGTTTTTTCTTTGATATTTTAAATTTTGAATCTCGCTCCTAGACGAGGACAAGAAATTCTCATTGAGTTTGTGATTTAACATAACAAATATCTCTAGAAATTCTAATAACAAAGTCCCCTGAAGATTTCCTTGGGCAAGAATGAAATCCGGATAGGGACACGCCTACATCAGATTGCTTTTCACAATTTGTTAAATAAGTTTTGGGACTTTAGCACATTTAATTACTATAAATGCAATTAATGTTTATCCCGATTAAAAAAATAAATTTAAATAACAAATATGCAGGTGCTTGTGCAAATTTAAATGTAACTGACACTAATAGAAAACATATGATTTTCTATTGTTGATTTACTTGAATAAACGTCACTACATTGCTAGGTCTGTCAAAAAAACAGAGTAGTATTTGGAAGATGACAAAGCCAATTGTGACAATTTTTTGTTGTTGTTTTTGTTTTTTCTTTGATATTTTAAATTTTGAATCTCGCTCCTAGACGAGGACAAGAAATTCTCATTGAGTTTGTGATTTAACATAACAAATATCTCTAGAAATTCTAATAACAAAGTCCCCTGAAGATTTCCTTGGGCAAGAATGAAATCCGGATAGGGACACGCCTACATCAGATTGCTTTTCACAATTTGTTAAATAAGTTTTGGGACTTTAGCACATTTAATTACTATAAATGCAATTAATGTTTATCCCGATTAAAAAAATAAATTTAAATTTTTAATTTTGTTCATCAAACGATTTTAGAGTTTTTTTTTTAAATTATGTATATATTTTTAACTATTGATAAATCACTAATTATCGCCGATGCAACTGCACATTATTGAAAATAATTAAAAATGTAAATGTTTCGTGGTTTGTTTTAATTTCACTTCTAAAAACATTAACTTGTAACCAACTACTTAAACAAAATAAATATATAAATCACAGCTTGTGCTAAATGACCACAAACAGTGGTCGAAAGGGTTAAGAACGGGGTCGAAAGGGTTAAGATCGGAAAGATCCCATCGGAGGAATTCCCTTGTTAGTAACATGAGATTGGGCAGTTAAAAAAAAACACGGGATCTTAAAAGTTTAAGTCTCTACAACGTATCCGATGTTCATTAATATCTGCCGGTCCGGGTCGGGCTACTTCACTTGTAAGTTAATAAAAAAGAGAATGGGTAAAGCGTTGATTTCTTCTTCTGAACTTTCTACATTGGTTCTCTTATGCATTTTGCTTATCTAGTTGTGGTTTTATAAGATTAGATTAGATCAGAAGGCACTATGCACCGCGACCAATGTAGGTCTTTTGTGCTGCCTAAGATTACCTACAGATTCAAGCTACCTATAAAGCCAATTATCCTATTAGGCAAAATGTTCGTGATGTCGGAAGGCGAAATGAAGCGATCACCTAGAAACCTAAGTCTCCTATCACAAAGCCTGGGACATTCGCAGAGAACATGCTCCGAGGTCTCAGACACCATTTATAATAACAATGTACTGTTTTAATTAATACATGTATTAACTAAAAACTAATGATATTGATCTCGAATAATATTGTTCCCGCCATAATTTATTATAAAGATCAAAAATTAAGTTTTTTATTTTTAATTGTTTAAAATTTAAAAGTAAGAGGTTTAGAAATTAAACAAAATTTTTGCTGATTTTTAGATTCACTGAGTGATCTATTACACAAAATTTTCCGAACCAATTCAGATTTTTTTTTTAAACTTTCGATATATTACAAATAAAAGGATGAAATTAATACAGTCCCTACCTATGGTAGAGGGCATTAGAACAAAATGAGCATCATTGTATAAATGTTTTTATAAATGTTTGATGTTTTTTCGGCCTTTAATTGTGCAATGAAAATGAAAATTATTCAAGTTCGAGGCATATTAGGATATAGTCCTAACCAGAGAACAGAATGAGACCATTCGTTTTTGTTGTCAATTTATACATTCATTGCTTTTGCCTTTATTCAACAACAGCAGCTTATGCTGTTGCTGTTTATTCCATTTATTGTGTTTGTTGAATGCCTTTTTAACATTCATTTTTATAATGCCGTTACATGTCAAGCAATGAAATGAAATGATGACACATGAATAGCATGAAATCAATCACAACATTCGCGTAGTATTCTTTGACCTGTAGCAATAATAATACTTTTTTTTTAGTTTTTTTAAACATGAAATATGTATAAATTTTTGTTTAATTTTATTAAACATGAAATATGTATAAAATTTTTTAATTTAATATGTTTCACAAAAAAAATTTGTTAACGTTTCATACAAATCGTTGTGTATTCGTTGTTTTCGTGAGTGTTAAGTGTTTTTAACACTAGACAAGTAATGCAATGCATGGTTTTCGTTACACTCACTTTTTTCAATTCTGTCGATTTTGCTTTATTAAAATGATGTGAGTTGACAACAATGTACTCATTTTTTGTGATTGCATTCAAAAGCATGAAATAAGGCACTCAAACCGTTCTCTGGTCCTAACAAATAATCTATAGAGTTTTTGTGTATTGAATATTTAAAGGTAGGTAGACATTACACACAAAAAACAAGTTTTCAATTTATTTTTTTATCAATGGTGATAATCTGTAACTTCGAGCTCATATATTAGTTCTCATTTAGTGAGAAAACTAGCTAATATGAATGGTTGATGTTTTGCATGGGATTGTTACCTCTTTGCAAAACGTGTTCTGATGATGGGAACCTAGAAAATTCCCGAAATAGATCTATTAACACATTCCTGAAAGTGGTCAATTAATAAATTAGAAAACAAAAACTCTTTAGATTATTTGTTAGGACAATATCCTAATAAAGAGATATATAGTATGGACTCGACCTTGAATAATTTTCATTTTTATTGTTTTCATAAATGTTAGTTCACAAAGGAATCTTTTGAAAATATTTTTCAAATTTTCTTAAATTTTCGATGGCATTACTCAATAGCTTTAAATTTTTCAAGGACCTGTCTTTGAAATATACATTTTTGAATAGACTTAGGAACGCTGAATGCAAATCTTTGAACATTTTTTTTTTCTCACATTTTCGATTTCTGAAATATCGCGGTTTTCATATTTATATCATGCACTCCATTTTGTTCGTATATTTCGCTTAATTTTTAGTTAGGGATCTACTGTAATATTTGCAATTCTATCAATTATAAAAACCTTGTGGGAGCACAGTGGATCAGAACATTTTATTAGAAATATATTTACAAATTTAAATTTGTCAATGTAATGTAAATTTAGATATAACAACTTTTACACATGTATTGCTTTAACATCTGATTTTAATTGAAGTAATAGAATTTATGATTGTATCAACCGGTTTGCCGTATATTAATTCAGTTAGCAGCTATTGTTTCTATATGCTAGGTAATATTATTCTAAATATGGAAGTTTTAGCTTGACAACGCTTTAGTTGTAATGATGTAAAATTGCAATTCAGCTCAGAAGTTTGTTTTAAATGCTCCACTGTGCAAGTGTAAATATTACCTTTTTACAATTGATTACACATATATTATTGTAATTGTTAGAGATTAATTAATTGCTTAACTATTAGCTTTCGATTTAATTTACATCTACAAATACTTTTCTAATATGTTTCATATAGTATTATTAAGCGCTCGTGGCTATCACATAAGCTTGTCTGATTACGGAAATTTAAGTTGTTTTTAATATTTTTTTCTGTTTTAAAATGATTTGCAAAAAAGCTAGAATATACAATAAACTTAGTTTCTTATACATTTACTTAACGTTAACCTTAGTTCAGACGAATTATTTGGAAGAAACGTATCCACAAAATGCTTTAGAAGACGCCACTTTAGATACAGTAAGTGAAAAAATTAATAAACAAACAAGTTTTATGTAATAGTTTGTAATAGTGGTACTTCCAATATGTCAAAAACCTGACAGCTATAGAATATTGTTTTTTCGAAAACAACCTTACAAACAAAAAACATCAAATGCGAAAGAATTCTTAAATATGAGACTTTTTAAGCTAAATGCTTTGCTAGAGGGAAACCTATATCGTATCAATTTAAAACGTACATTATTTGTTGTCCTACAGTAGGCAAAATTTAAATATCCGCATATAAACTTTGTGGATTATTTTTTAAATATGGTGGTAAATTTTTATCTTTTCATATAAAAATAATCATTGAAGGGTAAGTTTACACAATTAACGGTAACTTTTTCTAGTAAAACATACAATTTAGAGCGAAATTTTAATAGATATAGCTCAGGAAAATTTAAGTTTTTGACATTTTTTAAGTAAAGTAAATTCTTGCAGAATTTTAAGTGTAATTCGCTACATCGTTGAATAACTATGCTTAAATTCTATTTAAATTGAGGCTTATAATTATACTAACATATATTGTGTAAAGTTACCGTTGAATGATTAGTTTTACAGAAAAATGTCAAAAATTAACTATTAAATAAATATTATATAAAGTTTATATGCGACTTTTTAAGTTTCGCTGACTGTATCTAATGCGAATAAAAATATTAAAAAACATTTACAATTTTTTTCAAAAAGTGGGAAAATTAAGCTTGGTTAAATATTGAAAAATACCACAAATTTGAATTATAAATTACACGGCTTGACATCAATCAAATTCATAAGGTTCTGACCATCAAAATTCTATATATTTCGGGTATGCTGATTTCAATAGCGTACTTTATTTTTTGAGCTATGGTACGGGTTTTCAGTAAAATTACTATAAAGTTTGTAGTATTTTCGTGCTGGTTTTTATACACAAAAATTAGTCCAAGGTATACTTTAGAAAAAGTCTTTGGTGCTCTGAATCAGAATCTGTTCTAACCTAAAAATGCGCAACCACATTTTTTTCATTATATTCGGAACTTTACCATACCGCGAATAAATTCTCTTAGTAAATACTCCCCAGCAAAAACTTTCATTACCACGTAAGTGGTTATATAATGAAAATATTTATTTAAACACATTATAATTTTGGGTCAGCACTAGTTGGTTTTGTTTGACAAATTTGTTTTTTTTTAAGCAGTAAAGCTTACATGTGAATACTTATTTCATTGCAAATATAATGTATTTTTGTCAACTGCTTATTTTTTAATTACTGATAAGTATAAGGGCAAGCCTTAAACTTGTAACCATAAATTTTTTTAATGGCTTATGAGCATAAGAATAACATTTTCTCTTGGTAAGCACTTATTTTTATTATTTTTTGTAATGCAGTGGGTAAGCGAGTGTACACATTTTGTGCGTTTTCATATGTAAAACTACACTTAGAAAACTATGTAGGTAAATGTACTGCAAAATGGAGTTAAAAACAAAGGAGATTTCCCTTAAAGAAATTACGACTTACATTTCAGTAAATTCAACTAACATTGTCATTTGTTTTTTAATGTTCAAAAATGAACCACAACTGCAGTAAAAATGAACTACATATGCAGTAAAAAATAAGCAAACATTTAATTTTTTTATTTATTTAAATAACAGAAAACGATTGTAAAAATGAATCTAAAGGGTGTCCCAAGAAGAGCGCAATTTTTAAATTTGGCAACATTCGAAGTGTCATTGTTTGACATTTGAACAATTGTTATTGTTTGCTAGTAGAAGGTACGAGGTTAGTAAAAATGGAGCACTACACGAATGAACAACGCATTCTCATTGTGAAATTGTTTTACCAAAATGGTGAAAGTTTTGCGGCTGCAGTTTGCAAAAATAATCTTTAGTGACGAGGCCCATTTTCATCTTGATGGCTTCGTCAATAAGCAGAATTGTCGCATTTGGGGTGAGGAAAATCCTCGAGTGATTCACAAGAAGCAAATGCATCCTCAACGTGTCACTGTGTGGTGTGGTTTTTGGGCTGGAGGAATCATTGGACCTTTTTTTATGATAATGAGGCAGGTCAAGCGCAAACAGTCAATGGTGTTCGGTATCGTGAAATGATAACCAGTTTTTTCTTGCCTAGAATTGAAGAAATGAATGGGAGGGCATGTGGTTCCAACAAGACGGCGCCACATGTCATACAGCCAGAGAAACAATTCAATTGCTGCATCAGTCATTTCCCGGTCGTGTTATTTCGCGTTTTGGAGATCAGAATTGGCCGCCTAGATCGTGCGATTTAACACCATTAGATTTTTTTTCTTTGGGGTTTTTTGAAGTCGATGGTTTACGCGAATAAGCCGACGACGACTCAAGCCTTAAAAGAGGAAATTGGACGCTGCATTAATGAAATACCGCAGCATTCATGCAAAACGGTCATTGAAAATTTCATTAAAAGATCGCGTGCATGCCAGCAAAGCCGCGGCGACCATCTGCACGATATATTGTTCCATACATAACCTCATTCTGTCTACTTTACGATATAATAAAGTTTCACGATTTTTTTTTTAAATATCTGTGTTTTATTTAAAATTTAAAATTTGCGCTTTTCTTGGGACACCCTTTAGTACCACCCTTTAATATCATTTGATGTGGTTTGTTTTTTTTAAATACACTACGAGGTTAGTAAAAAATTTAATGTCTGTCATTTACATTAAAAATAAAGAAACTCTATTACAACCCAAGCAACTACATATTTTTAAAGCAGACGTTTCCTGAGAGTTCTTACAAAAACGACATCATTGAACAAAAATAATGGTGTTTGACGCCAAACTATATGCAGTTGTGTCAAAATCTACTGCTTATTATTCAGATACTGGTAATGCGAGCCCATTACTCATATTTTGCTGGGTAGTGATTAGCGAAATACTTTTAGAATCTATCAGATTTCTCTATTTGTTTTTAGATAAACCGATCGTTTACAATTAAGTGGTTTAGTTTCGTAGTTTCATATAATTATATAATATTGTACTGGTTATTGCTGCTAACGGAGTTATAATTAAGATAACGTATGCGGAATGAAATTGCAACATATTTGGCGTAGCTGATGAAAACAAGAAAGTAAATATGCTATCAAAATATTCACTTTTGTTTAGGATAACAACATGTTTTCTCATATTGCTGTATGAATTTTATGAAAATCAAGCGTATACTTTTAGTTTCTCTGTTTTTTGAACAGCTAGAAAGTCCATGTGTAGTATATTGAATAGTGAATACCTAAGTAACAAGTAAAAAGTACTACGAGAATTCCTTGATCCGGTAAAAAAGTTCAATTTTACCGACTTTTCCATGAAATCCTGGGTCAAAAAAGTAATTGCTGGATAAATCGGTAAATCGTGTACGCAGCTTGAAAAAGGGGTTAAAAATGTTCTTTAATTATAAGCCAACACCAAAGATGGCGAAAGAATAATCGAGCTGTTTCTTAAACGTAAGAAGTAACCTTAAATCTTCAATTTACAAAATGTTCTCAAAACTAGCCAAAAACGCCATTATTTG
This sequence comes from Delia radicum, assembly GCA_021234595.1. Lineage (NCBI taxonomy): Eukaryota > Metazoa > Arthropoda > Insecta > Diptera > Anthomyiidae > Delia > Delia radicum. Next base: position 111,738,195 of record CM037852.1, read on the forward strand.
CATCATGGACTATTAGTCATATTTAATCTTCGATGTCCATAAATGCCAGGTAAAGCACTTTTTCTAGGGAAATAACTTTACTTATGATAAAATTAAAAATTTGGACCAAACAAATATTCGAAAATCCAATCAACAATTTTGAAAAGAAGCTCTGAAAAATCCATGCATCGAATTTTCTAATAGCTATGGTCAAAGTACCTTCAAACTGCCTTAAAATTAGATGAATTGGGACAATTTTTTTTTACATTAAATTAATGTAGCGCATCGTTTTAAAAAAAATTGACTTTAAGTTTAAGTTAGAAAAAACTACAGCCTTTTCCGCTTTGTTGCAATTTCATTCCGCAAACGTTATCAAATAAATTCAAAAAGCGTTTTAAAAATAAAATTAACACATGCCGTAACGAGTTTTATATACAAAAATTAATTCGCTTCCCGAATATGGCGAAAAAACGTACTTTTTCACTTTTTTTAGAAAATAATATGAGCGTTTTTTACTCAAATCTAAATATCTTTTGACCCCATGAAGAACACACTATGTATTTTTGATATATTAAATCATTTATCATATGAACTAAGACCACAAATTGTTTAAGAAAATTCGAAAATGTAATTTTTAAAAGATTCGCGAAATTTTTTTTAAAAATCGGATAAAAATTAATTGTTAGAGTAGTTTAAGCATTTTGCTTAAATATCGAACTTTGAAATGCGATAGAACACGAACTATACCGAATTTCGAAGAACTTAATACTTCAAATATATCATAGGAACTTTGAATATAAATTTGCTAACTTTCAATGAAATCAAAACACATCCATTCCAAAAAATACTAAAATCGAAACGAAATTTTTTACAATGTCCCAGCTCATATGTATTTCAATATTTCTATGTTAAAACTATGCGAGATGTAAGAAATTTTGTTATATGTATTATTTATTGCTCATACGCCATGTAACTTTACCGAAATATTCAAATATTTATGAATGAAAATTTTCAACGAATATTGTCTCAAAAACTTATCCGAGTTATACAATGAAACTTTCTGGATTGATAGAAAAACATCTATCATTTTTTATAAATAAAAAATTAAAAAAACATTTTGGTCTATGTTTAGATAAAATATGTTTTGCATTATACTAAAATCTCGAAACTAATTCTAATTTTTTTTCGTTATTTGATTTTTTTTTATAAAATCTAGCTTAATAATCTCTTTCCATGTTCTCAGTGAAATATCTACAAATAATTCTATAATTTTCTAGGCCCAACTTCTGACAAAATATCAATATCCCGTAGAAACTCACTATGTTACAACAAAAGATAATTATATTTTACGATTACATCGTATACCAAAACCGAAGGCCCCACCGGTGTTTCTTATGCATGGTCTGCAAGATAGTTCAGCTGCATGGCTTATGATGGGGCCCGAAAGATCATTAGGTAAGTAAGACATTTATATCTTTTAAAGTAAGCAACTGCAACTTTTCTATTTACTGTCAAATAAAGGTTACTATCTTTCCGATAATGGCTATGATGTTTGGATGGGTAATGCCCGAGGTAATCGTTATTCTCGAAATCATTCACTTCTAAATCCTGATACTGATCCAGAATTTTGGAGATTTAGTTGGCATGAAATAGGTTTTTATGATTTGCCGGCCACAATTGATTATGTTCTAGAACAAACCGGTTATAATAAAACTGGATACTTTGGTCATTCGCAAGGCACAACATCATTTTGGGTGTTATGTTCCATGCATCCGGAATACAATAAAAAATTACTATGATGCATGCCTTATCACCGACAGCATTTATGAAACATTTAAAGTCACCTATACTACAGTTGGGCTCGAGTTTCTTAAGAATTTTTGATCAACAAATAACCGAGTTTTTATTTCATAATAAAAATTTTTACAAAGTATGTTTACAATCCGAAATAACAAAAGATTTGGTTATGTTTTTTTATTATCTAGTTACTGGAGGTGATGATCGTCAACTGAACATGGTATGTTCGTATGCTTAACGATGAATGTTGCAAACACTTTTATCGAAATATTTATTTCAGACCATGCTGCCGGTACTTTTTGGTCATATTCCTGCTGGCGCTAGTTTTGGTCAAGTAAATCATTATAGTCAAATGATAAGATCTGGCCGTTTTTGTCAATATGATTATGGTTTGAAAGAAAATCTCAAACGTTTTGGTACACCATATCCACCTGATTATCCTTTAAACAAGATAACTGTTCCAGTGGGTTTATACTATGCTTATAGTGATTATTGTTCCGATCCAGTGGATGTTAAGAAGTTGTCGAAAATTTTACCAAATGTTGTGGAAGATTGTCTTTATCCTGATAAGATATGGAATCATGTGACTGTAATATGGGGTAGTGATGCTAGAAGGTTGGCTCATAAGAGAATGTTAAAAATTATGAAAAATTTTCCATATACGTAAAAGAAAATTGATAAACAAAATTTGTATGTATTAGTATTAATGTTGCACGGTGATATATTCTAAACTAAACATTTTTGAATACAATATGACTTAATTTGAGTTTTGGCTTATCATTATTATATATGAGGAATTTCAAAAATGATACAATAATTTATCTTTAGCGGTGCAGAAATCATGGCGGTTTCAATTTTAAATCAAATTAAAAATACTAAGATTACAGTTCTTGCTTGGATTTAATAAAAATTACATGAATTTATAAACCTAATTGTATTTATCACATATCAAAATATATTACACTACCAGGCGCGGATCCAGGAATGGGAGTTTTTTAATTCGATGAACATATTTAATTTAAAGTGACTCTATTTTCACGGTTTTCGTTAATTTTCTTCAAAACTATTAAAATCACAGTTAAGACTTAGAAGGAAATTTCACCGAACGAATAAAATCTCACACATAAACTTATAGATCAACGATAAAATTACTATTAAACCACTCACCAGGTACAGTGTAGAAATCGTTTAATGTATATGCTCGACATATGTATTAACAAAAAATCTTTAATGTTTGTTGATATGCTTTGCTTATGTAGAAGGATAGTATATGATGACATTAGAGAAAAGAATTGCCATTTAAAAAAAAAGTTTTAACTGAAAGTTAAACTGGCAATTATGATAATTACTAGAGAAAAACAAACACACTATAAATAGAAATCGTTCGTGGTAAATTTCATTCTAACTCAACACACAGAGTAATGTGGGATTTAAAGTCACACAATTCCTTTAACGTGTGAGTTAAATAGAAGATATTTACGATTAACACTAAATGGCACGAAGAATGTTGATGAAGACCGTAGTGGGTCAGAAAATGCATTCCATTCATGCTAGTGTCTAATAACTTTTTCTGTGTTTTTTTCTAATAGTCAAAGTCAATTATCATATAAAAATTATAATTTTTCTGTTAATTTAGAGAAAAATTTGTCATGATCTCAAACCGGCATTAAAAATCTAATAAATTTAAAAAAATTCTTAGTGTATATTTTAAAACTTTTCATGCATTTTTTTTTTTTTTTAATAGAAGCAACACTTAGGAAATTCTCCCTAGTAATTAATGTGGTGCTTTCTTTGGGAAGGGGATAGCATAGAGGTGAAAGATGGGGAAAAGTGAAGGGCTTCAAACATGGCAACACTGTAATTGCGCGAGATGATAAGTCTTAGAACAGTTGTTGCTCGCCATCTGATGGAGAGTTGGCGCACTCGTTGAAGCTTTTTAATTCATAGCCCTGATTCATTATTTTACTTCGGTGGGGTTAAGTGCACCGAAGGCGGGCGCTGATATACACCATCTGTGTTACAGTCCAACGGGCTAACCATTACACCACAACGTCCTTATAGGCACCTAAAACTCACTTTTTTAGTGCATGAAGTTCCTGTCCCTAGTCATAACTTAATTTTTTGGATTAAACCCATCTCAGCATTTCCGTACCCTTTCAAAAAATTATAAAAATTTCTTAAATATCTGTTGAGTGATTAGCATTTATATTCCGCTTTATGAGTTGAAAAAATCCGTAAAAGGACAAACGAAATTTTTTTAAGTCAAATTCTGAGTTTTAACTATATCTTTGGAGTATTTTTGGAACTAGAGATTTAGAACTAGTTATACATGAGAGCTCTACATCGGCTTGAAAAATCTTATACTAATTCCTAAACAGGTTCAAAGAGCTATAAACAAATTATGAACTTTTGTTTAATATTTCTTCCACCTTAAATTTACAAAAAAAAAGGCTCTAAAAGTACCTGCAATAAAAATGTAAAGACAATGCATGAAAACTACAGTTAAGAATATCAAATTGTTGCCTAGTTTGATACTTTTTGAAATAAAACAAAATACATTCAACTTTATATAAGTTAAATATGTTACTAGTTTCGTTTCCATTTTCTGGATGAAGATTGCTTTGGTTACTTCGGAATATTTTTCCTCGATATTCGTTTATCTAACAAATCATCAATAGAAGTAGTTCTAAGTGTGACAATTTCAAACAATATTCATTTGTTATAATGCCAAACTAGAACTATTACTGGCTCTAAAGAATTAGTTTTAGAACTAATTATGTAACTAATAAAAACTTAGCTGGGGTGTTTAGTGCAACGCTCAAATGACCAGGTTTCTGGATTTTAAAATGTTTTTGTCAGTCATTTTTTGTCTGTCATATAAAATTTGAATTTAATTATTCGTTAAATTTTAACGGGCATTTAAATTTGTATGTTCATTTAGGCAAACATTTATTTTATATAAAAATTTTAAAAATTTTACTTAGTTATGTTAAAAAACTATTGTACTTTTTCATAGATTTATTGAATAATGCCGAAGGTTTCGATACCGAATAAAATAACAAAAGCGTGGACTGATACTACAAATGTACAACACAAAAAAAAATATAAAAATTCTCTAACAAAAATTATTTGTCTTATATTAGAACTTAAAAAGAAAAGACGCACTCAAAAAAAGTTTAACAGTAAGATCTACTGAAAATTACAGTCAAAAAAACAACTGTAACTGCAGATAAAAAGGTGACAAAGGTAATTGCCGTTAAAATAACTAAAAATATGGTTGTTCTTAACTGTTGAAAACCCACTAACAAAAAACTAACAATGTCGTAAAAACAACTAAAAATTTGTAAAAACTACTGTTTTAAACAGTAATCTTTTTAGGACTTAAAAAATAATTAAAAAATATATATATTTTTGTTTTCAATTACAATACAAATTTGTATTTCCTACATCCTACTTAAACTGTGAAGTCAAAATTGCAAACGGTACTCCAGTTATATCGTTTTTATGCATTGGAGATGCAATAAAAGGATTTAATCCAACAAAGCGTGAGTGTCTTTTCTATAAACGAGGGAGGCTAAATAACCCCGTGACTTTTTGAATGAAACACAGTTTTTTTTTGCCAAAAACAAAAAAAATTATTCAACATAATCTACTTTTAGCTCAATACACTTAGTCCAACGTTTCTCTAATTTTTGTATCCCGTCCAAAAAATAAAATTTTTCGAGGTCCATAAAATAGGCATTTGTCTGATCAATAATTTCAGCTAAATCTCTTTCCACCGAGCCATCTCATTAGGTTTGGAAATAGGAAATAGTCACTGGGTGCTAAATTCGGAGAATATGGTGGATGAGGTACCAATTCGTAGCCCAATTCATGGAATTTTGCCATTCATGGAATTGCGGTTAAACAACTCCAAACAATCCTTTGAAGTTGTCACACGATTACGTTTATGGTCAATTGAGAGCAAACGCGGCACCCATCTTGCAGACAGCTTTCTTAAACCCAACTGATCATTTAAAATCGAAACCTTAATGCCATATGAAATGCCAATGGCATCAAGAATCTCACGCACTTTTACTCTTCGATCGGCCAACACCATATCGTGGATTTTTTCGACATTTTCAGGTGTATTGACCTCAATTGGCCGTCCAGAACGTTCAGCGTCATTTGTACTAGTGCGACCACAACGAAAGTCAGTAAACCACTTTTTTAATATTGAAATCGATGGTGCAGAGTCCCCATAGTATTTATGAAGCTTTTCCTTGGTTTGATTGACGGTTTTTTTTCGCAAAAAATAACGTTTAATGAGCACTCGAAATTCACTTTTTTCCATTTTTAAAAAAATCCACGAGGTTCTATTTTTTGAACAGCTGTTAAAAGCAAAGTAAATGACGGAACTTGCTAAAAATTTGCCAGTAGTCAATTAAGAGGTGGTACCTGATGGGAGCAGTGTAGCATTTCATATAAGTACGAGGGAAGTTCGAAAAGTCACGGACTTATTGATCCGCCCTAGTATATCGCAATTTTACAACCCTTATTGCAATTACAACAATTCCTCTTCTATTGGCCACGATTACGTTCATGGTCAATTGAGAGCAAACCCATCTTGTAGACAGCTTTCTTAAACCCAACTGATCATTTTAAATCGAAACCACACTGCCATATGAAATTACTATGGCATCAACAATCCCACGGACTTTTACTCTTCGATCGGCCAACTCCATATCGTGGATTTTTCGACATTTTCGGGTGTATTGACCTCAATTGGCCGTCCAGAACGTTCAGCGTCATTTTTACTAGTGCGACCACAACGAAAATCAGTAAACCACTTTTTTACGATTGAAATCGATTGTGCAGAGTCTCCATAGTATTTACCAAGTTTTTCCTTGGTTTGATTGACGGTTTTTTTTTCGCAAAAAATAATGTTTAATGAGCACTCGAAATTCACTTTTTTCCATTTTTCCACGAGGTTTTATGTTTTGAACAGCTGTTAAAAGCAAAGTAAATGACGGAACTTGCTCAAAATTTGACAGTAGTCTACTAACAGGTGGTCCTTGATGGGAGCAGTGTTGCATTTTATATAACTACGAGGGAAGTTCGAAAAGTCACGCACTTATTGATCAGCCCTATTATATCGCAATTTTGCAACCCTTCTTACAATTACAACAATTCTTCTTCTAACTACTACTGGTTTCCCCTATTGCCAACTTAACCGTTTTCGTTAAAAAAAAAACGTTTCTAGCTATTTCCAAGTAGGATCTTTCGAGTTTCTTTTAAATACTTGGCATTAGTGAAGCGTTCGCAGTGAATTTTTACATTTGTTGACATTTTGTATGAATTAAATTTTGAAGAAACAGACATAAAGTAAAGTCTTTAATTTGTATTATTTCTCTTCTTTTGTGTTGCTTTATATTTTCAATAGTTTCTAAAGCCTTCATACATTTTTTTATACGAGTAATAAATGTTTGTTAGTTTTTAATTTTCCTTGTTAGTAATTACCGGTAAAGCAACCAGATGCAATGTATTGTAAGTTTGCAAGACCAGAATCCGCAATAGGTTTCAGTCTTGCATATAAATAGAAGTCTAACGTATTTTCATTTAATGTATTTTGTTGTTTTGGTCTTGCAAACTATAGCATTTATACAAGATCTGCAAGCTTTCCATGGTCTTCAAGGGTGAACACCGCTACTATTTTAGTAGTTGTTTATTAAAATTCCAATATAACTGCAACAGTAATTAAAGCTAAAAACAACTACTACTGATTACGAGGCAAATAACTGTCATGTAGTAACTGTAACACTTTTTTGAGAGTGCATTTTTTTACAGTTTTTTTTTTTTTTATTATTTTATTAATTAATAATCATATAAATACAAATTATATCTATTACCCTAACCGAGCACTAGCTACTATGGCCTTCGGCGCTTTGTAGCGAAAACAGACCAGTGCCTCTGGTGGAAATCGCACCCACGACTCCCAAACAGATAAGCCAGCACGCTACCAACTAGCTTATCGGGGCGCACTTTTTACAGTTTATTTGCAGGAAATCATATGAAATATTTTAAAATTCGCAAAAAATAAAAACATTATATATGAACGCTTTTTGAGGTTATGAAAATTTGTTTTGCGAAATACAATTTACTTTTCGATTGTAATATAAAGCTCATTAAAATATTTTATTTGATGTACGGTTTGGCGGAATTGATACAGCGCTTTAGTTGTCACAAAGCAAAATCTGTTTGGAAAAAACTGCCGATATACCAGCTTGGAATGAAGAAATTAAATTTTTTGCAATTTATCAACTTAGTCCGTTTTATAAAAAATAAGAAACGATATATCGACGGTTTGTTTTTTATAGACACAACTTGTATTTTCTACTGGATATTGAATTGTCCTTTAAATTTAAATTGTGCGGTTAAGTTAAAAGGACTAACAAAAAACAAAAAAAAATACTAGTACATGAACTAATTTAAATTAATGGTAATATTAAGGTAACATTTTTAGGTTTAAATAGAACACGACATTATGAAGATAAAAATCTACCGAAAAATAAAACCTAATATTTTAAGGGTGGTCTACGCTAACACATTAAGTTAACGTTCTTTATTTTATATAAATTGAAAACGAGATCTCAACAAAAACTAAAAATATTTATGCATGATTTTTTTTTTTCTTTTTAAATCTTAATCCACAAGACTAACAGCCCACACACGTTTCAAAATCAAAAAATTCAATTGTTTTTATAAAAAATTAAAATATACAATTTTATTGCTATAACGAATGAGATTTAAATTTTTAAAAGTCTTCTTCGTTCGAGTGTATCAAAAAGGATTAGAAAAATTTCACTTTTGTTACATTTGTTTAAATTGTATGGAATAGTGTTTAGGTTTTGCTAAATTCTTTTGTTTAACTCAATTGTGTGAAAAAGTTAATGTTAGTTTTTTTTTAATTAAATGTAAATATAAGGCATTGTTAATAAACGAGTTGAAGCATCTTTGTTTTGTTTTATATTTAATTTTAAAATTTGTTAAGGCCTATAAAAATTTCTAAAGAAAATTAGAGTTTTTTTTGAGAACATAATAAAATAATTTCATGGTTATCAAATTATACAAAAAAAAAAAAAAAAACTCTTATTGCTTTAAATGTTTCTATTAAATTTCATTTAAAAGGCGCAATGTTTTAAGCTGACTTAGTTTAAAGACTACTCACGAATTTAAAAATAAGATACAGTGAGCGTCAAAAGAAAGTGTATACGTAAATCTGTTTTGTTTAGAATTATATTTCAATATTTTGTGATTATATGTAATTCAACATTTTAGGCATATTTGACAAATATGATTCAACTATTTTCAATTAATGGAAAAAAAAAACAATAATAATGTTACAACAACAAAAATTAGACAAGAAAATCTAAAAACACAGCATATATTAAGCCACAAAAAAAGTGTACAAGTATAATGGAGCTTTTATATAGTTAAAAATACCGTATTTTGTGCTACTTTGATTTAGTAACGCATTCTAAAGAATATTTATTAAAAACTAATCCAATTTTTTTGTTCGTGATCGGCTCAAATCTTACTTTTTCGGTATAACTAACTTTATGTTCAAATTGGGGCAAACAACTTCGAGAATGACCTTGAACTTGTGGCGTTATATTATAAAAATGGGGTACAAAATTGGGGTAAAATCTGTAAAATTTATAACTAAACAGAACTTAAAAAATTTACAAAATCTTTCCTAGGCAAAATATACTTAAGGAGGCTCAAATACGACCCATTATGCGAAACTAGTTAAAACTAGTTAAACTAGTTAAAAAGCCCTTTAAAAGATAAAAATACATTATTAACAGAAACAATAAAAGTATAGAAAAATAATTTTTAACTAAAAAGAAGTTAAAAAATTTACAAAATCGTCCCTACTCACGCACTTTTATTCTTCGATCGGCCAAAATCATATCGTGGATTTTTCGACATTTTCGGGTGTTTTGACCTCGATCGGCCAACACCATATCGTGGATTTTTTCGACATTTTCGGGTGTATTGACCTCAATTGGCCGTCCAGAACGTTCAGCGTCATTTGTACTAGTGCGACCACAACGAAAATCAGTAAACCACTTTTTACCATTGAAATCGATGGTGCAGAGTCCCCATAGTATTTACCAAGTTTTTCCTTGGTTTGATTGACGGTTTTTTTTCGCTAAATGACGGAACTAAAAATTTGACAGTAGTCTATTAAGAGGTGGTACCTGATTTGAGCAGTGTAGCATTTCATATAACTACGGTGGAAGTTCGAAAAGTCACGGACTTATTGATCCGCTTTAGTATATCGCAATTTTACAACCCTTCTTACAATTACAACAATTCTTCTTCTAACTACTACTGGTTTCCCCTATTGCCATCTTGGCCGTTTTCGTTAAAAAACAGCTTTTCTAGCGATTTCCAAGTAGGATCTTCCGAGTTTCTTTTAAATACTTGGCATTAGTGGAGCGTTTCGCAGTGAATTTTTAGATTTTTTGACATTTTGCATGAATTAAATTTGAAGAAAAAGACAAAGTAAAGTCTTTAATTTGTATTATTTCTCTTCTTTTGTGTTGCTTTATATTTTTAATAATTCCTAATAATAATTCCTGGTAGGCCAAATATACTTAAGGAGGCTGAAAATGCGACCAATTGTGCGAAATATGAAAAAAAAAAAATTATTAAAAAACCCTTTAAAAGACAAAAATAAATATTTCAGAATTCTCAAGTGTGTTATTTAAGTTCGGCGAGCACTACTACTGGTAGTTACCTACATAAATGAGTTCTGAGAAAAAACGCTAAGTCCCGGTTCACACACGGCAATTTTACTTGCGCAAGTTTTCTTCAATTCTCCTTTGAACTTGCTTTTGTGTTCACACAGGAAAAGTTTGTTTCAACAATTTTCGTATATCAACCTTCAGCCAACTTCGTGTTGAAAATTGCGGATGACAAAACAAAACGGTTTTGGAGTACGGGCAAGTCTGTACACCCTTCCATTCTCTTTTCCACCCTCTTCTATAAACTCAAGACTTGCGCGAGTAAAATTGCCATGTGTGAACCGGGTATAATGTAATTGTTCTCCTAACTGTTGTCAGATCAGATACAAATTAATTTTAGAAACATTTTTTTTCATCTAAGTACAAATGGACGTGGTCGAAGTCAGAAAGATTTAATAATTGACATACACCTTCTAAATCAGAACTCCTACAGGTAAATATATATAGTCCATTACCATTGTTAATTGTAGTCGTAAAAACGGTGACGTTTTTTAAATTGTTTTTTTTTTTTGATAATTTACTGGGTTTTCCGTAGGATTTTTCTTCACATTTCATACAATGGATCGCAGTGCGTCCTCCTTACATGTATTTGACCTATAAGATTTGGGACGATTTTTTAAATTTATTAGCGTTTTCTTTTTATCCTTTATTTTCTTGCTGTATTGTCGATTCTGCCAAGATAAGATAATTTTGCTTATTTTTCCCCTTTTTCATGATATTTTAGCACAAGTTCATGAAAATACAGCAGCTTATTTTGTTTTTTTGCAAAAAAAAGTAGACTAATTATTAACAAATATTCTCTACAATGAACTACACTAGCAAATTACCAAAACTGAATGTTATTTTTAACTATGCAAAAGCTCAATTATACTCGATGGTTGAACTGTACACCTTCTTTAGACGCTTTAAATAACCGCTTAATTGTTTTATTTTTGTTGTTGGCTGTCTATTGTTGTAATTTTTTTATAAAGTGAAAAAGAACGAATGATATAGTAAAAAAATATAAAATTAAAAAAAATACTTACATTTCAGTAAATTCAACTAACATTGTTATTTGTTTTTTACTGTTCAAAAAATTAACCACAATTGTAGTAAAAGTGAACCACATATCGTCACCTAAAATGCAAAAGGGCGTAACTAACATATTTACTTTTCTACAGGAGCAGCAAAAAATGCTCACAGATATTTTTAATCACAGATGGTTTTAATCATAGAACCCACAAACTTTGTGGAGAAATGTAGTTCGATTCAGAGCTTCATAATCACTCCACTCTACTTTAGTATTTTACAGGGCAACCAAAAACATGCGCGAAAACGAAAGCATATAAGATTCAAACTTTATTTATAAAACCGCTATTTTTTATCGTAGAAGTCCAAAATTGTGTAGGCATATAGTTTAGTCAAATGAATCATAATCATCAATAATACCGGTTTATCAAACTTTGTTAGTTACGCCCTTTTGCATTTTAGGTGACGATATGCGGTAAAAAATAAACAAACATTTATTTGTTTTATTTGCTTAAATAAAAAAAACTACTATATAAAATTAATGTAATGAATGTAAATCATAATACAGTAACTTGATGTGGTTTGTTTTTTTAAATGAACTATAATTGCAGTCAAAACTGAAATTTCTTCAACAAATGACTGGTTTTTCAAACTGAAATTTCTTCAACAAATGACTGGTTTTTCACTTAAAAATAAAGATACGGTATTATAACTCAATCAACTACAAATATTTACAGCAGAAGTTCCCTGAGTGTACTAATAAAATATGTTGATAGCACTACACAACGGCCAAAAAAAAAAACCTGACTATGAAAGATAACTTTCTTAGTAGACTTACGTACCCTAGTTAAAACTCTGGCAAATGTTTCTTTTTACTCATTTTCAGTTTATGAAATATTGCGGTTTTTATATTTGACCTTGCTTATGCAGATTAGTTAAACTCCATATAAATTTTAAATACAAACTCTGATGGAACAACTAGTAAAAAGTAATATGCAGATCGTCTTAGTTCAGGAACCTTTGACAAATGATCTGGAATAAACGACATAATCTACCAACTTTTCGATGCACAAAAAGGGAATCGACCGAGAACCTGTATTCTATGTCATAGGAACTAAAACTTTGTTTTAGCCCCGGAACTGTCGACGGAAGATGCTATGATACTCTCTCACGGTAGTCGGAGGATATCCCTAGAATCTATTTATTTACCCTCACGGAAGCTGTACTTTCAGGTAGGAGGATTCTTATTGGGTGCGATAAACACTCTCCACATAACTTGCAACAAGTGTTAGGATGCACTTCTTGAATTTCTTAATGCAAATAAAAAAACCTTAATGTTGGGAACTCCTATAGGTGAGTTTACATTTACATTTTTTAACAGATTAAGGGAAGAGGTTATAGACATTAATATTTTATGCATTTTTTTCGAATCATCGATACATCTGGTTTGAGCTTACACAACCGATCACCGAAACGAACGTGGTTTCGAAACAAGGGTTGGACATACTGGCCTAACTTCAGGATAACTATAGTTCCCGACATATTCCCATTTGAAAATGTGAATTTAAAAATTTTTTCTGACTCAGGCCCTATTTGCGAATAGCGGGACGCAATCGGGGACAATTTATTTGTAAAATATTGGTTATTTAACTAAATAAATTCTTGACTAATTAAAAAAAATTAATCGAATATCTAATTACACTCAAAAATTAAATTCGGTTAAAATGAAAAATAAAAAAAGAAAATCAAACTTTTGCGATTTTTTCCCCAAAAGGCACTAACAGTATTTTACATCCAGATAAATATTTTCTTTCTGAACATATAAAGTGTGCCTTTTACTCTAAAAGTCATTTTTTCATAAAAGCGACTTGTGTTAACAACGTTTTTTATTAGCATATACATACTTGGTGAAAGTTGAAATGAAACTATTGCTTCGAAAGTTTCAGTTGTATTTATATTTTTATAACAATTTTATATTTTTTATATGAGCATATATTGGCAAATGCAATACAAAAACAGTTTTGGATATATTCATCAAATTTGAATTTAAAACTTTTTAATCATATTTTATACATTTTGTCCCTGAACTCGCAACTTTGACTAAAAATCGAAGATGGCTATAAGGGCCCGTATAGGGGTAAAACCAAGGACCTTTTGAAACTGAGCAAAAGGGAACTTGCTAAGATAGTACGTATTCTCACCGGGCATTCAAAGCTGAAGGTACATCTATTGCGAATTGATCGTGCAGACTGATTAACTTGTAGGGCCTGTGGGGATAGTGACAGGACCATTGAACACTGTCTTCTTAGTTATTCCGCTTTCGCAAGGATTAGGGTTCCACACCTGTTCTGTGATAACATTCCGACTTTGGGTTACCTTATTGTAAGCTGTTGGAGGTGTGAAGAATTTCGTCGATGGGTCGGTGTTTCTGAAATAGATAGGGACGGTAACCAATGGACATAAGAGCGAGCAAGAAGCCGATTTTTGGGCTTAAGTGCATGTCCTATTTAATTGGACATGAGTCGGTTATGATATCTACTTTCGATTTTATACCGCTACTGCCCCTAGAAGTATTCGGTTTAGTATCAAAATACACTATGCGAAAAATTATGGTAGCATAAAGGGTTATATTTCCAAAGTGGGACATAATTACCCCGGGTTCACCAGATCGCCTGTGCAGCGACAGGCGAGGCTGTTTATATCTCCCTCTGGGGAGAGGTCGCGGAAACTCTTGTCTATGACGAGGGGCGAACTAAGGACCGTAACGGGTTACCTCACGGGACACTGTTGCCTTAGGTATCAATTGCACAAGATGGGACGATCCTCTACGGATACGTGCAGGTTTTGTGAACTGGAACCCGAGACCTCAGAGCATGTTCTCTGCAAATGTCCGAGGCTCTCCGACAGGAGGGTGCGTTATTTTGATGGTCGAATAATGACGCCATCGGACGTTTGGAATTGTTTACCTGGTAGGACAGTTGGCTTCGTTGGGAGCCTGAACCTATAGGGGGTTGGCAGCACAAAATGCCAACTTCTGGTCGCGGTGCATAGTGCCACTCTAGTCTAATCTAATCTAATCAATTTTGTTTAAAATACAGCCAAAAATTAAATTTCCTTGAAATCTGCTAAATTCAAATCGCTATAAAAAAAAAGAACTATCGAACGGATATTTCTAATATTTCACATTTTTTATCTTTACGATATATATACAAAAATAGTGGAGAGCGATTTTAATTTTTAAAAATTGTCGTTAATAAAATTGTCAAATATGTAAAAATGTTGCTTTTGGGTACCCCTACAAATAACTGCACTTTTTTGTATCGTAAGTTAAAATAGGTTAACGATGTCCTGCAAAGCTAATATTTTTTTTTTTTGTAAATAGTTGTCATCGAACTTAGTAAAAAAAAAAATTTTTTTTTTCAAAATTGAATAACAAAAAAAAAATTTTTTTTTCATCTAATGGTTAAATGTTACATATTTTCCTATTTTCAAGACGTTTGAGGCACCCTTTCCTTAAGCGATAACCATAATTTTTCGCATAGTGTATTTTGATATAAAAACGAATATATCTGGGGGAGTGCCGATCTGTAGTATGATTTTTTGTTACCCATTCAACTTTGGCAAACCCTAATATCCACAAACAAATACCGACATGATTATACTCAAATGAAAGATAATTTTGTTTAAAAAAAAATCATGATTTTATTGTTCAATTTTGAAAAACTAAGGAAAAATATACGACTTAAATATATGTGAATTTCAAAAGCTGCCAATGAAAAACAAAAAAAAAAAAAAATGCCATATTTGGAATGAGCGTAAATATGTCTATAATAAATATGTATTTTAATGACAGGTTCTGCAAAAAATTTTAGTTTTATAAGTAGTATGAATATTTTTAATTCAATTTAAATTTGTGTACTCTCTTATTTGAATCAACATAAAGTTTAATTTATTCACTAAAAGCCTTAAAATTTTTGTAATTTTAATTTTTTAATATTTTGGTTTTCATGTTTATAACTCAACACTTGTCATTTTATTATCATCACTATCATTGAATTTGTCATCTTTATAATTTATGCATTCAACTTAGTTTGTTTCATTTTATTTTTAATTTAACGAACATCTTTTCTTATTAACTTATCACCTTATTTCGTTTATTCTGACCTGATTTCTCACCTTTTTTATCACCAAACTAAGCTTACTCATTAAATTATAAACAAATTTTATGATTTATCATTTTATCTTACATATTTTTTGTTGTTCTCTTGTGATATTATCTACTGATAAATAAAACATTGTAAAACAATAATTGAAAATTTTGTTACCCGCATTGACATCAGCTGACCTTGGTAGTGAACATGTGAGTATTTTTTGTGTTAGTGGCAAGAAAAGGGAAATTTAATACTATTCACAGTATGATACATATACTACAAGATTTGCACAGGGGAATTAAAGTTGTTTAAAAATTATGTTGTTTAATGTAGACTATTCAATTAAAATAAAACACTGATTTAATAATCACGAAATTTGTATAAAATTTTTAAAATCCATGTTTTAGCTTTTAAGTACACATTTTGAATATGTTTTGGTCTCAGAACTGCAGCATTTGAAAAATTTTTTAAAATGTAGATAATAAAAGTATCTGCTAAATTAAGTAACTGGCCACGTTTTCAAATTTAAGTATGTTTTCTAAGTACTTTTTAAGGGAATTTTCTAATATAATATAATTTAAATATTAGCAAGTTTGTTTGTTAAGTCTTTTGTTTTCATATGCATTTTTTGGAGACTCTATATTTTCCTTCTTATTATGAAGCAAATACGTTAAAAAAAAAACTGTCACACGAATAAGCGATTTATTTGTATTTTGAATATTCCACTTACAAGTTGTGAATCTGCAGTTTTCATAAAACTTTGAAATGTTGTTGATGACCAAAAAAGTAATAGAAACTTATCTTTTTAGGTGCGCAATCTCAAGTTACAATGTTTTTGCAAAGTGAAACATTTTTTGACTTTTTTTAAAACAGGGTATTATTTTTAGCTTAAGAGTAAGCTTAAATCTTTTCTTTCAAAAGCTTTGTAGGCGTTTAGTGGGATGCGACTTGTCTTTTCTTCCAAAGTAGGGAACTTTTTGAAACAGAAACTTTTTAGTGCTCCCTAGTTTTTTGTTTCTTATTCGATTTTCACAAAATTAAAATAACTTAACAATATAGTTTAACACTTAAGTGTTAATTGGAACGTGAGTGGCCAAAGTTAATATATTTTGGTATGGAAACATGTCAGAAACTAATGATATTAAGATTTTTTTGAACTCGAAGGTTGTCATTTATTTCAACTAAAGGTTACAAAGCTCTTCGAAAAAAGTAACATAAAAGCTAAACAATTACGCATGTCGAATACAGCACAGGGGTGTCTCGATTAAATTTAATCGGCAGTAATATAAATATTTTTGATAATTATTTAACAAAACGCAAGTTTTAATAACACTCAAAACATATTTTTTTTAATTACAAAAATAATTAAAAGTTATCGGACATCTTTTGTATACCAGTTAATGCGTCTTCAAAAGATCTTTCACTTAGTACCCCATTTGTCTAAAATTTCTCTGAAACAATTCAAAATAAAACGAACAAATTAAAAGTTGGGTTATTTTTATTCCAATTTTTAACCCCCAAACATGAGATTGGGCCGATAAAAAAAAATACGTTTTCCTTATTTTTTTTTTCCAAGCTCTAATAAGGGAGACTCACCTTGTTAGAGCTTAGCAATAATGAAACCTGTTAATAATTAGATTTGTTCTTTATATTATGAACTTCAAACCCCTAAAGTTTTAAAAAAAATTTATTTATAAAAACATATTTTTGTAAGAAGGCTATAATTTTTTAAAATGAATACCGAAAAATGATTACAGAAAAGATTTATTATTAATTAAAAAGTTGTCTAAATTCTTACTTGTATTAAAATTTTTAAGTTCACGTTTAGTCTAGCAAAATTTTTAATAGGAGAAAACCAACGACTCTAACACATTTTTAGCGCTCTAATTTTGACAAAAATAATGCAACGTTAAAATTTTTTTTTACAGTTATATTAGTTTTTTTTTTATATTCATAGAGATTATTTTTATGTTAATTTCAATTTATAACGAGCTTTCAACCTCCGTATATTTACAAAGATAATGCAAATCTAACATATTAGCTAGGTTGATACTAGTATTTCGATCATGCTAAAGATCTCATCAGAACCCGAAGGTTTAGAAAAGTTAGAGCCTCCATAATAGGCAGAACTTTAACAAAAAACCTACTAATAATCAGTTTTGCTCCATTCGTGTCTTCTCAGTAATCAAGCACTAGGTTGATACTAGTATTTCGAATTGGCTAAAGATCTCATCAGAACCCGAAGTTTTAGAAAAGCTAGAGCCTATATAATAGGCAGAACTTTAACAAAAAACCTATTAATAATCAATTTTGCTCCATTCTTGTCTTCTTAGTAATCAAGCACGTGGTTAGGTCTTTTCCTAACAAGCATCATGACGTTACTAAACTTTGAAGACCAAAAATGTTCTATTTATATAAAAAATTTTTAGTTTGTACTCTGGCTCAAGTAATATTTTTTACAGTTATATTAGTTTTTTGTTTTTATATACATCGAGATTATTTTTATGTTATTTTCAATTTATAACGAGCTTTCAACCTCCGTATATTTACAAAAATAAAGCATATCAAACATATTAGCTAGGTTGATACTAGTATTTCGATCTGGCTAAAGATCTCATCAGAACCCGAAGTTTTAGAAAAGCTAGAGCCTATATAATAGGCAGAACTTTAACAAAAAACCTATTAATAATCAATTTTGCTCCATTCTTGTCTTCTTAGTAATAAAGCACGTTGTTAGGTCTTTTCCTAACAAGCATCATGACGTTACTAAACTTTGATGACCAAAAATGTTCTATTTATATAAAAAAATTTTAGTTTGTACTCTGGCTCAAGTAATTAGTTTTTTGTTTTTATATACATCGAGATTATTTTTATGTTATTTTCAATTTATAACGAGCTTTCAACCTCCGTATATTTACAAAAATAAAGCATATCAAACATATTAGCTAGGTTGATACTAGTATTTCGATCTGGCTAAAGATCTCATCAGAACCCGAAGTTTTAGAAAAGCTAGAGCCTATATAATAGGCAGAACTTTAACAAAAAACCTATTAATAATCAATTTTGCTCCATTCTTGTCTTCTTAGTAATCAAGCACGTGGTTAGGTCTTTTCCTAACAAGCATCATGACGTTACTAAACTTTGAAGACCAAAAATGTTCTATTTATATAAAAAAATTTTTTTAGTTTGTCTGTTTATATAATTTTTTTTTCATCAATAGGATATTAAGAGCTTTTTACATAAAACCAATGAATCTTCATAAAATTTTGAGAAACATATTATTTTACTTGGATATTCGAATTTGTTGATATAAAGATTGTTACATCAGTATTACATTCTTATGTGTAATATCATATTTGATTGAATTCCAAATTGAAAATAATTTATTTTTAAAACATATTTCGATATATGGGAACACGAAAAAGGCTCTAAAAACAATATTTTAAGTACATTAAAAAAACTTAAAAACAGTTAACAAAATACGTGTTTCTAAGTTTTGTTTTATTTATCACATATACAAATTTTATTAAGATCGGAGTGAACCCGTCGGGAGACTCCCTTTATTAGTATTTAGATGTTGTTCAGATTGTTGTTATTAATATTATAACTAACAGACGTAAAAAATCCAATTGACCAACTTGTTAAAAATAATGCATTAAAAATGTCTCTTGTAGTGATATTTAATAAAAACAAACAACCGGAGGTCGGTTTTTAAACAGAAGCAATACAAAATAAAAATATTGCAATAAATACCTCATTTGTGAGATACAAATACACGAAACTAAAAACAAATAACCTAGAGCTAGTGGTGTTATTAAAACTTTTACTGTAATTGTGCACGTTTTTGTTTTCAGTTAATTAATTCACTTTTTTTTTTGTTTTTGTGTAAATAAAAAATGGCTTTTCATATAATGCATTATTCTTCAATTACACTTAGAAAAATTATGTTAGATGATAAAAACATTATAAGCCGCATTATTTCATATGTAATTTCATCAATCGAATTCAACTACTTCAAAATCGGGATATTGTAAAAATTATATTTAAACAAATATAAAATATTTAAAATACTTAGGAGGCCTAAAAACTAGTCTCATGTTTGTGCTATTTCTACTGTAAACTACCCGGTGTAGAAAATAATTACCATATATTTGGTTATATAAGTACATATTTGCACAGTGTAGAAACGTTAATGACATATCATTACTTTTTTCAGTGATAGTACTGACACCAGCTTTCCTTCTGCATTAACTTAACACAAATAATAAGGGCTTACTATATAATAACTAGTTAATTTTCTCATTATTTAAATACAAAAAATTACGCGTTAGAAGAAATTTCATATTTGAAATGTGCCGACACGGAACTCGAACCCGGTCCTCCATGTTGTCAATCAATCGCTCTACAATCTGAGCTATCTCGACATTTTGTACTTGATAGATAATAACATAAATGACTTGATTACACAAAATGTCATTACTTTCCAGCTTACAACAATTAAAATAAGTAGTTATATATGTACTTACAAACTGAACAAACAATGAGTCTAAAAATAGATTTTCAAAAAATTTTGAGATCATTAATAATGATGAAAATAAGTACATATGGGTAACGCATTATTTTTTTAAATTTTTATTGCAATTAACTAATTATTAGTATATCCTTATTACTTGTGCTAAAATAATGCAGATAGTAAGCTGGTGTCATTACTGGTTTTCCTACTACCAGTAATGACAATAAAGACATGTCAGTACCATTTCTACACTGGGCAGTTGATATATAAAAACATAAAAAACCTCTTTGCGCAAAATGTTATTAGTTTCCAGCTCACAAAAAATCAAATATAAGTGGTTATATAAGTACTTACAAGAAAACATATTGAGATCATTACTTTATATTAAAAATAATGATAAAAATATGCACTTATGGATAATGCATTATTGTTTTGTATTGAAGTAATGGGAAAATAAACTAGTTATAATTAAGTCCTAATTATTTGTATTAACTACGGAGAGTAATGACTCCAACATTACTCGTAGTCCGATAAGTAATGATATGTCATTACTGTTTCTAAACTGGGTAGTGTAATAAAACAAAAAATAACTCAAAGAGAAACATTTTTCCGTTTCTAACTGAAATTCAGTACTAACCTATGCCAACTAAGTAAATGGACGAAATTCAAATATAAATTAAGGTAAACATAATTTTTTCCGAATGTATGTCGATAAAATATACAAAAGTTTAAAAATTTAAAATGAAAGTGGTTGAACAAAACAGTTTTAAAAAAATCTCAAGTACATGCTTGGAAGGCATCCTATAAACGAAGTGTTACATAATTTCCTTAGCAAACAAGTACCACGTAGGACCATATATTCCATATTCAAACGGTTTGAAAATGGAGTGGCATCGAACGGGATAAAAAAAGTACGTGTACGTGTTGAATTGAACAAATCGGCAGATAATCAAACGCAATAACTTACTCATAATGAACGTGAAACACTACCAGAGGAACGCAGTATCCAGATATAGTAAAAACCAATTGTCAGCAATACCAACAAAATGCAGAAAACTGAGAAACACTTCTTGGAAAAAAAATTATCAAATAGTTTTTGGATGATGAAAAATTAAAACAACCGAAGTATTAATTTTGGATTTTATTCTGATGACTTGAAAAAAAATCCCGACAAGATTGGGTATCGGCCAAAGCGAAGCAAAAGAAAAGTTCTTATTTGCGCAGACATTTCGCCAAAAGGACATCCAGGATTCAAAAATTATGGCTGCAGCGATGTAAATGCGTATGTAAACGATGTAAACGCGTATGTTTACATTAATAAATTTTCAGTAAAACTGGAAAATTTTATCATAAATAGACACTCTGAAAACAATGTATTATTTTGGTTTAGCAAGCTGCCATTATGCCAAAAAAACGTGAGAATGGCTTAATGCAAAAAACATATCTTTTGTACCGAAACACGCAAATCCTCCAAACGTCCCAAAAGCACGTCCAATTAAAAACTTTTGGAATATTTTATGCCAAACAGTGTATGAAAACGTCCAAAAAGAAGACTTTTGGGGTCTTTTATGCCAAAAAGTGTATGAAAATGGTTCGAAAGATAAAAGATAAAAAAATTAAAAGCAGTTTAAAAAAATTGATATGAATGTCGTCCAAAGCCTGATTAGAGGTATCAAGCATAAAATATTATGTTTAATATAACTTACTCTAATGCTAAAAGGACCTTAGGATGTTTTATAAAATGTAATATATTTGTAGATTTTGCTTATGCCCCGAGTATCAGTGCTGTAAAATATATATAAGCCAAATTTATAGAAGATTCGATAATGTTATATCAACGGGGTTTGTAGGACTGTTTCAGGGCATCCGCGAGGAGTTCTGAAAAAATGATTGTTTAAAACAAATTTAAAATTTCACAAAAAATTTAGTTGAAATATTGCATAGTGGGATATATCACAAAATTTTTGGAAATAATTCGGCCATTTCTTACATAGTGGTCCGATTGTAACAAAATTAGGAACTGGCATAAGCGACGTAATATCGAGCTTAAGTTTATATTTCGAACTTTTCAAACCCCCGGGGGCGGCAATATTACTACCCAAAATAGGGAACTTTTTACATATAAAACATTGAGTGGTCGCCTTTTTTTGTTTCTAATCCAATTTTTAATAAATTAACATATTTTAAATTTGCTAGTAAAGAATAATATGAATGTGTGTGTTACCTCTAATAGTTCCCATTTGAAAATGTGAAATTCCGAATTTGAGCCGATTCAGATGCAGTTTCTTGCGAATACCCAGACAAAATCGGGGCCAATTTAATTTTTAAAATATTGATTATTTAACTAAATAAAGTCTTGATTAAACAAAAAAAGTACTGCAATATCTTGTTCCACTCAAAAAATACATTTGTTTAAAATAAAAAAACATGTGTCTCTTATTTTGTTATCCTTTATCACATATCCGAATTTTATGAAGATCGGCGAGAATCCATTGGGAAAAAATTCCAATTTTTCAAAAGTTTGCCATAGTCACACATACCAGAAATTGAACATATGGCCATCTGGTTTGCAGACCGTAAACCAATCATAAACAAACTTAACCAAGAGTTTAGTTTGTATTATACCATAATTTTTTACACGTGTATTGCAGACGATCTGCAAAAATTGCAATCGAAGTATATTGTAATGATACACAACATAAATGAGCTCTTTAAATTGAAAACTAAAGACACAATTAATTAAATTTGCGCCTGCAGAAAACGACTGGCCAAACTGTGAATTACATACCCATGTCCAACTGACTGTTGAACTTATTAATAGTGTTGTACGATAATTTTAATGGTATCGATTTTATTGATTTTGTTTATTCATTCAGTCATTTCATTGATTCATTCATTCAAACAAAACACTTATGAACGTGTTGTTTTGCAATTAATTAAATTAAATTATATTTTGCTGTATTTATTATATGGTTTTTACATTTTCATCTTATTCTTCTGCATGTATTAAATAGCAATTAACTTTTGTATAAAAACAGCAAGAACTCTACTCATCTTAATGCACTTATTTTGTGATGATGTTCTGAAAATTCTCTTCGATGTGCTTGAACGTATCCTTGTTTTGATTTAATACTTGAACATAAAATTTAAGCGTGATATCCGAAATCAATATAATCTTTAATGTACATCACTTTGAGCGCTTCTTACAGTGATATTTCTGCGTGTGTATGTATTCTTAAGTTGATATAGATTTCATGGCCAGTTATTTATCATTGATTCTTCCATGTTGCATACAGATTTTCATTATTTCTTTATTTTAATCTTGTCTGTTTAGGTTCTTTTTTAAGAGATATGGAAAAGCATGTGTTACATATTGTCTGGTCTGTTTCTGATATGGAGTATAAAGTACATCGTTTGGTTTGGTTAAGATAAGATTAAAAAAGTGTTCATTCGATGAATTAAAATTGTAAGCTTTAATATGGGTTGTCAGTTTAAAAGATACAAGAAAAACACGTTCGCAATGTCCAAAAATATAAAGTTACATTTTAATTAGTATAGATTTTTAATGGGATTTTTTGTTACTACTTATTGTTGAAAAAAATATTGCAAAATTGTTGTTTGAATTGTCTATATATAATTAATTAAGGGAATGTTCGCTAATGTGGTTTTTGGGCTATACACAATGCAAAAAATAAGTTCCAACTCCAGATAAAAAGCTCTCTAAATGAGTATAGAATTCGTTAACTCAGGGAACTTCTGCAGTAAATAGTTGTAGTTGTTTGAGTTGTAATACAGTATCTTAATTGTTTAGTAAAAAAAACAGTCATTTGACGAAGAAATTTAATTTTTGATTACAATTGCAGTTAATTTAAAAAACCAAACCACATAAAATTACTGTATTATTATCATTGTATACAGTCGTTTTTTTTTATTTAAAAAAATAAAACAAATAATTGTTTTTTTCATTTGTGGTTCAATTTTACTCAATTGTATTTCATTTTTGGAACAGTTAAAAACAAATGGCAATGTTAGATGAATTTACTGATATGCAAATCGTCCTTTTTTAAAGTGAAATTTCATTTGTTTTTGACAACATTTGCAGCGGTGTTTACGTACATAGTATTCTAAGTGTAGAAAGTAATGTAAAATCAACAAAAATGTTTATGTAAACTAAAATTTGTTTTATGTATCGTATGAAGCAGCTATAATGTTTAACATATGTAATAGCAACATTATGCAGCGTTTATTGGTAATTAGTAATTTTTTTATCCGATTTAAAATTTGTATATGGTATTAAAAAGAAAATTACCTGGTCTTTCTAAAAATATATACTTTCTTGATATTATTAATATAAATAGGAAGAGATTTTTTTAATAACAAATATAAATTTTCAGTTTTTTCTTACAACTTTTTCAAATTTTTCTAGGGGTTTTCGTATTTTCTTTTAAAATTGCAATACACGAAAAGCTCATGCTATTCTGAGTAAAATGAACTTTCAGTTATCAATCGGTTGAAAACTTACAAAGTTATGGTACTTTTTGTATACATACAAAACATTGTTTCTTCCTCATTCGCACAAATGCATTAAAATAAACAAAATTAAGTTGTCACAACCGAATTCGGTTGCCACAACTAACCAACGAAAAAATTTCATACATATCAGAGAGTTTAACAAAGAATACTTTTCTTGCTTTTATTTGAATAGTATTGTATGAAAATTTTAAAAGTTTCTTTACCATCGTAGTTAAATTAAAACCAAAACTCAAAATGATGTATATATATCCTCCTGCTTAGTAATTTGGAGGGTATAACAAACTATTTTAGATTTTTCAAAAAACCTAACAAAATAAAACTCTATTTTTAAATTTCGTGCCACTATAGTTCACCTATCATAGGCGTACAGTCCTTAAAATAACATAAAGAAATCATTTTTATATTTTCGAGGTACACCTTTTCCATCAGCCAGTGAGAAATGGCTGAATTATTTCTAAAATATTTGTGATACACCCCACCAGGCACGTAGCTAGGGGGGAGGGGCTTGGGGGCTAGAGCCCCCCCCCACCCCCCGAACAAATTAAAAACTTAATACAATTCGTTAGAAAGTAACAATGTTATTGATAGATTTAATATGAAAATATTTATTTTTGACTTGGATCAAATTGGAAATAGTTTTATAAGGTTCGAATCTTAAAATTTCGTTAGAAAACATCGCTGCAAATGGGCGGCTATCATTGTTAAAGTTGATTTTCGACAAAAAGCAATAAATAAAATCATTTCATAAGAGATTTCGAAGTCTTTGACTTAAAATATAATCAAAAAGTTGTTTCAGACAATGCAAACTAAAAAATTAAATATGTCTACACAGAAAAAACTAAAATTGAGTTTTAATTAAAATATTTGTTGATTCAGCAAAAGTTTAACTGAATTCGGTCGTGTTGATGCAATTGTAGTAACAACTAAAATAATTTGTCTCTATTTATTTAATATTATTTTCAATTACATATAGTTTTATTTACATCTATTAAGAATTTAATTGAATATTGTTTACTATTGGGAAAAATTACAAAATTTTAAAAAAATCACCAAAATTGTAAAAAAAATCGCCAAAATTTAAAAAAATCGAGACCATTTGAAAAAATTGCAAATTTTGAAGAAAAAAATTGCCAAAATTTAAGAAAACAATCCTCAAAATTGCAGAACTCCCAAAATAAACTCCAAAATTTAAAAAAAAACTCCAAAATTAAAGAAACGCGAATTTTCTACTTTAAACGATTTTTTTAATTTTGGCGACTTTTTAAAATTTTTGCATTTGTTTCAATGTTGCTATTATACGTTATAAAAACTGAAAATTTTTTATACCAAATTCATTTTCAATTAAACAGTTAATTGAAAGTAAGTTTGAAATCGAACAAAATTTTAATTGAAATTTTTTTGACAATGATTTTTTCTGTGTATTTTGACATAATCTTTTAAAATGGAGATACCACTAAGACTCAAAATTAAGTTTACTTGTGCCGTAAAAGTCGTTACTTTGCTTACAGTGCAATCTTTTTATATAAATTTTGTTTGCTACGCACGCATCTGGTAACATAGTTTTCAGTATTTTTTTACAATATATATTACGATATCTCATATATTTTTTTAATTTTTTGAAACAAATTTAAGCCTTAAACTTTGATCGATATGCATAATGTGTTAACGTGGTCCAATGTGACTCAAATTTTCTCCTTTTTTTATACTAAATGTAAACAAATTTCTATCGGCGCTCCTTGAAATGCGACATTTTAAAATCAAGCAGCTAAACCAGTCTTTGTGTTATAACGATGTAGTTTTTTTTAGACATTTTAAAGGGTTTTTATTTAAAAAATTGATCAGACAATTTGAAAAGCGTTTGAAATTGTCCAAAATATAAATCAAAGTGAATTCGAAATACATAATTTATTTTAAATATTATTTCTTTCAGACTACAATCACGCTTGCTTGTAAAATTTACGATTTACATCAGGCAAATTATATAGGATATTTGAGTTTAATTTGTTTTTTGGACGGTTACAAATCTTTAATTTCCCGAGTTAAAACGTTTGCATAAAATAATATATTATTTTATATACACTTAAAAGGTTTTGTCTGCCAGTGCATTTAACCGGACATAATTATATAAATTCATATATAAAATTAATTTCGTCATATATAGTTGCGTATAATTGTATATTGCATTTAGAATACGCTAAAACTAATCCAATTAATAATAACGTTATATTTATATACCTAGACATTGCAAAATAATATATATTTTGATATTATATCATATTTCAAGAAACACAATTTTATTTTAGATAAAATTGTATATTACCCCATGCAGAGTCACACTAGAAAATTTGTCAATTATATTTTGGATGTAAATATGTATTACATCAATACAATAGTACAATTAATTGCATCATTTTGTGTATAATTTTATACACAAAATTCTGGTTCTTAACCCTAAAAAAAGAATTTGTCTCATTTGTAACATTATGAGTTCTTAATTTAGTCTAAGATTTTTTTCAATCTAAAACTCTAAATTTAGTTTCAACGTTTTTTCCGTGTTTGTTATTCAATGGTGTAAGTTAAAAAATTCCACAAAATGTTTTTCTCAAACAACTTATTTTTTTTTGGTAATTTCAAGAGAATTTTTTGAATATAATAAAATGTCCAAATGGAAAGGAATTTGTTACAAATTATAAATTTGTAAACCTTTTGCAAGTGGCTAAAAGGATTAATAGATATTTCGGATTTCCATGAAGTTTTAAAATCAAAAACCGGATACAACTATAGCTTATTTTATATATATCAGTATCAGTTCTGATATAAATTTATACCGCTATATAAAATCGTATTAAATTGTATCGCGGATTGTGATCAAACAGATTAAAACTTTGTTTCGCGATATAGACATCAAAATTCGCAAAATAATGAACACAATAAGTAAAAAATGAAAAATGCATTTTAAGGAAATGGACTTTATGCGGGAGGTTTTTGTTTCAAAATGACCTGAGAAAGCAATTTCTATTATTAATACATGATTGCCCATCACGTGTAGGTAAAAATTTAGCAAAAAAAAAAAAAAAAAAAGCTGTTACTCTAGTGTGCAAAAAGAAAAATATATAATCAATATAAAAAATCGAACCCCCCCCCCCCAATCAAATTCCTAGCTACGTGCCTGCACCCCACTATGGATTGTCAAAAACAGTTAATACTAAAATTCAAACTTTATATGTCATGTTGTAGTGATGTCTGTATTAAGTTTTTCTTTTTGTATTTTTTATCAGAATTTCAAATAAATAAAATTTTGCTGTAACTCTTACAAAAAAAAAACCCATGTGGACCCCAGTCATAACTAGAGTTACATACTTTTTCGTATGACTATACTTTAAAAATTGATAATAGAATCAATTATAAAAAAAACAGTGAGAGGTACCTACTTTTCATATATGATGCAGAATTATTAAAAGGACATATTGTGGGTGCTAGATAATTTTGGGCTAGAATGGATTTAAGTAACCAGTGGAGTCCAAAAAAAGTGTTTAAAATTTTGTGACATTTTTAGAAATTTATTGTAAACATTCATATAGTAGGAACTCTACACGGACCCCCTAGAATACTTCTACGGACCGCCATTTGGGAACCGTTATTTTAAACAAGCATTTTTATTACCGGAAAGATATTGTCCTAGTAACCCCATGATAATGCAATGCGTGGGTGATATTTACATTACACATTTATTACATTCATAGATTCGAAGTAAAAGACATTTTATTATAAATCAATTTTATTTGTAAATTAATCAATTTCAAACGAAAAAAAAAAAAAACGTTAGAAATGTAAATAATTAAAATAAATATTATTGATGACTGCATAACTAGCACTTTAAAATAACCGATGATACAATTTATAATTCACTTGAAATAAAAAATCAAGATAAGAATTAAACATTTTTTATCTCATTATTTGTTTAAGATTTAAAGCACACTTTTAGCACACGTATACAAAATATATATAGAATTTCAAAAATTTTTGACACTTGGAGGTAAAATATTGTTATTTGATTTTTTATGACATGCACGACTTGATGTGTCGGTCGAAGTTTGAGCCTACTTAATTCATCATAGTTCATCATTTCTCTCGAACGGTGCAAAAACTATGGCGGCTTTAAGTTTAAATCCAGTTAAAAATATTCAAATTACAGTTTTTGTTTGAATTTAATTCAAGTTACATATATAAGGTGGCGCAAAAGTAATCCTCCTATCAGAAAATGCTATACATAATAAATACATAATAAAAAAAAAAAACATCGGAAGGTTATTTTTGCTCCACCTTATATTTATAGATCTCACTGTATAAACCAAATACATATTACACTACCAAAAAAAAATGTTTTGTCATATCTAAGAACTTAAAAATAAAAGCGGGATTAGTTTGTAAAACCCTCATTTTTCCCGGTTTTTAACATTTAATTGGGTTTGGGGTTACTAATTTGTAGGAAATAATATTAAATACATTTAAATTCTCAAAATTAAAGATTTTATATATGAGATTATGGACATTTATTTTGCTCCATAAAGTTTGAAGTCCTTGACATTTTTCAATGCATTTTCGATTATAGAATTAAGGTAAATCAAATCTATGATGTCATTTACGTTTGATACAGCGCTTTAGTTGTCACAAAGCAAAATGTGTTTTGAAAAAATGGCGCTGTACTCGCTAGGACTGACCAAAAATTTATTTTTTTTGCACTTTAACTACTAAGATTGTCGTTAAAAAAAAAAAAATGAGAAACAAATTTTTAAATTACGCAAAATTTTTAAGAACTATATGAAATTTTTGCCCGTTGGACTTAGATGTGCTGTGCACTAAGAAACTCAGATCACGCAAAACTAGACATTTTCAAATGTCAGACGAAAAAACATACATTTTCAAAGAAGTTGCTCCAATTCCTTATATCAACTTAGTATACCTCAAATTGGATACAATTACTCCGTTTTTTAAACAATGTTCTTAAAACTCGATTCCATTAAACGGCTTAAAAATCCCACGGAAAAAACTGCGAAAGTTTAAAAATCTTAAATTTTTTGTTTCACTTTACACAAAAAAAAAAACGAAAAATGGATTTCAATTAAAAAATTATTGAATTAATTAATATTTTAATTGATTTTGCACCTACCACTGAAATGATAGTATTAACTAAGAAAAGTTGCAGACCGTTTAATAAACCACATTCAATTAAAATAATAATAATATCAATTGAAAAAGTAATTGGTTTTTTACAAGTTTTTATTAAGTTTAATAAAATTGATTAAAACTTTAATTGAAACTTAGAAAGAGAACAATGGTAGTTTTAATTGAAAATTATAATTATAATATTTTTGTTACATGTCCAATTTTAAATAAAAAAGCAATGTAGATTTGTAAATTAAATTTACGTTTTTATTTATATATATATTTTTTAGAAAAAAAAATTATTTTAAATAAAAAAAATAATAAATCACATTTCAATTGTCTTTAAAAGGTATTTTAGAGCTATAAAAAAAAGGCTTTTAGAAATATTTTTTTTATTTTAAATAAGGAAAAAACTATTTAATAAAATATAAATAGTTTTTTCCTTTGCCAAAAGGTTTAAAAAGTATTGTAAAAATGGGTAGAATTTAGACACAGGCTGACAATTTTTGAAATATCTTTTATACTTCATTTATACTGCAACCAAAAACTACTAGTTAAAACTAGCTGTTCTCAAAAGCTACTAGCTTTTGGTTGTAGTATAAATGAGGTATTATTGTAAACAAAACAATTCACATGTTAAGTTTGTCAATAAAAAAAGAAGCGTTGAAATTATATTTCTAAGAATTATCTTTTATAACAATTTATGTTATACAATTAACTTTTTAAAAGCTTTATAAATTAATAATTTGTTATAATGAAACAATTAAAAGTAAAGAACAAACATTTCGTTTTCCTTGTCTTTACTTGAACTTTTTTTTCTACTTTCATTTTTTTTTAATTATAAAAAAAAAAAAACTAACAAAACTTTAAAATTATAATTGTAAAACACTATTAGTTATTGAAACTTAAATTATTTATATAAATAATAGTTAAATGCCTTTTTTCAGTAATATTTTTTTTTAATTCACAGCGCACTTTTTTATCACCTCTAAACAACACGAAAATCAATTAAAACTATTTTCGTGTATAGTTATCGCGTGTACACGAGCATTGACTTCAAAAAAAAGAGTGTTGCAAACTCTACCAAAATAATTACGATTTTGCGTGTATACAAAGTCGTTAAACTATTCTACTAATTAAAAGTTAATCATTTGCATTTTGTTCTTTTTATTTACAAATAAAATAATAGATTCATATAATTAAACGTTCGTTTGACATTTTAATCACAATAAAGTAATAAAAGAAAAGGTTAGGAAACTTTTTAATAATTATGATAATGTGTTGTCTACACTGGTTAGATTTATAAGAAAATTTAATAAATATTTTAATTGAATCAATTAAAAAAATTGTTATAAACACTATTTATATATTCAAACAATCGATTAATTCAATATTTTTTGCCCATAATTTTTTCTTTGTAAACCACCTTACAAGTTTTCACCAATATGGAAACTACTTCCCAGCAAAACTTTGGTAATGGGTAGGACTTATTTCAGACCTTCCAAAGTAATGATTATCCATTCCAGTTTTTGTTATTTTGAAGGTCCGAAATAATACCTTACTAATATGAATATATGTAACTGCTTATTTGTAAGATAAAAAACAACGCCTTACTAATATTGTGTTAAATATCTGCTTATTTGGAATAGCAAAAATAATAAGTTACTTATTATCACTTATTTCAGACCTTTCGTAGTAATGACTATCCATTACATTTGTTGTTATTTTGAAGGTCTGAAATAATACCTTACTGATATGAACATACATCACTACTTATTTTGGAAGCTAAACAATTATGTCTTACTAATATTGTGTTATATACCTGCTTATTAGGAAGGGCCAAAGAAATAAGGTACTTGTAAGGTAATAAGTA
The DNA here is from genome assembly GCA_021234595.1 of Delia radicum. Classification (NCBI taxonomy): domain Eukaryota; kingdom Metazoa; phylum Arthropoda; class Insecta; order Diptera; family Anthomyiidae; genus Delia; species Delia radicum. The sequence continues at coordinate 111,770,007 of CM037852.1, forward strand.
ACTACTTTTTTGTAAGGTATATTTATAAAGATTCATAATATATCATAATTAATAATTTAAATGCAATTTATTTAAGCAAACAAATATATAGTTATACATAAACCTATTAATAACTAGGTATAATTGTCCTTATTAATAACTAGTTATTTTATTGCCTATTAATACCTTCTTATTTAGGTACATGTTAATACGTACTTATTTTTGCACCTATAAATAACTACTTATTAACATCCTTACAAGTAATACGTCATATAATGGCTTTAAGCATTACTTTTGATGCTACAAATAAGAAATGAAATAAGTACTTATGTGTAACTGGTGATTTCACTACATATTTTGTAACGTCTTATTTTTGTCCCTATATGTAAGCACAAGGCAAGGCCTTGCCTCCTATGACACCCCCATGTTAAAATCAGGTGTTCTTGGCCTCAACTATAAGTACTACTGATTCTTGTTTTCTTCTTCCATTTCCCATTCTATGGTAATAGCAAGTTTTCCTGGGATTTTTTATCGAATTTATGTGCCAGGTATGACTATATTTTGTAATAGTTTAGATCTGAAAGTTAAAAACTTTTATGAAAAAACTCTTATAAGTTTTAAGTATTTTTTTTTTCATATTTTTTGACTTTTAAATTGCCATCAATTTTTTAGGTGAAGACTTTTCACTGTGAATCTTTGCATGGACAATGCTTCTCTCAAGTGAACAACATTGAGAAATAATATGTAATTAAAGGAAATTATTGAAATCACTCATATATATTTTTAATATTAAAAAACAGATAAGACGAATATTGCTATAATACTGAGCCACTGTTATTTACAGATGAGTTGAAACTATTTATTTCAGGTAAACATATGGGTAGACTTTATGATTAAGAGTGGTTTTCGATAACAAGCGTGGGTGTTTTGAAAATGTCAAGTTTTTTTTTAATTTCGCTGTGGTGATTGATATGTATGTCAGATGGTTTAATAATATGTCAGAATCTTTTTTTTTATGGTATTGCATTTTGAGTGCAAATATGAAAGATATTATGGCAAATAAACAAAATTTTAAATAAATATTAAACTAAACATAAATTATGGCGGTTTCTACACTCATAATTACTCAAACATAAAAATACGAAATTATTGTGAAAACCACAAAATAAAATTTAATATATGGGCTTATGTCCTTTGAAACTGATATTATTTTTTAATAACTTTCGAAATTTTTCTATTGTAGCGTTTTATACGTTTAAATCGTTTCAGTGGCAATTTTTAGGGCCATTGGTCTATATGTCTAATTGATATTGTAACGCAAATTAGAAAAATTTTAAAAAGTCTTTTGAAACGAGCTCACTTTTTTATCTTTTTAAGTTTTTGTTTGGGGCGTTAAACCTTTGGATTCTTTCTGGCATTAAACACACTTCCAACACTTGAGAGATAAATTCAACATTCACCTTATTGACGTGCCATCACCGAACACATAAATGCATGGTATTCGAAAATTTAAACCAATTTCTTTTTAGTTTTTAAATTGTTAGTGTTTTATGTACTCTGAAGAACGAAACTTTAATGGAATAAAAATTAAAAATACGGTTCGTAAATGTTTTAATTTTGCATAATTGGAAGTATTTTCGTTGAAGTTGTAAAACATGAGCGTGAATTTTGTTCAAAAAGCAGTTTTTTCCCATGGCACATTCTCGGTTTAGTTTTAAATAGGACAGTTTGCTACGTGAATAGAGTTTGTTTTTTGGTATTTTTACAAAATTAAGTCATAGAAGCAAGTAAAAAAAATGTAAATAAAAATTATATGGACTTTTTGAAAATTGCTTAAATATTGCATAATTTGTTTTTCATTTTTTATGTAGCAAACAGTGTCATTGACCTAGAAATAATAGTGGAAACGCATACTGATCGCTATTACAAGCTTTTTTCAAAAGGTACTAAAAAATGTATTCTTTTATCTAATCTCGTTTTGCTCCGTCACATCAACACTGTAAAACCTGGTTAAGACGGCTCCGAGGGACCAAAAAAATTAGTTCGTCTTAAGCGAGGTTCGTATTAAGCGGTTTTTTTTAACAATAAAAAATATGTATTTATTAAAACAAAAACAAGATTTTTACATAAATAAAATTAGCATTTCATGCATTCACAATTAAAAATTCAATTAAAACTCTTCATTTAAAAAAAAAAAAAAACTGTTATTTTTTTCTGAATAACTGAATTAACGATTTCATTCGTTATAAGTTTTTCTATTACCAAAATATGAGTGTCAGCTTCTTCGGCACACGATTTTGTTCGAATCTATCACTTGACAAATTTTCAACATCGGGAGGATTAACAATTTCCAATATTTCTTCACCTGATAAAGTATGTGACGTCAAAACATTAGCATCTATATCTAGAAAGTCATCCACGGATATGAAATTCATAGTAGGTCTATCTCATTAAACGGATAAATAGTGTACTAAAAATGGTAATTTGTATGAAAACGATTTTTTGGGACTGCTTAAAACAGTTCGTAATAACCGAGGGTTCGTATTAACCGAGTTCGTATTAAAAGATGTATTTTATATGAAAATTGTTGCCAAAACGTCGGGACTTTTAAATTAGTTCGTATTAACCGAGGGTTCGTCTTAACCGAGTTCGTCTTTAGCGAGTTTTACTGTATGTACTTTTTATCAATTCTTTAAAACAAAACCTGGGGAACATTAATAAATTTAAAGAAATAAACATTTTATGGACCAAATGAATTTTACCTACTGAGTACTAAAAATCCTGTTAACAAAAACTGCACATAGTTGAAATTAACTTGTAGAAAAAACATTTTCTCTTCAACTTATAACGTTAAATTCAAATATAATCTCCAAAACAAATAATACTTTTTAAATATCCCGTAAACCGCAATTTTAAGTAAAAAATTTTATATTTTGAAACACTACGACATTTTACAAAATTTTTTTAGTAAATTTCCATGAAAACGAGAAAAAATATTAAACAATGGTATACATGAACATTTTTTGAATTTAATCAAGAAAAACGGATTTTTTTAAAAAATTCTCAAATTTTAAAATTTAAACCGCCATAACGGATTTAAAGTCCCTAAATAGTCTATAATAATCATTTTAAATACTACTAAAATTCCATAAAGTTGAAAATAAATAAAATTGTAACTCCAATTTTAAATATTTTGGAGATCAGACCATATCGTCACCTAAAATCCAAAATTCCGTAACTAAACTGTTTAGTTTTTACAAGAGAGACAAAAAAACATTATTGATAAAAAAAACTACTCGGAATTATGCTTAAGAAACAAAGACGATTTCTTACTGTGAAAAATTCATGGAAAAATAGTTGTTTTTAAGTAATGTAGTTAAAAAAGTCGTTACTGCAAGTTACAAAAATGTATGCAAAAAATGAAACAAACATTTAAGATAAAAAATACTGCTTTTAGACAATAATTAAAACAGTTATTAGTCAAGTAACTATTTATTGTGAGTATTTTTAAAATAAAACGAATTTTAACTATTTAAAAGTTTTCGAGATATATAAAAAAAAATTCATTTATTTATTTATTTATTTATTTATTTATTTCGAGAAAATATAATAAAATTAAATTGGTTAACCTAAAAACAGTGTAAATCTTTATATAACAGCCAGAAAACTGCACTAGACGACTGTTTTGGTTAATGAATATATTAAAATTGCAGTTGCGGCATTTTGGTTTTCGTTAATAAAATTGGTGCTTTGGGACGTAAACGTGTAAAATTTTGTAAGAATGTTAACTGCATCGTAATCAATATAAAAGCTAAATTCGAATTTTTTGTTAGTTGTGTTCTGTTGGATTTTAGGTGACGATATATAAATTCTTATATATATTACGAAAATTATGGTTAATTTGACATTATTTCCTGGAAAATGTTTGGCATATTACATTTTCAATATTTTGTCTATAGAATGGTAAAATAACCACCTAAAAATTTCTATATAAAAAAATGTGTAAGACTCACTATTGAATGTATCTTTTTTGAGGTATAAAGTAAAAATATGCATAATTTGTCCATTTTTTAATTTATTCCTCGTATGTATAGTTTTGAGTAAAAATTCTTAAATAAGTCATCACTTTTGTTAACACCTTCTATTAACTGTAATAAATTTTCATCATTTTTAATTTGTGGCAACTTTTAGCGTTGGACACTAGGTGATATATGATCTTAAAATTGTTAAATTACACCAAAATTAGTTAAAGCTTCTTTTTGTTTTTGCAAACAAAACATTAAATTTAGTTTAAATAACTAGAGGGTGTTTTCTGTTAAATTATTCAACTAAAACTAACATAAACTAATTTCCAAGAAGGTGTTTAGATTAAAACGCTTCCAGTATTTTGAAACGATGATATTGATGCTGATGATGATGATGGAAAGAGGAACGTTACAAAGGTTATGAAATTGAAAGAAAGAAGCAAAACATTATGGAGAAACCATAAAACAAATACAAGCAATTAGTTGTGTGATGCCGACATCACCGACGCCACCTCCATCATAAATATCATCAGGCACGTAGCTAGGGGGAGGGACAAGGGGGCTAGAAACTTAATACAATTCGTTAGGAAATGAATTTATTTTTGACTGAGATCAAATAGGAAATGCCTGTTAGTTCAGTATTAAATTAATATATTTAAAAAATGTGTTAACCGACTTTCATATTGTTATTGTTCGTGTAAAGAGTATACTCTTATCTATAATATACAAAAAGTTAAGCACCGATTTTTTACTAGAAATTTTTAAATATTTTTTTCGGAAAGTTTTTTTTTCAATGTCTCATTATTATCCTTTACATTTTGTAGATAACAAGATTGGCTGTAAGTTATTTTTTTTTGTTGTAATAAAATGGCAAAATTTTAGGAAATCTGTAAAATTCTTATAACCCAATAAAATATACGCACAATATAAAATGCAGATCAAAATTGTTATAAATATTTTTTTGTGAAACCTACACAGAGAAAACAAATTTATTGTGAAAACCGAAAGGTTTGGTTACACCAACCGAAAGGTTTGGTTACACCAACCGAAAGGTTTGGTTACACCAACCGACAGGTTGGTTATACCAACCGAATTATTTGGTTGCCATAATCAAATTTATTCCAGGGTTAATTGAAATATACTGTTCCAGTCGAAATTCTGTTGCATTGACCGATTTTTGGTTGTCGCAAACAAAAATATCTGTGTTTTTGCAACCGAACTATGCAGTTGGCGAAAAATTCCGTCATCACAATTAAACCATATAATTTTTTTTTTAATTTTGAGGCATTTATAAATTTAAACGTTGTATAAAAAAGGATGTTCTGGTGAATGTTATATTACCAAACCGATTTGACAAAAATTTTAAATAGTTGAAAGCATCTCACAACCCTTAACGCTTTAAAAATGTTGTGTCAATCCAATAATTTTTAAAAGAATTATAGACGTTTTAGAAAAAAGGATATATGGCAGCTGTGCGAGTTCTTGCTGCGATTGGAATGCAAACTTGCACAAATATTATTCAAAATTAACCAAAATCAGGACATATGGGAAGGGTGCACATTAGGGATACAACTTTTTTTACAAATTTTGAAAATGTGATGAATTTAGTTCGGCTTAAGGTCATGGGTTGCAATAATAAAAACCAAATATCAAAATGGCCCTATCCATACCATGTAGTGCATAAAAAAACAATAAGAACAGCATCTTTAGATTTTCGATATCGTTAAAAAAGGTTCCGCGTCAAATGCAATTAAGTTTGGGATCAGTAAGTTCTAAAAAAGTAAAAATATTTTCTTTATAATTTCATTAAATGATAAATAAATTATAAGTTTTTCCATTAAATATTGAATAATATTCTGTATAAATTCAATTAATCGTGATAAAATATTTCGACTTACATACGCTGTCTTATGCAAATTTGCGAAATATTATAATTATATAATTATAATTATTATATTATAATATAAAATTTTGAAAAAATAAAAAAAAAAAAAATCTTAAAGGACTTTCAGAAATTGGCTTCGACGCGGAACGTTTTTGTTGCGAAATGACCTGAGGAAACATTTTTCGGTTTCAGCACAACATCGGCTACAGCGTGGTGATAGGACCTTATTTTGGTTGTACCCCTAGTGCACATCCTTACAGCGAACAAAATGTAAATTGGCGCAAACAATACCTACTTTATTCCTAAAACAATTAGCAATTGCTACAGCATATTAACGCGAATTGTAGTTTTTAGTCAAAATTAATAATTTAGAATTGGGCCGATTTTCTCAAAAATTATGTATTTTTCTAATTTTGACAAAAGAAACCTTTTTTTGTCTATTCCTTACATGGGGAAAACGCACTGTGCACCATAGATCCACTGTACATTTTTTAGCCAAACTTTGCAGATATATAGAACAATGGTTCATTAAAAAAATTTTATAATTCGTTTGACTTAAAGTGCCCTCTAACCCTCTATTAGCAACCAAAGTAGAATTTTTGGCAGAATATAAATCCTCGACGGTTGAAGATATTTTCAAATCTAAACTTTTTTATAATTCTGTCAATAAATCTGTATTCAAAAATATATGTAAACAGATTTTTTTTAAGTTAACCGATTTTTAAATTGGTTTGTCACCATTTTTTAAAAATGTCATATGGTAAACTCTGACATTATAATTTTTATAAGTGTAGTAGTATTTTAATAAAATCCAGCCATTATTTATGTTTTCAGTGAAAACGGAATACATTTTGGAATATTTTAAACTTTGTGTATTTGAAAAACTCAAGGTCTGATCGGTCAGATTTTCAAAATTTATATATATATATATCTATATATACATATATGTATGTACACCGCATACTCTAGAGACATTTATTCATTCCCCCGCATAGTTTAGGGACATTTGCTTACTTTGGGGACTGTCCCCAAAATTTTCGCGCCTTTTCATACATCTAGCGTTTAAGATGAGGACAATTTTTTCTATACACCGCATATTCCGGCGACAATTTTGGCTATGTCCCTAAAGTATGCGCTGTGCATACATATATATATATATATATATATATATATATATATATATGTATGTACACCGCATACTCTAGAGACATTTATTCATTCCCCCGCATAGTTTAGGGACATTTGCTTACTTTGGGGACTGTCCCCAAAATTTTCGCGCCTTTTCATACATCTAGCGTTTAAGATGAGGACAATTTTTTCTATATACCGCATATTCCGGCGACAATTTTGGGCGTGTCCCTAAACTATGCGCTGTGCATACATATATATATATATATATATGTATGCACAGCGCATAGTCCAGAGACATTTATTTATTATTTAATACTATTAAAACATTAATTAAAATGAAAAAAAAAAATCGCCAAAAATTGGGAGAAAAAAACTGCGTAAATTAAAACAAATCGCCAATATTATAAAATTTTAGAAAAATTCCGAAAATTGTACAAAATCGGCAAAATTTAAAAAATCAAAAACATCTGCAAAAACCGCTAAATTTGAAAAAAAAAATTCCAAAATTTAAAAAAACAATCCTTAAATTGTAGATATTTAAAAAAATAGCCAAAATAAAATTAACGAAAAATTTGAAAAAATCTCTAAATTTAAATCAAAATTGCTGGAATTGAAAAATATCGTCAAAATGGAAAAAACGCGAATTTTTTACTTTAATCGATTTTTTTAAATTTTCGCATTTTTTTCTATCTGGTTATTATACCTTTTTAAGTGTAGTTTGACAAACTTTTAAAACGGAGATAACACTACGACCCAAACTTAAGTTAACGTGTGCTGTAGTGTGTCATTTCAAAAGTTGATACACTAAAAAAAAAAGTTTGTAAAGTCAGCAAAAAATTTTGCTAAGTCAGCAAAGATTTAGTCAGGAGGGTGCTTGCAAAAAATTACTAATTTCAGCAAAATCTTTTGCTGAAAATTAGCGAGCTAATTTTTAGCAACAAAATTAGTAGATTCAGCAAAAGTTTTGCTAACACTTAGTGGATTAGAAATTAAAAAACCATTGCTAAAAATTAATAAAATTTTTTCTGAATATTAGCAGACTGAAAAAAATCAGAAAATTTGTAGAAAAATTATCCTTAAGTTAATTTTTTTGCTAACAATCATAAAATATATCTTTGTTTTTCTTTTAAAAATATTTTTTGCAATACGTTACGAAATATAAAAATGTTCATACTCCCAAATTGACTATATGAATTAATGTAATATCTAAACATATAAACATATATTACATAAACAAAATTATCTTTCTTTGTTTGGAAGGTATTTCCTTTGGGCTAATTTGGTCAATCTTTCAACTACTTACATCAATGGTTGTTTCTGATCTTTTAAAGAAACGCAAATGCCGCAGATAATTATAGAAACGAAAAGAGAAAAAAACAAAATATGACATATAAAACCCTTTTTTGCAATAAGAAAAAGGAAACATAAAAATCTACCTAAGATGTGTGTCCTTTTCGCCGTTCACACTATTAATGTGCTAATCAGCGCAATTTTTTTTTTAGCAAAATAAATTAGTAAAACATTAGTATAATATTAGTAAAACATTAGTTCAAAACAGTTAAGTGCTGAATAAATAGAACTAATATTTTAGCTAAAAACATAATTTTATCACAAAATTATTGAAAAATAGTATACCTGATTTACAAGATGTTTTACTAAGTTTTCTACTAACTTATTTTTTTGAGTGTACTTCACTTACAGTGCAATCTTTGTATTTTAATTTGATTTGCTACGCACGCATCTGGTAACATAGTTTTCCGTATTTCTTCTACAATATATATTACGATATCTCAGAATCCATTAACGCGACTATTTTTTTTTTAAATTTGTCGAGATAAATTTAAGCCTCATACTTTGATCGATATGCATTATGTGTTAACGTGGTCCAATTTGATTAAAATTTTCACAATTTTTTTAAGACTATAAACAAAATTTTAAAATTAAGCAACTAAACTAGCCTTTGTGTTATAATGATGTTGTTTTTTTTTAGAAATATAGAAGGGTTTTTGTTAAAAAAGTTGATTAGAGAAAATTTTAATTATTGACGAAAAAGTTAAACGCTTGAAAAGCATTTGAAATCGTCTAAAATATAAATCAAAGTGAATTGGAAATACACAATTTATAAGACCTTTTAAATGTTCCAATTGTAGATTTTTTCTTTATCATTATTTCTTTCAGATTAAAATCACACCAGTGAGTTTAAACGCTTTCTTGGAAAATTTACGATTTTGTTAATACAAGACATGGAGTATAGCTCGGATTGGTTCCCTGGGATCTTAAAAAAAATAGGATATATGAAAATGGAGAAAAAATAGTGAATAATTTGGTCACCAATATTTTAAATAATTCAAATAAATGGCACGACAGTGTCAAAATGTGTGTTTTCTCGAGTATTTTAACGCTGTTTTTAAATAAGTCTAAATTTCCTAAACTTTAAACATTTATCATATTTTTTTGCTCCTTTATCACCTATTCGAATTTTATTAAGTTCAAAGGGAACCCATTGGATATTTGCCTTTTAATTTGTCTGCAAAATCTGAAACTGTTGAGTTCGCGCAGCTGAAAAATGCGTTTATCGTATTATTTGCTCCTTTATCACCTATTCGAATTTTATTAAGTTCAAAGGGAACCCATCGGTAAAGCTTCCTTGTCAGTTGTAGGTAATTTATATAGGATATTTGCCTTTTAATTTGTCTGCAAAATCTGAAACTTTTGAGTTCACGAATAAAAATACATAGTTTTTTGGACGGTTATAAATATTTAATTTCCAGAGTTAAAACGTTTTCATTAAATAATACATTTTTTTATATACACTTTTAAGTTTTTGTCTGACAACGTATTTAACAGGACATAATTATATAAATTCTTATATAAAATGAGTTTCGTCGAAAATTTTTAATATGATGTCATATGTAGTTGCGTCTTATCGCATCTACGCTAAAACTAATACAATTAATAATGACTTTAGATATATCTAGACATTGCCCCCCAAAGTTGTACCCCAATGTTTGTCGCTTTCTTTCTGGTTCTAAAATTTCTACATCTTATACACAAAAGATGTAGGAATCCTAGAAAAAGAACTTGTTATATTTGTTGCATTAGGAATTTTTAATTTAGTTTTAGATTTTTTTCAATATAAAAAGTCAAATTAAGTTTCAACGTTTTTCCGTGTTTGTTCTTCATTGCTGTCAGTTACTCAATTCCATAAAATCTTGTTTCGCGGATTTTGATAACACAGATTAAAACGTTGTTTCGTTGTTTCGCGATATACATAGATAACAAAATTCGCAAAATAACGAACACAATAAGTAAAATGTTATTTAAAATATGATGTCCAGCATTATTGGTCAACTATTACAACTTTAATGTTAAAAACTTGATAAAAAATTAATTTTAAGGAAATGCTCCTTATGCGGGAGGTTTTTATTTCAAAATGACCTGAAAAAACGATTTCTATTATTAATACCCTAGTGTGCACATATTTTTACAAGTTTCTCCGGGTTAGAAAAAAAATACATAATCAAATTAAAAAAATCGAAAAAGCCACACCCCCTCCCACACACAAATAAATTCCTAGCTATGTGCCTGATCACCGTTGTCGTCATAATTGCATTGAACTCTTCGCTATAGCCACAAAATCACCAAAATCTTCATAAAGAACATCATAATTGTCATCGTGCAGCAATTTTTCTTTCTAGCTTCCAATCTCTGCTTCTTCTCTGCTGACCAGTACATTTGTGTTTGAAACGCAGCAAATACGTCATCACAACATCATCGTTCGACATAGCTGCAAATTCTCTGCCGCATTGTTAGTAAGCAGGCGCTGCCGCTGCCGCTCATGAACAACGTCATCAATCGAACATCAATTATCGTTAAACTCTTCGTCATCGAACATGGGAATTTGTCGTCATAGTTAACATAAGCAAACATCATTTGTTCTTGGTGCCCTTCAACCCTTTACCCAAAACTGTACATCACTAAAACTATAACGAATGTAAGTAAAATAAATTATTACTCTTTACTTTTCCTACCCTGATCAATTTTAAATTTTGTTTCATGATTTCACAACAATAACAATGAGAGAAAAGTTCTAATTTTGTTGACACCAACATCAACACACACACACTACAACTTTCATTGAAGTTGACCTGCACTTGGTTCTTTGTCAAACTGTGTGTTACTGTTTGAAATCGTGTGGTACTTTTTACAATTTGTGTACTATTTTTTTTTTTTTTTTTTTTTTTTTTTTTTAAAGAGAAGCAACACTCAGGAAATTCTTCCTATTTATTAATGTGTTGCTTTCTTTGGAAATTGGATAGTGGAGAGATGAAAGGTGGGGAAAGATGAAGGGCTTCAGACATGGCAACACTGTAATTGCGCGAGATGATAAATCTTAGAACAGTTGTTGCTCGCCACCTGATGGAGAGTTGGCGAACTTATTGAAGCTTTTCTGGTTCATAGCCCTTATTCATTATTTTACTTCGGTGGAGTTAAGTGCTATGGGAACACTGAAGGTGGGAGCTACGATACATATTAGGGATAGAAAACTCATACATACTATTTTTCTAAATTGATGTTGCCGTCACCGGGAATCGAACCCGGGACCATCTGTATAACAGTCCAACGCGCTAACCATTACACCACAGATTTTCGTCTACAACAAACAAGATTGTAGCGAAATGATAAAAAAGAAAAGTTTTCGTCGTCGAGTTTATTGCTCTAGTTCATTGTCTTCGACTTCATCGTTTCATCACATCATTCATCTTCATCGAGTTCATCGCTTAATCGCATTATTCATCGCCATCGAATTCACAGCTTAATCAACATACACATTCGTCGTCATCGCTTCAACTCATCGTTCTCGAGTTTGCATCGAATAATAAACAAAGCTATCATCTTCAACTGTCGAAGTAATCAATTCCAGCATTTATAATTTTCGCGTTAATAGCCTAATTCCACGATGGTTCCAAATACAAAAAAAAAAATAATTTCCAAAAATAATCAACATATTTTTTCGGCAGCCTTTGTGCAAACTACATTTCCATCCATCAATATCAAGTCAGCAACATGATCGTGAAACATTTAGCAGCAATCACAACAGAGATCATTCATCTTTCCTCATTCCTCAACTATTTGTCGACCACAACAACTTTCGAGAATTATTCTCTTCTGCAATTCTCTCCTTATCACAGTTTTATTGAAAGGGTCTTTCAATGGGGGCAGTATGTTCGGTCAGAATAGCACTTAATTTATTTAAATTTGTTTTGTTTTATAATTGTCAATTTGTTCTTTTATCCATCTGATAAAAGTACCTATTCATATTGTATGTATTCCATTACTTTTTATTTTAGAGCACTAATTCTTGTTTCTTGCTTTGTCAAATTCTTAACGGTAAATTAATGTAAACTCTTGCTTATTTAATAAATTAGTTTTAACACACTATTGTACAGTCTAGTCTTCGATCAACAATAAACCTATTAAGAACAAAACTTGCAAGTCTTTCTTTTTCGTACAAACACCTTATATAAAAGCCGATAACTCAGAAACATGCAGAAGTGTGGAATTTGGCGACGCTTTAGAAGAATAATTAATACTTAGTTATCATATATTTTTTAAAAAATTTATTAAACCATTTTTTTGAAATACATTGGTTCAATCCACGGATTTTGAAATGAATGCATTTTACCGTCAAGAAGTCAATTATTTTTGTAAACAGGTAAAATCACAATTTAAGTACCTTTAAAATGAGGTTTCAATGGCTTTTATAGCCTAAACCGCTAAAAAGATATGGGCAATTATGTTTAGCTACTTTCGCAAAACTGTTTTCTTTATATTTTTCAATACATTATTTTTTTATGTAAATCTTTTTTTCTACTATATCTAGTATCTTTTTATAGATCTTTATCCATAACTTTGAATTCCGAGCTCCACATATTAATTTGACAACGGCATAGTGGAATGAATTATAATTAACATATATTTTTTTGAAAATTTAAAAAAAACTGTCTTTTAAAACACCGCGGTTTGAATTGCGGATTTAGAAAAAAGGGATTTTACCATCAAGAAATTATTTTTTCGCTTACTTTGTTTAAAGCACGACAACAGTGGCTTTAAAATGAGGTATCAGTTAATCGCGTAGCTTTAACCGTTAAAAAGATATGGACTTGAACCGTTAAAAAGACTATGGATTAAGTGTAACATAGAAAGCTGTTATTGTACGTTGTAGTTTTTGGTTTGATTATTAAAGTCATTAAGTGTATATAATTGAAGGGCTTATTGCAAGAACTTTATAAGCCACATTTATTGTTTTATAGATTTTAGCTGCATCTAGCCATCCATTGTTTAATATTTGATAGAAGTCTCGCTTAAACACTTGTTACAAGTGCCTAGAGTATAAACGTATAGGAAAAGTCATATTTTTTGCTACTGTTCAACCTTTAGAAGGCGAAAGTGAACAAAAACTAAAATGCGGCTTAATAAATTTTTACAACAAGCCCTTTAATTGCAACATCATTTTAAGAAAATTTTGAAAATTTATAGAAAATTTTTCATAAATTCAACCAAATTTAGGCGAGACTTCATTTTTTTTTTTTAACAATCCTACTTACTAGATTGAAGACAAATAATTTTGGTAGGAAAAAAAGAGTTTTTATATAGATAAATATCGTATACTATGTTTTTTTTCAACCAAATCCGCTTCGGTTCTTTTTTGTTATAAAGCTTTTTATCTTTGAGCTTTTAATTGCGTTTTTTAAGATTTTCTGACTTTAAATGATTTTTTTTACTTATAAATATTATTTATTTTAATAACTGTATACTGTTTTTTTTTAAACGTGTAGCTTTTCCAAAATTTTTACTTTTGCGTTTTTAAAATTTTCTTTAGCTTTTAATTTATTGAATTGAATTGTTTTTTTTGTCTTCTCTGATAATTATATTTAAAAGTGATAGATTTTTTTTGTGAATTTCTATATTTCTTTTTAATTTTAACACATACATATATATGTATAATCTGATGTATAGCTATATCAATTATATATGATGAGATGATAAAGTAAACTTGTATATAACATAATGTATAATGATATATATAGCGACATATTATAAATGTTCGTAAAATTAGTATGAGATGTAAGTATATATCGTTACATATGGCCACATATATAATAATATAAAAATATATCAAGCTATATACAACTATATATAAACTTTTTTGTCAGGTACCTTTTGTTTTCTGTTTTTTGTCTACATATATTCAGCAACATATTTTTCTAACTAAATTAAGAGTAAGTTTCCATTTTTAATTGGACCAAATTAAACTCAAATATAACTAAAATTTTGTACATTATACAGTCTTGTTTTTGCTATTGTTATATTACTAATATTTAGCAACAAAAATTCTTCTAATTTGAGCACTTTTTTTTGCAACGTGTGTTTTGACATGATCGACCGGATAATAAAAGCTAAAGGAGGGCATATCGAAAATATTAAATCAATTTTAAATTAAATCTTACCACATTTATACTAGAACCAAAAACTAGTAGTTTTAAAAAACTTTTAGATTTTGATTTCAAATTTGTATGAAGTTTGTCAAGTAAATATAAGAGTTTTTAAAAACTACTCGTTTTTGTGTTTTAGTATAATTGTAGTATTACAATAATTTGAAAAGTTATATTCATTTACATTAGTAAAACTTCAATTGCCGCTCCATGTATTTATGAAACAGTTATCTATAACTATATAAGAGTAGCGTGACTGAGATACTGAGTGACTGAGTGACTGAGGGCTGAGTGACTCAACATCGCCCAGCCAAAACCTCTGGACCTAGGAACTTGAAATTTGGTAAATATGTTCCTCTTCCGACTTAGACCTCCACTAAGAAGCGATTTTTTGATATTCCAACGGACAAGACCACAAAGTGGAAAAACTCCTCCTTTTTTGGAAAATAATGTCCCTTTTCCCCAGCCAAGACCTCTGGACCTAGGAACTTGAAATTTGGTACATATGTTCCTCCTCCGGCTTAGACCTCCACTAAGAAGCGATTTTTGGATATTCCTACGGAGAAGGCCAAAAAGTGGAAAACTCCTCCTTTTTCGGAAAATAGTGTCCATTTTTCCGAAAAAAGTACATTTTTCCAAAAAAAAAAAAGTACCGAAAACGAAGTCCAAAAAAAAGTACCTTCTTTCAAAAAAAGTACCAAGAGAAAAAGTACCAAGAGAAAAAGTACCAAGAGAAAAAGTACCAAAAACGTTAATTTTCAAAAAAAAGTACCAAAAAAATTTTATTTTTACCAAAAAAAAGTACCAAAACTATTGACAAAAAAGTACCAAAAAAGTTAAATTTTCCAAATAAGTACCAATTTCAAAAATGTCCCTTTCCAAAAAAGAGTACTGAAATTTTCAAAGAAAATAATTACCAAAAAAAGCCCCTTTCCCAAAAAAAGTACCAAAAAATGTACCCTTTCCAGAAAAAAAGTACCAAAAAAAAGTAAAATTTCAGAGAGAAAAAGTTCCAAAAATGTTCATTTTCAAAAAAAAGTACCAAAAAATTTTTCTTTTTACCAAAAAAAAAGTACCAAAACTATTGGCAAAAAGGTACCAAAAAAATTAAATATTCTAAAAATGTACTGATTTCAAAAATGTCCCTCTTCAAAAAAAAGTACCGATGTTTTCAAAAAAAGTTCCTTATCCAAAATAAAAGTACCAAAAAAATTCTTTTCCAAAAAAAGTACCGAAATTTTCAAAAATAAATAATTGCCGAAAAAGTCCCTTATCCAAAATAAAAGTACCAAAAAATGAGAAAAAGTACAGAAAATGTTCATTTTCAAAAAAAAAGTACCAAAAATTTTTTCTTTTTACCAAAAAAAAAGTACCAAAAATATTGGCAAAAAAGTACCAAAAAATTAAATACTCCAAAAATGTACTGATTTCAAAAATGTCCCTCTCCAAAAAAAAGTACCGATGTTTTCAAAAAAAGTTCCTTATCCAAAATAAAAGTACCAAAAAAATTTAATTTTCTTAAAATGTATAAATTTCAAAATGTCCCTTTCCAAAAAAAAAAAGTACCGAAGTTTTCAAAAAAAAAAAATTACCGAAAAAGCCTATTCCAAAAAAGTACCAAAAAATGTACCCTTTTCAGAAAAAAGTACAAAAAACTATTGTAAAAAAGCACCAAAAAAATTTTCTCTTTCTGAAAAAGTACCAATTTCAAAATAGTACTTTTTCCAAAAAAAGTACCTTCTTCAAAAAAACTACATCTTCCAAGAGAAAAAGTACCGAAAACGTTAATTTTCAAAAAAAAGTACCAAAACTATTGCCAAAAAACTACCAAAAAAATTAAATTTTATAAAAAAGTACCAATTTGAAAAATGTTTCTATCCAAAAAAAAGTAACGAAATTTTAAAAAAAAAAAATACTAACCGAAAACAGTCCCTTTTCCAAAAAAATTACCAAAAATTTTACCCTTTTCAGAAAAAAGTACATTTTCCAGAGAAAAAGTACCGAAAAAGTTCATTTTCAAAAAAAAATACCAAAAAAATATTCCAAAAAAAGTACCGAAATTTTCAAATAAAATAATTGCCGAAAAATACCCTCTTAAAAAAATACCAAAAAATGTACCCTTTTCAGAAAAAAGTACAAAAAACTGTTGTAAAAAAGTACCAAAAAAATGTTCTTTATCTAAAAACGTACCAATTTCAAAATAGTAATTTTCCCCTAAATAAGTACCTCTTTTTCAAACCATAAGTATCTTTTCCAAAAAAAAGTACCTTTTCCAAAAAAAAATTACGAAAAAGTTCCCTTTTCAAAAAAAAACCTTTACCATTTTACCAAAAAAAAAGTACAAAAAAAAAATTATTTTTCTGCGAAAGTACCAAATTCCAAAATAAAGTACCAAAAAAGTTTCTTTTTCCAAAAAAAGAGGTACCAAAAATGTTTCTTTTTCAAAAAAATTGCAAAAAAAAATTAATTTTTCTAAAAAAGTATTAGAAAACAGTACAAAAAAATAATTTTTCTAAAAAAGTACTAATGTAAAAAAAGTACTTATTCCAAAAAAATATCCTTTCCAAAAAAAAGTATTTTTCGCACAAAAGTATTTTTTCAAAAAAAGTACACAAAAAATAAATTTTTCTAAAAAAAAGTACCAATTTCAAATATGTACTCCTTCCAAAAATCATTTCCATTTTTCAAACAAAAAGTACCAAAAGTATTAAATTTTTCTAAAAATGTAGCAATTTCTTCTTTCTGTATCTTCCAAAAAAGAGTACCAAAAAAAGTACATTTTCCGAAAAAAAAAAATACCGAAAAAGTACGTTTTCCAAAAAAAAATTCTACCAATAAAATTTAATTTTCAAAATGAGTATCAATTTCAAAAAAGTGCTTCTTCCCAAAAAACACCTTTTCCAAAAAAAGATACAATTTCCAAACAAAAAAGAAAATAAATAAAATTTTCTAAAAAAATACCAATTTCAAAAAGAACTTTTTCCATAAAAAACAGTAATTTTTCCGCAAAAAATGCCTTTTCCTAAAAAAATTTCCAATTTCAAAACAATACTTTTTCCAAAAAAAAATAATATTAGCGAAAATTTTTTAGCTTTTCCAAAACAAAGTACCAAAAAAAAATTACTTTTTCTAAAAAAGTACCATCTTCAAAAAAATACAGAAAAAATACATTTTTTCAAAAATTAAATTACAGTTTGAAAAAATTACTTTTTCCAAAAAAATTTATAATTTTTGAAGTGCTTTTGCCATTTTTTTTTTGTATTTAAAATTAAAAAAAAAATGAAAAAACAACACTCAATGAAAAAAATTCCCGGTTCAACGAATGTCAAACTTTTCATACTGAAGTAACGCTTTAACAAACAAGTCGAACGAAAATAAAAAATATATAAATTTAAAAAATATAAATAATAATTGCATAGTTTTGTTTTTTATTCGGTTTGTTGTTTAACGAATACTCGATTTAACGAACAACCTAGACGACCTGTAATTCGTTTAACCAGAATTCTACAAAATTTTCTACAAATATAATTTATAATTACGTTCTAATTTTCTACACTTTTTCCCGTATAAACTTTATTTTAGTGGTTTTTTACACTTATCGTGTTACAATCTTAGACTACAAATAGAGGTTAAAATATTTCGTGTATATTTTTTTTTTCATATTAATGTATATAATCTATACATATAAAGAAGTGGTGTGAGTGACTGACTCAACATCGCCCAGCCTAGACTCCTGGACCTAGGAACTTAAAATTTACAAGGGATTTTCCAATATTTCAATGGAGAGTGCCAAAAAGTGGAAAAAGTTTTCCGTTTTTGCATAAAAAGTAACGGCATTTTTAAAAAACTAACCGTTACTTTTTTAACACATAAAAGTAACGGTTTTTTTAAAGAAACAGTTTAATCAACAACTAACGGTTTTTGTTTTTTAAGTAGCGATATTTTTCAAAAAATAACGGCTTTAAAAACGTAACTGTTGTTTAAAAAAAATAGCGGGTTTTAAAAAAATATAATGCGTTTTTTTAAGTAACTTTACTTTTCAAAAAAAGAACGGGTTTTTAAAACAAAAAGAAACGTTTTTTTTTTCAAAAAAGGAACGTTTTTTTTAAGTATTTTTTTTTCAAAACTTAACGGTTTTTGTCATGGTACTTTTCAAAAGAATAAGGGGTTTAAAAAAAAGTTTTTTTTTTCACAATATGGAACTTTTTTTTAAGTAACAGTAGTTTTTATCTGTCTATCTATTTATATAAAAGAGTAGTGTAATATACTGAGTGACTCAACATCGCCCATCCTAGCACCTGCTCCTAGAAACTTTAAATTTGGCATATAGGGAAGGTACCCTCCACTAAGATGGGATTTTTTTATATTACATCGGAGATGGCCAAAAAGTGGGAAACTGGGCCAAATAACCGAAAAATTGGTATACAGTTTCCTCCTGGAAAGGAGAATTCAAATAAGACGGAATTTTTTGATATTCCAACGAAGATGGCCAAAAAGTATTCAGATAATAAATATCTTATTCCAAAAAATATCGTTTTCCAAAAAAAAATACTTTTTCAAAAAAAAAGTACTTTTTCCACAAAAAAAGTACTTTTTCCACAAAAAAATTCGTTTTTATAAACAAGTGCTTTTACCAAAAAAATGGACTTTTCCCGGAAAAGGTGCTTTCACCAGAAAAAAGACTTTTTCGAAAAAAAAAAATGTTTTTACCAAAAAGTTGTCAAAAACAAAAAAAAAACAAATACTTTTTCAAAAAAAAAGTTAAGATTTTTTTTCAAAAAACAACATACTATTCTAAAAAAATATTTTATTTTTTTTGATAACAAATTTTCAAAAAATCTAAAAAACTGTAAGTTTGTAAAAATTTGAAGAATACATATAACAATTTTCATGTTATATTAATTTTCATGATCATGGCACAATGGGTTATTTCCAAAAAGTTCTTTAAACAAGTACTTACTAATTAAACATGGCCAAATGAAGACCTCCACTAAAAGTAAAGAGTCCCATTTTACGACCATTGACTAAAAAGTAGAAATATAGGTTTTCTGTGATGTAGGCTAATACACTGAACATGCACTTATTGAATTTTCCACTGAAAACGTGGTATTACCGGGATTTAAAATGTTTAAGAAGTGCTCATCTTAATCAAACTGTTAAGCTAAATCTGAAACTTAAAACTTAAGTTGTTTCCAAAATAGGCAGATCAGTAAAAATTTGGTTTTTGAAAAATTTTATAAGAACATGGAAACTCGATTAATTAATAGTCGAAACATTGAATTTTATATGTAGTTATAAAAACATGCGCACTGAGAAGGGCTAATTAGGAACTCGGAGATGAAGAGGATAGAATGTTAAAAACCCCTAAAATAATTAAATGTTTGCCTTTAAGACATCGAAAAAGTTTTTGCATAAATTGATACCATTTTTTCACAAAAATATTATATTTAAGTTTCAATATTTCAAGTAGTTCCAAAAATAATAGTCTTTTGAACTAAAAACTTCATTCACATTGTATGTATTTTTTAATTTTCATTAGCATTGTTCTCAAACCTTATTTTTTATAAATCAATTTTAATCTAAATTGAAAAAAAAAAAAAAAATAAAAACAACAGAAAAAATTACAAAATGTATTCCCGTTTTTTTGGCTCAGAAAAAGTATTTTTGTTAATTATTACAATTTTTAATTTAAGTACAAAATAAGTACATCTACAGTCTTATTTCTACTTCTAATTTACACACAATTTTATTCAAGCTAAAAACAATGCTACATTGATGTGAAATATAATAAAATAAGTTGGTCTTTCATTTGCGCCATTACTTTTTAATGTTGGACTCATTGTTCATACGGGTCGCGGAAGCTTTACCAGCCCTGGTCCATATATATATTAAGAGCATTTGTGGATACCCCGATGAAACGAAAATTTTGAATGTTTTATAAAATAGAATATTTTTCGAAAAAATTTCGTGGCTCCTGGTCCTAACCAAGGTCCAATTTTTGATAGGGATGTCGTTATCACGGGCGTAGGGTAAAGGCAGGAGTAATACATATTTTCATCGACTTTCCTTTAACTTTATCAGTTTTCAAGCTATAGGTCATATTCTAAAATCAGATAAGGAGCGCAGTCTTGAATACTTCAGATAAGCTGATGGCGCCATTTACCAGGTAATATCATATTTTAACAATAAAATTTAACAAATAAATTCTGGAAAATAGTTTTGAAAAATAACACTCAAAAATGGTTAAGCCACAGGAAATTTTTACTATTTTGTTAAAGAAGATTAACTTAAATCTATGCTTAAGTCAGTTTTTAAATACAAAATGGGTTCAAAAATAGTCAACTCGATTTAAAACACATTCAATAGATTTTTTATGTTTATTGTTTTGGAAATACATGGAATTCCGTTCTGAAATTTTAGTATAACAGTTTTTGTAGAAAAGTTTCTACTATCGACTTACGAAAAAAAAAACTTGGAATTCTGGAAGGCCCATAATGAAGATGTACTCTTAAAATTAAAAAGTGAAAAATTTAAAAAATAAATTTATGATCGGGAGATAAAAATCGTATAGGACCAAATTTTGTTTACAGGTTCCACAATTTCCTGCTTTTGTTTTCATTGGTTGCCCATGACCAAATATTTTTTACAGGTTCCCAATTTCATGCTTTTGTGTTCATTTGTTAAAAATAGTAAATAATTTTGCTGCAGTTGAAACCTACAAGTTTTAAGTGAATATGTAAATTTCTTTCAGAGTTGTAAAGAATACCATTTACCAACTTTTGCTCTTTTTTAAACCTATAACTTCTAAATATTCAAAATCTTCTATATCTTAAAAATCCTAGACGCCGTTAACGGTAGTTTTTAATATCGGAATATATAAAGATTTCATCTTTTAATAATTAAACATTAAAATTGTTTGCTTAATTCCAAGTTCCTAGCTCCAGTGGTTTGAACTTTGTGATTAATGGCCATTTATCCTATTACTATGGTTTTATATTAAATTCCAAAAAGTTTTTCTTCAGTGAATTACCTGAAGTGTTTTGGACAAAAGGAGACTTTTCCCCGTAAACATTTCCAAAAATCCCATCTTAGTGGATGTATATACGAGGGGAAGAACCTACATGCCGAATTTCAAGTTCCTAGCTGCAGCGGCTTGCCCATGGTGATTAAGGGGACATTTTTTCTTTGTGCCAGATTCTCATTGAGTTTTTATAGGGAATTCCAAAAAGTGTATTTTAAGTGCATTATCCATTACTCTATTTGAAATTACAGATTTCTAGCAGAAGAGGTTTAAGCAGAAAGATAAGATGGATATTTTTTATCGTAACAATTTCCAAAAATAGTCTACGATTTCAGATTTCTAGCGAAGAGGTTTAAGCAGAACGTTAAGCAAAACACTTTTTTGTTTTTTTATGCAACCTTTTAATTATTTCCAAAAATCATGTTTCCGAGAATTGTGTCTACGCCGGAGACAGAGCCTTCATACCAAATTTGAAGTTCCAAGCCCATGCGGTTAAAGCTGGGAGATTACTTATTAACATTTGAACCCCATTTTAACTATGTTTTATTTCAAAAAGTAGTTAATTAGTCTGTACATCAACACATATTTTATACTGGCGGACAATGCCCACAAGGTTGTTAGCGTAGATAAGACGTTTTTTTTTTGCGTTAAAGTTCAAAATGTAATTTTTATTGGACAATACAATAAAGTATTACCTATTTTATTTAACAGATTTGCAGAAATTTTTTACTCAGCGAAGCCTGCTTCGGACATACCGCAGAGTAAAAAACCCCTAAGTCCGGCCGCAGGCCGGCTACGCAGAAAAACTTTAATACTCACACAATCTTCTTTTAAAATTTGTCTTTGAAGAATATGTATATTTTTTACTGGGGATTATTAGCATAATAATTTTAGGCATAGTTCCTATGTTGGTTTGAGAGTTATGATAGAAACATTTCAATTCATAATTCCCAAATCGGAAATTGGGATAATGTCATGTCATTCCTGCCTAAAAATGTAGATCCCCAAATGAATAACTTCTTATAAAAATCGTCCAGGCCCAAATATTTTTTTTTTACAAATTTTTTGCTTTTGTGTTCATTTGTCAAAAAGAGTATATAATTTTGAAGCACTTGGAACCTAAAACTTTCAAGAGAATAGGAAAATGTATTTAAAAGTTATGAATAAGTACCAACTTTTACCCCTTTTTATACAGTTAGTTAACTTCTGAATATCCAAAATATTTTATAACCTAATTTTTATTATACTTGACTAGCTTAAAAGTCCGAGATATCGTTACCAATAGTTTTTAATGTCGGAATACATTAAAAAGAAAATGATTTCCTGTTTCAAATGGTTCGAAATGGTTCGAGAAGATGTTTTAAATTTTAAGCATAAAGCAATTGTATATGTCATTAAGAGGACACTTTTCACCTTTAAATCCCTATTTATGACAAGTTTTGAATAAAAACGCAGAAAGTATATCTTAAGTGAATTACGATATAATTACCTAATGGTTTTGATTATGATGTTAAATAGAGATTGTCCGTTTTTGCCCCTCTCTTGGTTGATGTCTACGCTTAAGAGAACCTAAATGGAAAATCTCAAGTTCCCAGCTCCTACGATTTGAGCCGGGCTATTAACGGTCACTTTTCCTTTTTAGCCCCATTTATACAACGTTTTAATTGTAAGTTCAAAGAAACACATATTTTAAAAGTCAGATTTGTAGCCAAATGTTATTTGGCAAAATGTTAAAAAGTAGATTTGCCCTTCACCGTAAGAAATTTTACCATATAAATTTCTTATTAGATAATGTCTGCTCCAGACGAGGAACCTTCAAGTCAAATTCAAGTTCCTTACTCCAGCGGTTTAAGCTTTGTGATTAGTCCCAATTTTAAGCCCCGCTTTTATGGTGAGTTCCAAAAAAATATTGTTCAATGTTTTCCTTTTTATCCATCCCCGCTAAGTTTACAAAAATCCCGTCTTAGTGGATGTCTTATTTAATAACAATTTGAAGTTGAATATATTTTTACCATTTTTATCAAGTTTTTATTGGAAATTTCAAAAAGTATATTTTCGATAAATTAGCGCATACATCAGGGAATACATATCCTAAAATAAACATTTCTATACAAAAGGGTTGGGCAGTAAATCAAGAGGAAACCTTTTCACTTTTTGCTCCATTACGTAAACATTTCCAATAATCCCATATTTGTGGATGTCTACGCCAGAGGAGGAACGTACATGCCGAATTTCAAAATCAAGCGGTTTGGGCTGAGTGGTTACGGGAACATATTTGCCTTTGCACCACATTTTTATCAAGTTTTATTTTAAGTTCCTAAAGGCAAATTTTAGATTTCCAGCTGAAGGGGTTTAAGTACGACGATAAGGGGACGACTTTTTATCCTTTTTGTCCTAACAATTTCCATAGGTCGTGATTAGTTGTACACGATCAAGAAGGAACCTCCATGACAAATTGAAGTTCCAAGCTCCAGTGGCTTAGATTGGGTGGTGAGCCTATACTAAATCCCTTTTAAATACAATTTTTACTATGTTTTTATTGCATATTTTAGAAATTATTTTTCCAGTAAATTAGTCCATATACCAAAGAGCACATAATTATAGTAACGGGCAATCCCTTTACAGCGTTTTAATTAGAAGTTCAAAGAAACACATTTTAAAAGTCAAATTTCTAGCTAAATGTTATTTGGGATGACATTTAAAGGAAGATTTCGCTCTCACGGTAAGAATTTCTTTAAATTTATTCTTAGATAATGTCTTCGCCGGTCGAGGAACTTTCAAACCAAATTTCAAGTTCCTTACTCCAGCGGTTTAAGCTTTGTAATTAATCCCAATTTTTCTTATTAAAACCCCTTTTTACTGTAATTCCATCTTTGTGAGTGGATGAGAAACCTACATGCCGTATTAAAAAATCAAGCGGTTTGGGCTGTGTGATTAAGGGAACATATTTGCCTTTTTTGTTTAAAATTCCTAAAGGTATATTTTAAGTGCTGTAGCCCATAGATTATTGGCTAATGCACTTGAAATTTCAGATTTTTAGCCAAAGGGGTTTAAACAGGACGATAAGGGGAGGACTCTTTATCTTTTTGTACTACATACTAACAATTTCCTAAAATCGTGATTAGATGTATGTGATGGAGAAGGAACCTCAATGATAAATTTGAAGTTCCAAGCTCCAGCGTTTTTGGCAGCGAGATTTGGCGGTATTAATATCTTATGAATACCATTTTGACCATATTTTTATTGCATATTTTAGAAATTATCTTTTCATTAAATTAGAACTCATACCAATGAACACATAAGTAATGGTAACGTGAAAGCTCACTAGGTTGTTATCATAGATAACACATTGTTTTGCCTTAAAGTTTAAAATGTAATTTCTATTGGAAAACGGAATAAAGTATTTACTTTTTTATTTTACAGCCTTCCATAA
This sequence comes from Delia radicum, assembly GCA_021234595.1. Taxonomy (NCBI): domain Eukaryota; kingdom Metazoa; phylum Arthropoda; class Insecta; order Diptera; family Anthomyiidae; genus Delia; species Delia radicum. The sequence goes on from CM037852.1 coordinate 111,794,977, forward strand.
ATGTTTTACTCAGGGAAGCTGTCTTTGGACATACCACAGAATAGAAAAATCCTAAACCTGGCCGCAGTCCGTCTACGCAGAAAAACTGTAATATATTGGGGGTTAAGACAAACATATTTTCATTCGTAATCCCCAAATTGTAAATAGTGATAATGCCAGGCCATACCTGCCTAAAGGTTTGGATGCCATCTCTACTACATTGTGTTTTATTTTCCTTAAATTATTAAATTCTTATCCAAAATCAATTACATTTTAAACTTGAAGGCAAAACAATGTTGTCCCCATGCTAACAATGCAGCGGGCATACCCCTATTAGTACTAAAAATAAATTTCTTATTAGATAATGTCTGCTCCAGACGAGGAACCTTCAAGTCAAATTCAAGTTCCTTACTCCAGCGGTTTAAGCTTTGTGATTAGTCCCAATTTTAAGCCCCGCTTTTATGGTGAGTTCCAAAAAAATATTGTTCAATGTTTTCCTTTTTATCCATCCCCGCTAAGTTTACAAAAATCCCGTCTTAGTGGATGTCTTATTTAATAACAATTTGAAGTTGAATATATTTTTACCATTTTTATCAAGTTTTTATTGGAAATTTCAAAAAGTATATTTTCGATAAATTAGCGCATACATCAGGGAATACATATCCTAAAATAAACATTTCTATACAAAAGGGTTGGGCAGTAAATCAAGAGGAAACCTTTTCACTTTTTGCTCCATTACGTAAACATTTCCAATAATCCCATATTTGTGGATGTCTACGCCAGAGGAGGAACGTACATGCCGAATTTCAAAATCAAGCGGTTTGGGCTGAGTGGTTACGGGAACATATTTGCCTTTGCACCACATTTTTATCAAGTTTTATTTTAAGTTCCTAAAGGCAAATTTTAGATTTCCAGCTGAAGGGGTTTAAGTACGACGATAAGGGGACGACTTTTTATCCTTTTTGTCCTAACAATTTCCATAGGTCGTGATTAGTTGTACACGATCAAGAAGGAACCTCCATGACAAATTGAAGTTCCAAGCTCCAGTGGCTTAGATTGGGTGGTGAGCCTATACTAAATCCCTTTTAAATACAATTTTTACTATGTTTTTATTGCATATTTTAGAAATTATTTTTCCAGTAAATTAGTCCATATACCAAAGAGCACATAATTATAGTAACGGGCAATCCCTTTACAGCGTTTTAATTAGAAGTTCAAAGAAACACATTTTAAAAGTCAAATTTCTAGCTAAATGTTATTTGGGATGACATTTAAAGGAAGATTTCGCTCTCACGGTAAGAATTTCTTTAAATTTATTCTTAGATAATGTCTTCGCCGGTCGAGGAACTTTCAAACCAAATTTCAAGTTCCTTACTCCAGCGGTTTAAGCTTTGTAATTAATCCCAATTTTTCTTATTAAAACCCCTTTTTACTGTAATTCCATCTTTGTGAGTGGATGAGAAACCTACATGCCGTATTAAAAAATCAAGCGGTTTGGGCTGTGTGATTAAGGGAACATATTTGCCTTTTTTGTTTAAAATTCCTAAAGGTATATTTTAAGTGCTGTAGCCCATAGATTATTGGCTAATGCACTTGAAATTTCAGATTTTTAGCCAAAGGGGTTTAAACAGGACGATAAGGGGAGGACTCTTTATCTTTTTGTACTACATACTAACAATTTCCTAAAATCGTGATTAGATGTATGTGATGGAGAAGGAACCTCAATGATAAATTTGAAGTTCCAAGCTCCAGCGTTTTTGGCAGCGAGATTTGGCGGTATTAATATCTTATGAATACCATTTTGACCATATTTTTATTGCATATTTTAGAAATTATCTTTTCATTAAATTAGAACTCATACCAATGAACACATAAGTAATGGTAACGTGAAAGCTCACTAGGTTGTTATCATAGATAACACATTGTTTTGCCTTAAAGTTTAAAATGTAATTTCTATTGGAAAACGGAATAAAGTATTTACTTTTTATTTTACAGCCTTCCATAAATGTTTTACTCAGGGAAGCTGTCTTTGGACATACCACAGAATAGAAAAATCCTAAACCTGGCCGCAGTCCGTCTACGCAGAAAAACTGTAATATATTGGGGGTTAAGACAAACATATTTTCATTCGTAATTCCCAAATTGTAAATAGTGATAATGCCAGGCCATACCTGCCTAAAGGTTTGGATGCCATCTCTACTACATTGTGTTTTATTTTCCTTAAATTATTAAATTCTTATCCAAAATCAATTACATTTTAAACTTGAAGGCAAAACAATGTTGTCCCCATGCTAACAATGCAGCGGGCATACCCCTATTAGTACTAAAAATACATCTTAATCCGCTATAGTTCGTACCATAGTGTGGACGTATCCCAACGTCATAAGGATGAGCCCTCTTGGTCGGTTAGGGTGGGCAACCGTCCGTAAAAAATGTTTATACAAACAAAAACTAATTAAAATTATTAATTATAGGTAAATAAAAACCAAACACAAACTACATTGTTATGAAGCTTCAAACTCCTGCAGCTAGAGTTTACAGGCAAGGATTTGGATCTGTGATCAACATCACATGAATTCTGTATAATATTCCACATGTTGGTCATAATATAAAAAAATATTCACAAAACTTACAATGAATAAAAATTTTTTAGGCAGAACTACACGCAGAAAAAAGAGCATCGTTTTATAATAGTTTTAGACATCATATCATGTAATGACTACAATTCGTAGCAATCATATTATGATCCTAAATGACGATAAAATCGCCTTCGGTAATCGTAATATGATCATCCAGAGTCATGTATATGATAATAAAATCAAAGTATGATAATTTCAATCAATCATACCTTTTCTCTGCGTGTAGGGGCACTCCGGGCAAGCCCGGCTTTAGCCGGCTTGTATTGAATATAGAACAATAGAAATTCTAATCATTCATTAATATGATGAAGCTTTTCCTTTGAGTGTACCAATTAGTTAGGAATTAGTTCAGAAAGAGCTCGGTAATAAAATATGGTCTTCTGCAACTACTTCTGGGTTGGCAGTATTTTTTGCTGGGATAATTGTTTTTATCAAAATAGGAGTCATATTGAAGCATCAGTTCCATCCCTGATGTCTCCCACTACCTTTCTTGAGTTTATTAATTGCATTTACTCATTAGTCAATGCTAGAAATTTTGACAAATTCATTTTATTAAAGCTTTAATTGCAAAAACTACAAAAACCTCCTTCATATTTAGTTCTTTCCAACTTCTCTTTTTTTCTCTATTGGAATTTCAGTATACGCGGAGTTTTTGTATGATTCGGTTGTTTATTAAAAGTGCATTTCAATTATAACAAGATTTAGTGATGAAATAATAAAGAAAATTTAAATATTTTTATATAAAAATATAACTAACGCGTATCTTAATAGTTTAAAAAAATAAAATTCTTAAATTGTTTACTATAAAGTCGCGAAAAAAGCCTTCAAAGTTTAATTATAAATTGCGTCATCAATTTGATTATCTCTTTTGTACTTGTCCGTACGTTCTCGTTTACATTTACAACAAAAAAGTTATTAGTGTATGTGTTATTAGTTGTATTAGTTACAGCTTTATAATAAAATGAGAAAAATTTATTAAATAGTTGTAAATTTCCAAATAAAAAAAATACATATATTGGAGATGAAACAAAAGTAAATAATTGTGTTTGCAACTAAATCATACAGATCAACAGAAAAGTATATGGCAAATACTAAGAGAGCGGAGTGTTAACTAAATAAGGTAAATTTGATATTGTAATCGTATTTTTATATATTCGCCTTAAAGGTTTTTTTGAGTCAATAACATTTTCATTGGCAAATATTATTCTAATCTCTAAGAGAGATGTTAAAAGCAGTCGTACCACAATTAATAATCTTTAGTCATTTTGCCGATTTTCTTTATAGAAAAAGAACTAACAAGGAAAGTGGTTCCTTCAGATATTGACCAAAATTGGATATAAGATAGAGGGGACGAAATTATAAAAAAATTAGAAATATACCGGTGGGATAAAAATGGATTTCAAAATTCTTCGAAACTTTTTTGTTTAAAAACTTCTTACTGTTTTCTATGCAAATTCCTATCCTTTTATATAGTGGCTTACCCAGGATTTTGTTTCGGATTGGGCCCAATTTATATTTTGTCGAAAAAAAGCCAACTTGAATTTATTTTTTTAATGTTGCAACGTTGGTGCAACTAAAAAAGTAGCTTTTTAATACTAACACTCATAATAAAAATGTTTGCTAAATCACACACCCACATATGACCACACACACATATAATAAGATATCACGATATCAAGCTATATACGACCATATATAAACTTTTTTCGTCGGGTAGAAAAAAATTGGGTTGCAAAAGAAAAACTTCGGTATTAGAACACTTTTTTTTTTGCTAAATATTATTATTACAAGAATAGCAAAATAAATCGGTTTGAAACTTTAGTTATATTTGAGCAAAATTTTAGTTATTTAAAATAACAGTTTAATATGCTAAATTGGCCGTCCAGAATGTTCAGCGTCATTTGTACTTGTGCGACCACAACAAAAGTCAGTAAACCACTTTTTTAATATTGAAATAGATGGTGCAGAGTCCACATAGTATTTATCAAGCTTTTCCTTGGTTTCATTGAAGGTTTTTGTTTGCAAAAATAATTATTAATGAGCACTCGAAATTCACTTTTTTCCGTTTTTAAAAAATCCACGAGGTTGTATGTTTAGATTCTAAACTTTAGAACAGCTGTTAAACTCAGAGTAAATAACGGAACTTGCTCAAAATTTGACAGTAGTCTACTAACAGGTGGTACTTGATGGGAGCAGTGTTGCATTTCATATAACTACGAGGGAAGTTCAAAAACTCACGGACTTATTAATCCGCCCTCGTAAATAAATATTACATCAATACAATAGTACAATTAATTGAATTTTGTGTATAATTTTATACACAAAATTTACCCCAATTTTTTTCCTTTTTTCTCAAACAACTTAGTTTTAAAGTAATTTTAAGCGAATTTTTTGAATAAAATAAAATGTCCAAATATAAAGGAATTTGCTACAAATTATAAAGTTGTAAAATTTTTGCGAATGGCTAATAAGGTTAAAGCAAACCCCGTATTTGACGGTAATTATTTCTGCAAATATTTCGGATTTAAATGAAGTTTTAAAATCAAAAACCAAATACAGTTATAGCTTATTTTGTATTTATTAGCATCAGTTCAGATATAAATGTATGTCGCAATAGATTAGATTAGATTATAGTGGCACTATGCACCGCGACCAGAAATTGGTATTTTGTGCTGAAATATAAAATAGAATTAAATTGTATCAGATTATTCGGATGTAATTAAATCTGATATTATCAAATTAAAACTCATACTAAATTTCTTATGATTATATAAAGCATCATATTAATTTTTTTTTAATCGGGTTACTAAAAGTCAAAAGTTTCTGTGTATCCTAGGGTGATAACTTTGGATTTTTTTTTTAATTATTAAATTTTAGCTACCCTATATTAGTCCATTAAAATAAAAAGTAACGCAATTATTTTCGCGGGTTTCAAAAAGGTTTCCGTACAATCCTCTTTTCGTTTAATTAAACTAAAACTTAATATTTATCTAAAATGTTAACATTATTAGACAATATCGATGCATATCCAACTTAAAGGACACACACGTTTTCAAATATACGTGTTCCGCGGATTTTGATAAAACAGATTAAAGCGTTGTTTCGCGATATAGACATCAAAATTCGCAAAATAACTAACACAATATGGAAAAAGTTATTTAAAATATGATGTGCGGTATTATTGATTCACTAGTACAACTGTAATGTTAAAAACTTGAAAAAATTAATTTTAAAGAAATGAACTTTATGCGGGGGGGTTTTGTTTAAAAATTAGATGAAAAATCGATTTCTTTTATTAATACATTATTGCCTATACATGCTAATAGGTAAAAATTGAGCAAAAAAAGCTGTAACCCTACTGTGCACATATTTTTATAAGTTTGCCCGGGTTACAAAAAAAAAATACATAATCAAAATAAAAAATCGAAAAAGACCCCCCCCCCCCCCCCCACGAAACATATTCCTAGCTACGTGTCTGACCATCATACTAAAACGACACCACCGCCGACACAATATTCTCAGTCATATCTAATGCATCTTATGCTATAATGACTTGGTAAAATGAATGAATACATAAAGCAAATAATCATTTTTTATTTCAAAAAACATTATGATCTTCTTTGTAGTGATGTTGAGTAAAATCATGTTTTCTTGAAGCCATGGCCTTAAGCTTTCTGTCGTCCAAACAATTTATGTTATATACACTACAACATAAAGTTTTGTTTAAAGTAGATCACGGGAGGACATTTTCATAAGTTAAAAGTATCGATGGTCATAAGCTGATAACTTTAAAAGAACATTTTTCACAACGTGAGGCATGGATGCCAAATGACTTCTAAATGATAGTGAAGTCGTTCGCCTAACTTATCTTAAATTATAGAAAATGACAGTTAATTAGTATCAAATTATAACCACCGATATAATAAAATTTTTGTAAGTCAAAATAAAAAATAATCGCAATTTATAGAACATTTGCACCATTTTATATCAATGTACTGAATAATAACGATAATATTCTATATAATGATAAGTACTCTCTAATTAGATCGAGATCTGATACAACTGATACCAAACTGTGCAACAATAAAGGCAAACATATGAAAACTAGACGGAGTGAACTAAAACCAGATAAAAATGTCGGCGAACAGTTATGCTTTTTAGAGCCGCAACATCTATAAAATCCATCTCAAATTGACAAGGACTGTAATATTTTTTTTTTAAATTTGTTCTCGTTTAAAAATAAATAATACCTCTGTTCCTACACAGGTAGAAATTACCAACCGTACAAAAAAAATAGTACTGGCAAACCACTATTAGTATTGAAAACCCCACCCATTTATAAATTACCAAAGTTATAACCAATATTGTACTAGAAAAACAGTATATTGTTTGCAAAGCTGGTGTTTTTGCCAGTATAATCCTCAAAGTTCGTTCCAACCAACGGTTGGCCACTGTTATCAATCGGGTAACAGGACAATACTGTCATAACCGTCGCCGACTCTTTGCCAGCACTGTGCCGATTGTAGTTTTTTTCCTGGGTAATTATTGTATACATTTGTGGTGTGTTTTTTTCCATAATATGAAATAATTTCATTAAAAATAATACTAAAATTTTTTTTTATTTACTAAATTTTGACACAATTTCCCTTCTAAACTAAAATTTCTTAAAAAATTAATTTCAGTGGACGAACTGTAGTTTAATTTTATTGATTTTATACCAAAATGCATTAATGAGGATAATTCTGTCAGTGTAAGGGCAATTATGAACCGATTTGATCTAAAATCACAAAGAAAAACTATGAACCTAAAATATCCCAGCAAAATGTTTCATTACCAAATAAGTGATTATATGATGGAAATTCATAGCTTTTCACAACTACTTATTTGGCGTCTGAACTCATTATTTTTATTTGGTGAAGTCGCGTTTTTAAGTAACCACGCTTGCCCGTTCGCTTACAAAAAACTGAAAAATAAGCAGTTTTTAAAATTTTAATTGGAACCCCCAAGGTAGGCGAATACCAGTAAGAACTTCAAAAACCTGCCGTATGCAAACCGAAAACGAAGCTAAGCTTGTTAGAAAATCGTGGATAGATGTAATAAAATATCAGAAAACCGGTCTAAATTGAGAAAACTAATATTGCCATATGTTCTCCAGATGAATTACATCATTTACATGAGCTCTGCCATTCCATTATAGATCGGACAAAATCTAACCGGGTCATTTAAATTCGTTTAGGATGTCTATAATTTACTACACTTTTCAGTTTTTGCAAATTTTTTAAACTCGCGTTTCAGGTTTTAAAAAATCCAAAATATAATAACCACCGTTTGAAGAATGCGTTTTCTTAAAAAAGTGGTTATTTTTTAATTGTAAATCGTAAAGTATACAATTTCAACTTTTATGTGCTTTTTAAATCTTAACGTTCTCTCATGGAATGGACGATATATTAGATTCAAAAAAACACGTGGTTACAAACTTGTAATAATTTTACTTGACTTGACTATTAAGTAGTTATTTGTCTGTTAATTTTATTCTTTAGAGAAATAAATTATAAAAATAAAGCAATGTTAACTTAAAACAGCGTTTGCTTTGTCCGGATATGTGCACGTTTATGAAATATAGCGTTTTAAAATTTCGAAAAAGAATATTTGAAGTCATTTTTAAAACGACCTCTGATCAATACAGGCTTCGATATTTTAAATTTATAACTGAATAAATCGGGTACGTATATTGAAAAAATGCTTTTAATATTTTTTATATCAGATATAGATTTTGAGTTGTTTCATAATAAATATCCATAAATTGGGTATAAATCAAAAGTTATTTTTGTGATGCAAAATTTTATTTTTAATATATTGCCTCAAAGTGTAGAAAATTTTTCAAATCCCACCCATTCTTTTTTCTGCGTGTAATTTCTATGTTAAGTAAAAAATAGAACAAGTTTGTAAAATGTTGTGTTTTTTCCGAAAAAAAGGCGCCGGACCCCGCTGACTACATATTGGCTGGCTAACAGCAAAGTTATATTTGTTGCATGTGTGTTAAAAAGAAGAAAAAATATAAAACATACATTTAAAGAAAAAACGAAGAAAGCAGAAACACAAACCACAATATACAGTTGAAATGCAGTTGTATGCCCTCGGTAGACGTATCACGGGATAATTGCTTTAAGGCCAAGTGACTCATTTGTTTCTAATGTTTACTTATATAGAAACATTTCAACAACGCAACCAGGCTAACCAGGTAACTAAAATTTTCTGATTTCTAGACTTTTGGCAACACAATTTTTGCTGGGTACATGGAAAAACAAACTCCTTGCTACTTTATTGTTACCAATTTCAAACCAGCTTTATCAACATCAGTGGCAGGCAGTTGCATCAGTAGTTGGTAAAGTTGATTCCGTCTATTATGATTATTATGATCATCATCATCATTATAATTTTTACAACACAATATTACAAGAACTACTACATTATGTTGCTGCTGTTTTATGACAGTTAATCTTTTGTAATTTTCTTTACTAAGTTGTAAGAAATAGTAGTCGGCAATAAATGATTCCCTTTGCTATTAAACCATAAATATAGTTTTTATAACATTTCGAAAGTAAACTTTAGAGCAGACCTTTTTTTTTCCTAAAGAGACTTTTATAATTTAATTAAACCATCTATTAAGAAAAATATTTGTCTAGTAAATCAAGCCCCTAGCTTTATTTTTTATATAATTAGTAGATATTATTAACTTAATAGTGGTAAGTTTAAGTAAAGTTTTAAAATGCAATAGGGGTACTAAGAACATATTTTTTTAACTTTTAAACAGACATATGTTAAAGATATGTATGCTGTTTCTTTTTTTTTGTTCCTTCGGCAAATTCTTAGCGAACAGGACAAAGCAACATTGTAATATTGGTAATACTACAAAAATTCGAAAAATTAAGAAGATTGTTTTGGACAATTTGTAATATAAAGCTACAATTTCTGTGGACTAAATTATAAATAATTTCAGTCATTATACTACTCGACAAATTTCACTTTTTTGCAGAATATCTCTTTTAAATACATATTTTTTAATAGACTTAGTTCCGCTGTATCCCAATATGTCAACATTTTACTTTTCTTAATTGCAGTTTTTGAAAAATAGCGTTTTTGCACATCATTTACCCAATTTTTGTTCCCATATTTTGCTTAATTTTTTTTAAGCGTATAAATTATCTTGTATTTGATTATAACCATGCCGGTGTTTGTTTCAGGATATTTTACTGGTAGAAAGTTAAATATTTCGTATGGTTAGTTTAATTCTTATAAATTTTATGTAATATTAATTTAAATTTTCAAACAATTGTTCATTAGAATGTCTAGTTTATGTACAATTATAAAATTTTTTAATTTTTGAACTTACATAAAATTTTGTAAGGATAAAACTGAAAAAAGGATATATTCAAATTCTTTGCAATACCAGTGCGATGTTACAACCGCCGATATGATTATACTCAAAGCAAAAATATTTTTGTGTAGATTTATATTTAAAAAAAGAAAAACCGCGATTTTTCAAAACCTGAAAATGAGAAAAACAAAATTGTGATAGATTTGGATTCAACGTACCTAAGTCTATTAAAAATAAGTTTTTCAAACAAGTGAAATTTGTCAAGTAGTGTAATAATTACATTTTTTATTTAAATTTAGACACCAGAAATAAAAGCTTTAGTCTACAAATTGGCCTTAAAAATCTAATAAAATTTTCGGAAATATAAAAATAGCGATATGTTAAAGACTGCAAATGCTACTAATCATTTGTTAAAAATTAAATTACAGATAAAACTTTTAGCAGATTTTTTTGCTAAATATTAATAAAAAAGGAACATCAAAAATAAATCTGTTACCTTTACAAAATTTTAGTTATATTCGATGTGAATCAAAATAGCAAACAAAAACTGTAATATTAACAAAACTTTTGCTATATTTACTTCAAATTTAGTAGAATGTAAAAAACAGTTTATTGTGCTAAAATTAACAGAATTTTTTGCTAAAAAATTGTATATTGCTGATTTCAGAAGTTCAGATTTTTATTTGCATTAAAAAAAACAATTTAATGTCAATTTTTTAATGTCTACTTTTATTTAGTAAATGTTATTGCTGATGCTTTTTTTTTTTGTTACTTTGACTTAACTACAATTTGGCTCAAATATGTATTGGTAAAATCAACAGATTTATTTTTGTTATTCTTATATTACTAATATCTGGTAAATGTACTAATTTAAGCAGTTTTTTCTGCAAGGTAATTTTTAGCGGCTTTTTTTTTTTTTGCTATTTTTACACGTGTATTTCTATGAGTGTAGGCTATTAAAAAAAATTTGTTTTAAAGCCTGGTTTGTTGGTCGCCAAGTAGTGTTATTAAAGATGTCACGAATATTTGGATACTATTCGGTGTTCGGTATATTCGTCATTTGTTTACTATTTGGCCGAATACGTGCACTTTTCGGCAGAAGTATTCGTTTTAAATAAAACAACTTAGAAATCTGTATTTTTGTCTAAAAAATTTAGACATGGATTTGTGTTTCTTATTAACTGTAGAAAACAAATGACAATGTTAGTTGTGGGCGTTGTGGTGTAATGGTTAGCGCGTTGGACTGTTACACAGATGGTACCGGGTTCGATTCCCGGTGACGATAACATCAATTTAGAAAAATAATATATATGAGTTTTCTATCACTTATATGTATCGCTGCGCCCACCTTCGGTGTTCCCATAGCACTTAACCCCACCGAAGTAAAATAATGAATCAGGGCTATGAAACAAAAAGCTTCAATAAATTCGCCAATTCTACATCAGGTGGCGACCAACAACTGTTCTAAGACTTATCATCTCGCGCAATTACAGTGTTGCCATGTTTGAAGCCCTTCATCTTTCACCACCTTTCATCTCTCCACTATCCCCTTTCCAAAGAAAGCAACACATTAATAAATAAGAAGAATTTCCTGAGTGTTGCTTCTCTTTAAAAAAAAAAAAAAAAAAAAAATATTCTAAGTGTATCTCTTTCGCTGTTGAGCAAATAACAATTTTAAAAAATTATTAAAAATGCAGTAAAAACTGAAACAAATGTGTTTGGGTCTACTTGTAATATTGTTATTTTTATGTGTTAGCAAAAACTTTTAAAAAGTGTAAATATTTTCAAAAAAAATTACATTTTGATGGGTGGAGTTATAATTATTTTGCCCATAGGTTCATTTTATCAACACTAGAAAACAAATGACAATGTTAGTTGAAATTAATGATATGTAAGTCGTTCTTTTTTCAAGTGAAATTTCATTCGTTTTTAACTATATTTGCAGTGAGGTGTACCTACATAATATTCTAAGTGTATGTATTTTGCTGGCAAACAAAGAACAATTTAAAACATTTTTAAAAATGCAGTAAAAACTGAAACAAATGTGTTTGGGTCTACTTGTAATATTGTTATTTTTAGGTATTAGCAAAAACTTTTAAAAAGTGTAAATATTTTCAAAAAAAAATTACATTTTGATGGGTGAAGTTATAATTATATTTCCCACTGTCTAAAATTACTACAGAAAATATTTTTCTTGTAACTACTGTTGACAACTTGTAACAAATTCATTTGATTCACCATTTAATCTCAAAATCAAAAAGAAAATATTTATTTATCATTAACTCATAAACTGCAAAAAATTCGTTATTGTTAAGACACATGCTAAATACCTCAAGAATTCATATTTTAATCCTTAAAGAATAAATATGTAATCCTTAGAGAGTTTCGAAGGAAAACAAAAATTTGCATTATATTTTTAAAAAATCTAACAATATTTCTCTGTAAGTATAAATTCCAGTAACAATAATTTGTTCCTAGATATGACCAAGCCATGAAACAAATAATAAATTTGTTCATATGTACACAGCTGGTACTTGAATAAGACAATAAGACTCTATTGCATAATGGTCATAAGTCTTTTGAAAACAAAATCTAAACACTTAACGCACACACTTGAGCGACAACAATAGATTCTGGATATTTTACTCATACCGGACTTGAGTATATTAAACCACAAAGGTCATATTCATTCATGCGTTCAATATTTAACAATTGCAACATCGTTGCAAGTACAATTATTTTCTGTGCTGTAGAGTTTTTCGTGTAGTAGATAAAGAAGTTGACATTTCTTTTTGTAGAGGATTATATTTTAATGAAGTCCTTAAACATTAATAATACAATTTGAAATGCGTAATAATTAACATTTTCATTTTCTAGTCGGACATTTATGTTTTATGATGCATTTTGTATTTATTTTTCATTTACTGAAGATTAGCAACACTATTTTTTTTTTTTTGCAACATTATTAGTTACCTAAATATCCCTAGAGACCACCTAGGTTAAAATAATAGTTCTTTGAAAATAGTTACTGTAAGTATTTGTAATTTGTATGGAGTATATCTTAGTAGTTTATGTTTTTATGCAATTTATGTTCTTCATACCTTAGTTTGTTTTAAAATCATTCATATGTGATTTAAAAAAACACTCTCTTAATCTTAAGATACGTTTGTACATCTTTAGTTAAAATCCTTATCTTGGTTGCGTGTTTTTCAATGATAAAATTCTTTATTTTCCTTGATATAAAATATTTTTTTTTATACTTTTAAGTATTATTATACCCAATATTTTAAGAGGCATTATGAGTCTATGCTAATGTTTGTAACACCCAAGAAGGCGGTTATTTTTATATTATAAAAACTATACTGAAGAACTTAGAATATGCCTTATTAAATGTATAGCTTGAAAGATACTTCATTTACGGTAGTTGGGTCGTTCCAAAAGCAACTTTGATAGCCATCAGCTCGATCTCTTCTTATTTGCATGAAACTGAATCTCCAAATTAGTATGACAAAACTGCAGTTTTTTTTTTTTTTGTTAGTAGTAATATCGAAAAAATCGTTCATCTAAAAACATATTCTTTGTCTAATATAAATTTAGAGAACATATTAGTTTTAGAGAACACAGAGAATAAATTGGTTGGAATTCCATTGTAACCAACAAAATTTAATCATTATTCAATAATTTTAATTGTAAGTACTTAAAATTCATCATCAGAATAATTGAAAAATTTGAAAATACAAATTAAAATTGAGTTTAGGCTAGAGGTAAAGTAATTGCCTGATAAGCAGAAGGTTGCGGGTTCGATCCCAGTTCGTGGAGAAGAATTTTTTATTAATAAAATAATTTAAAAAAAATATAAATTTTTTTTGTAGTTTTGGTATCTCTAATAAAATATTAAGATTAGCAAACGAACTTCTATTGTACATACAAATCTATTTTTAGACAAATATTTAAATTTGAAACTACAAAATATTCAAGGTTGAAATTTAAGAAACATTTAAATTGGGTTTAGGCTAGAGGTAATGTACTTGTCTGACAAACGGAAGAACGCCGGTTCGAGGCTTATACATTTTTTTTTAATAAAATAAATTTTGTTGAACGCATGTGAATCTATTTATAGAATATTATAGTCCATAAACATAAAATATTCAATTGTTACAATAAAAATTCGAAATTAGTAAATAAACTTCAGTTGTTGCAATAGTATTAAAATTTAATAATAGTGATACTACGTGGAACCACAAAAATTTGGTTGGAAAAAATTCGGTTTCAACTGCAAACCTGATTTCTGCGTATATTGATTAAACTGGAAAATAAAGATTTAAAAAAAAAAAAAATATGTTTTTTGAGATATTTGCTAATCAAGAACATTTTAAGGTTTTTGTATCTTAGTTATCTTAGATAAAACATAATAAACTGTGAAATGAGATATTAATTTTTAAAATCGGACTACGCATTCAACAATTACGACTCTTTCAACAGTATATATTTTTACAAATTTAAAAAAAAAAAAACCAACTTTAGACAGCGATAAATCCCGATCGATGACGAATTTTAAAAAATAATAACTACTGTTATATCATTCTAATTAGTTGATTACAAATACAAAAATTGTTAGACACGTATATTTCTTGTGGTGCGCAATTCAAATTTATTAATTGACCACTTTCATGAATGAGTTGACAGATCTATTTCGGGAATTTTCTAGGTTGCCAACATCAGAATACGTTTTAAAAGAAGTGACAATCCCATGCAAACATTAAACATTCATATAACCTAGTTATCCCACTAAATGAGAACTAATGTATGAGGTCGAAGTTAAAGATTATCACCAGCCTCTACCGTTGGTAGATATACAAATCACGCTTTTTGTTTTTATTCTCCTTTTTATTTTTCAACTTGTTTTGTTTTATTTAAAAACAAGACGTAAAGGCGAAGTAAAATAAGACCATACTTTGTCTTTTTTACAAGTTTGATATAATTTTTATTAAAAATAAAAATTATGTTTTTTCGACCTTTAATTTTACAGTAAGCCTAAATTATTTTTAACATTTTGTAGTTTTTGTGCTCAATGGAGGAATATATAAAAGTATTCTATATGAAATAAGTATATGGTACAAAATGGCATAAAATTAAAACTAACTAACTAAAATTTCGAAAAACTTAAGACAATTTATAGAAACCTAATTTAATAATAACTAATTTTAGCCTCTAGGACTAAATACAACAAAATATAATGGCCTTGCGAAACGGAAAATATTTGTAATTGGCGTAAATTGGAAGATTTTTCTAAAAATTATGTAAATTTTAACCAGTATTAACCAATCAGATTTAACAAACCCAGCAAAACCACACATTACCAAATCATGGGTAAAGTAATGTATCGCCACAGGGCTTCACGTATTACATTACACCTTATTTCACTGATGAATTTTACAGGCGAAGAGCCCAAAAGTAATGGGTTTAACTCATTACCTTGTAGCTGGTTACTTATATGGTTATTTTATTTATTTATTTAATTAATTGACTCAATACAGTACAACAAGAACTATTCTTATATTACAGTACTGGGTAGATTGTGTTATAATTACAATTATGGCAAGATCAAATCAAATAATATTCACTAAGTGGTGGTTTTTAAAAAAAATAATAATAATAAAAATAAAATATAACATTTAAGTTGACATGTATGATATTGTTAACAATTATAAAAATAACATGGTGGGAAAAGTAATGTGTCTATAAATAGATTTTCATAAAAAAATGCATAAAATTTTTTTTTTACAGATATTTTTTTTTTAATTTAATAGCTAAATAACTTTTTTTTTTATTAAATAAATTACGTGGTCATGTTGGGATTCGAATTTGGGATCTCTGGTATTTAACAATTAGTTAGTTAGAACTCTACCAACTGAGCTATCGATACATATAATATTTTATTGCTTAAAATGTAAATGAGTTGTTGTGATTCGTGTTTTCGTTCGTGATATCAAAAATATACACCTTACCCTCATGCTTACAAAAAATCACAAAGTAATGTGTCTATAAATAGATTTTCAAAAATATATATTAATACTTACTTTATAATTCATGCATTATATAATTGATGATCGGTAAGCCATTATGTTATGTTTTGAAGTAATGTAAAATGTAATGAGGTATCATTACAAGGTAATCCATGAGTGTTCAATTATCGGTAACTCATTACTTCTTGTTGGAAAATAATGATACAGGTAAGGAGTACACATTACCAAAGCTTTGCTGGGAAAGCTAAAATAAAAGACTTTGTAGTTACCAGAGGGGTACCTCAGGGGTCCATTGTTGGGCCACTATTATTCTCACTGTACTCTAATGACCTTCCAGGCATTTTAACAAATTGTAATGTAAGAATGTACGCGGATGACGTTCAACTTTATACCAGTTGTACTAATGCCTTAATCGACCAGTGTATTATCTCTATTAATCAGCAACTACATCGTATTTATACGTGGGCAACCGCAAATGGTCTAGGAATAAATCCAAAAAAATCTAAATGCATAGTAATTCAAAAGCGACTTGCCAAACTAAGTATTATACCTAATATATTTATAAATAATCAAAAAATTGAAATAGTAAAATCTGCTAAGAATCTCGGAATATTTTTTAATGACACTCTTACGTGGTCGAACCACATTAACTATGCTTGTGGTCGCACTTTCTCTATGACTAGAACTCTTTGGCGAACCCAGCATTGTACACCTATTCGAATAAGAATGCTACTTGCCAAAACTTATCTGATGCCTGTTTTACTATATGGTTGTGAGCTTTTTGCTAAATGTGATGCAACTAGTAAAGGGAAATTGAACGTTGCATTTAACAATATAATCCGATACGTGTATGGACTTAATAGGCGTTCTAGTGTATCTTCCTTTTCATCTCAGCTATATGGCCTTTCTTTAAATAATCTACTAAACATTAGAGTTTTAGTTTTTTTACATAAAATAATATATACCCACATACCTGATCATCTGTACAGCAAACTTGTTATTTCAGATATAAGCAGGGGAAAAAGACTTAGATCATTTAGATACAAAAGTTTAATTTCGGAGTGGCATTTCTACATATTCGCAGTATCTCTCTGGAATTCTATACCCCACAGCTCTCAACTTTTAAGTAACGCACGAAAATTTAAAGAAAATATTTTTAAACTGTTTTCGGCATAAGAAAATCAAACATAATTATTTGATAAATTAAATTATTTAAATTTATTTAAATTTTTTATTTAGTTTTTTTTTGTTTTGTTCATCTTGTTTAATTTAAATTGTTTTTTGTTTTCCATATAAAAATTGTAATTAGTTGTTAAGTTATTAATTAATGATCTTATAATTTTTCAAATCATCAGTTCCATACTGCAAAATAAGACTCTTAGTCTTGTGTATGGAGCAATTCAAATAAATAAATAAATAAAATAAATAAAATTATTGCACATTTGTTTATAATTGTTAACCGAAAATATTAATAATAACCTTTTCTAAATGTCAGTATGGCTCTTATTTCGTTTGAACTAAAGGCACATTTAGATGAAATCTGAAATTGTAAACACAAATTTTCATCTAAAATCGTTTTAAACTTTAAACGCAAACAAAAAAGAGTTAAATGCAGCAAATTTTAACGTACTAGTTTATACCTAAAGATATTTCATACATTCGATATACACAGAAAAAAATATTTCTTTACTTTTTTCCATTAAACGGGCTTGTTGAAATTTTTAAAAGCTGTCAATTAAAAATTAAATGAATAAATTAAATATTTGCTCAAATTCGGAACTTGCTTGACATTTTTTTATATTATCGATCAAAAGAAAACATTGTTGTTGTTTTTGTAATATTTATTTAGTTGTTTTTTATAAATTTTAAACACAGATTTTACAAATAATAATAAATACATATTTTAAATTAATTTCATTTCAATTAGATTATATATTAATTCTTATTAGGTATATTACTTTATTAAGTTGAATAATTTAGTTTCAGTTGTTTAGATCCGAATATTTATTTATTCTAAAGCATTATCATAAAATTCTACGCTTCAATAGAAAGAAAAAAAAAATAATTTATGTGTGAATTTGTTCACATAAATATAAATCAAACTGCTAACTAAATGAGAATTTCATGCCGGTTTAAATTCAATGTAATACAATTCAAGCTGTTAAAAAACATTTGGTATGGCAACAACACTTCTATAAAAAAAAAAACATTTGGTATGACAACACCAATTTTTTTTTTTTTTTTTGGGAAGGTATACTATGTTGATCACTGTTTAACCAAAAGAGTTATTATTTAATTGGAAAATAATTCAATTAAAGAGCTGTCAATTTCTAATTGAATTAGCAATTTTCGTTGTTTACGGATTTCAGGAATTTTATTTTTTTTTTTTAAAGAGAAGCAGCACTCAGGAAATTCTTCCTATTAGTTAATGTGTTGCTTTCTTTGGAAAGGGAATAGTGGAGAGATGAAAGGTGGTGAAAGATGAAGGGCTTCAAACATGGTAACACTGTAAAGTGTTTCAAAATAGGCATATTTAGATAAAAATAGGCATATTTAGTGTTTTAAAATAGACAAGTTTGATTCCTTATGTATTTAAAAAATCCCAAATTTGTCGAACAATTTTTATTTGTTAGTAGTAAAATCTGTGTTTAAAATTATGTTCAAATATAATTATGTTGGAATATAATTAAATATGACTCTTTTTGGCAAAGAATTAGTGTATTGTTTTATAACCTGCCGTTCAAATTCTCATTTCATAGGCTTGTTCTATAAAGTTACTATCCAAATTCTATATAGTTTTATTATATAAAATAAAAAAACATTTTATGTTTTTTGTATTGCAATGTTTATTATATTTAAATATGGATCATTTTCACCCAGTTTTACGCAGATATAAATGAGTCTCAATCAAAAATTATAGATATGTCTATAGTCTCTAGAAAACCCCTATCTTCAAATGAAAATTTCTGTACAAAATATTTAAAAAAAAGTTATGAAACCATATTCATTGTATTGTAAAAACATTTAATTTACTCAAAAATAAGGTTTGGTGTAAAAAATTTGCGTTAAAAATAACATATCTAAAGTTTTTAAGCAATTTATAGTTTTAAATTAAAATTATGTTGTTACAGCCAAATCGCTGTTGTCGAAAATTATATTATTTTATCACAACTAAAATTTTTGTTTCTACATTCGACATATCCTATGGACAACAAATTTGGTTGACAGGACGAATCTGTTGCCGCGTAAACTAATTGTACGGTGTATTATGTACAGGCTCGACTTCACTTTCATGATCTCCTTGATTTTAAATATTTTTATCATACCCATCAACTTTATTCTCGTTTCCATGTTTAAGATAATATTTTATCTAACAAATCAATTAAGTTATTTTCATTCTCGGTTTAATTTTTAAATTTATATCCTTATACTCTTAAGATATGATTATAATAGTTTGATATCTCCGATATATTATCCCAGCAAAAAATTACCTCGATTTGATAATCAGTAACTACATTTGTATGCTTCCAAGAAAGCGCTTAACCGTCTTGCATACAGTAAAGTAATTGGGAAGACATTTTGCTGTGATCCCTTGAATGCACTCTTTTGAAGCAGTATATAATGCTTACAATGAAGCAGTAAATAATGCATATAATGAAGCATTATTGTTATCAATACACAAAAGAAGCGCTTCTAATGTCCTACGAAGAAATTAATTTATTGCTTCTTAGAGCACATTAAGGCAGCACTTTTCAACTGCTTAAAAGAGACGTAACAAGTAGGACATCAAGAGCAAAAATCATGCCTTCTGGAATTGTTTCGGCAGCGCTTGGTAATTAAATTATGCCTTCCAGAACTGCTTCTGGGTAAGCACTATTTTTTGCTGGGATGTTATTTTGTTGTTCGATTTTACATGTTAAAATTTATCTTTGATATCAAATCGATTTCTTATGTTGGCACGCAAATGAAATCACACACTGTGATATCGTTTCGGTTTAATGTATGTAGTTGTGTTTTGACATGATTTAAATTAACTTTTTAACCATGATAATTCAATTTAATTTGCGTGTTTTTATCATTGAGATATCAAATGATTATGGAGGCATGTATTAAAAGAAATGCATACTTTGTTTATAAAAAAAAGAATTCAAAGTTAAGAATAATTTATATGATTTTTAAATTACAGAAAACAGAATGTTAACTTTTGCATCTCATATTATACACTGAAAAAAATTTTAACTAATACTAAAAAGCATTTTATTAGAATCTAGGGGGATACTTATATTATACTGTTATGTAAAATACTTTTTAGACAAAATACTGGTAAAAAAAATTTAAAAAATCCTGCTTTACATAATACTGTTTTACAAAATACTGTGTTTCATAAAACTGTTTTACAAAATACTGGGTTTCACAATAATGTTTTGCAAAATACTGTGAAGTAAAAATGCTGGTTTACGAAATTTATTTTATTAAAAATAACTTCAACAAAAGTATATAATTTTCGAAAATTAACAAAAACATTAACAAAAATTAATTTAAATATATTTTATAAACTTAAATTGGTGCAAGATTTTTTGCAATTCGCTTTCAATGCATTTTATAAATTTAAATTAGTACAAGATTACATTAGAATTGTCTTTTGGTTTTGTTATGGTTTATTTTAATAATTGAAATTAATTTTACTTAATTATTACAGTGAAAGTTTTTGTAAAAATAAAGCAAAAAAGCGCGCGCTTTTTTCACTTATTTTTACAAAAACTTTTGCCGCCCAGTAAAACATTATTGTGTTATGAAATGCAGTATTTTGTAAAACAGTATTACGAAAAGTATGAGTTTGAAAACAGGATTTTGTTATACACAGGATTTCGACCCGACCCCGAATCTAGGTCATTTTCTATAAAATTCAGACTTATTTTATAAAAAAAACGTTTTAATACTAAACATTTTTGATCTGCGAATCTATTGTCTGAAGAAACCTTCATGAATGTAAATTCTTTAAATTATTTAAATTAAATGCATTAAATTAATATTTGCGACCCACTGCGTAAGAACAAGCACAAGAGCCATTTTTTGGGGGGATCGTTACATACGCACTACTCCCAAACATGGGCCGCTTCTAATCAAAATGATATGCGCAGAATTTCATCGAAATATCATAATAGTTGGGACTTGCAATGTGTGGATAAGCATAAAAGTCACTTTTTTTAAGGGGACCGTTACATGGAACTCGCTCTAAACACAGACAGATTTTACACAAAATCAACAGATTTTGTCCTTGGGGTAAGCAGTGCGCCAAATTTAAATAAAATTTATTTCCTTTTACTTTAATACAAATCAAATGATGTTCGTTGGCAATAATTATGTATCGGGGTATATATAACAATATATAATTCTGTCTTATACGCATAGACAAAATTAATTATGTTGGACCATATATAGTTAGATCGCAAACTAGACTGTTAATCTTAATTTCATATATAATTATATCTTGAATCGCATTATTCATGTAGCACAATATGTAATTTTTTGCGAATAAACTTTATTAGTTGAAATGCTCCTAATTCTTGGCAACGATTTTTTTTGTGTGTAGGAATATAACAATTAAAATGTTCAGTTTATTTTCAACTTTTTCAACATCTACGAGTTTTTTTGAATCTTCTTTAAAATAGTCATAAAACTATGTTACTGAGTAAAATAAGACCTCATTTGTATAAATCGTTTAAACGTTTACAAAGTTATGGACTTTTTCTACATATGATGAATTTCATATCAAAACCGATATACGTTGAACCCGACCCTCTCAGAATTTGATGAAATTTTGCATACAGCTACATTTTACCTATACAAACACAACCTCATATTTAGAAATTGCATTTTTGAAAATATGTGGGCGTGGCAAGGTATCGAAGTTTATGAAATATAAAATTTTTGCAGTGTATGTTTTCGAAAGCTGACTTAAATACCTTTCTAATGGTACCAAGGTCTTTGAAATCGGTTCAGCCATTCCGTAGTAATCACAGCTTGAAAGTACATATTATCGTCATTTTTCAAAATCTTCGATACCTTGCCACGCCCACATATTTTCAAAAATGCAATTTCTAAATATGTGGTTGTGTTTGTATAGGTAAAATGTAGCTGTATGCAAAATTTCATCAAATTCTGAGAGGGTCGGGTTCAAAATGTGCCTTTTTTATAGGTTTTGATATGAAATTCATCATATACAGAATTTTATTTCTTCCTCCTTCGTAGTTTGCATTAGAAAATACGAAATCAAATTCTTTTAAATGCCATTTAAAAATTAAAATTTTTTTAAAAATTTACTGAGTTACAAATGTTTAAATACATGCGTCGCAAAAAACATTTTTTTATTGTTATCTCGAAAATTTGAAGGTATATTCGCAAACCGGTTTTGTAATACACTCGGCTAGACTTACAATCTACACTAAGTCACTTCAAAAGTGATTGGATTTTTTTTTTGCAGCACCGTGTTATAAGATATTTGTTTAAGATTATTTTAATAAATCAAACGAGAATTGAAATTTACTTATACTGTTTCGTAAAGCTTCAAACGTCACAGTACGTTTTTTTATATCGACACAAGGTCACACAATTAGATTCATTTAGACTCATATTTCATTAGCATTACTACAATAGAACTTTTCACAATTGAGGAACGTGAACAACCTTTTCACTAGGGAGGTGTAATGGTTAGCGCGTTGGACTGTTACACAGATGGTCCCGGGCTCGATTCCCGGTGACGACAACATCAATTTAGAAAAATAATATGTATGAGTTTTCTATCACTTATATGTATCGCTGCGCCCACCTTCGGTGTTCCCATAGCACTTAAGCCCACCGAAGTAAAATAATGAATCAGGGCTATGAAACAAAAAAGCTTCAATAAATTCGCCAACTCTACATCAGGTGGCGAGCAACAACTGTTCTAAGACTTATCTACTCGCGCAATTACAGTGTTGCCATATTTGAAGCCCTTCTTCTTTCACCACCTTTCATCTCTCCACTATCCCCTTTCCAAAGAAAGCAACACATTAATTAATAGGAAGAATTTCCTGAGTGTTGCTTCTCTTTAAAAAAAAAAAAAAAAAAAACGAGAATTGTATTTTTGTCTTTTAATAGTCTACCGCAGAATTGAATTCAACACATACTAAAATATGTTTTAAAGAATAATTAAATTTTTTTTAACAAAAATTCCGTGCAATAACAATACTCTATAGGGCTTTTGTATTCTATTCTAAATGAATTTAATAAAAATGTCACAAAATACTAGCAGAATATAAAACAATTCTAATCTTTTTGAATGTTCATTTCAAAGTATTAAGCACATTCGTTATATTATGTTTAGTTTAAATTTATATTACCTGTGAGGTCTTCTTTATATAATACAATTGTATTTTACTCTTTTTAATACAATATACTCCTAGAAAACCAAAAATAATAAAGACATTATTGTGACCACACTAAAACCAAAATATACGATCGATTTTAAAACCAAAAACAAGAAATAAAGCAATACAGTATAGACAAATTCAGGACATTAAGAATATTTTCCTTAAGAAAATGTCAGTTAAAAATATTCTATACAATTCACATTAAAGATCACTCCTACGTTATAGTTTTATGCTTGAGAGAAATAGGGACTTTTTTTCTTCAAGGTGGTCTTTCTTTTAGTATAGAGTCCTTTCTTTTAATGTCCTTGTTTTGTTTTAAGTCTTGTATATATTTAGAGTTCATGATTATAGTCTGTTAGAACAATTTTTTATTTTGCAATGTTTTGTCAACAATGCATGTGACATCTTTGTCGTCAGTAAATCCATTCTAGGAATATTTTATTTTGTATTGAGATATCCAAATCGTTGTTTTTGCTTTCAGTTCACGTAACAAATTGCAGTTTCTTTTCAATATTTTGATTGTTTTTTCTATTCGCAATTTATGCCAGTATTGTTCGCTTTCCTCGTAATTTGTGGCCGTTTTTCAATACCACTCAATTTGTAATCAAAATAATGGTTTTTATTGTTTTAACAATTTATACTTTTTTGTGTAAATATACGATTCTTTTTATAAAAAGTATTGAATTGTTCTGGACAGTTTGATTGAAGGGTACACTGAAAGAAGTTTTCTTTGTGATAGTAATGAAACAATTTCATAGAATATTTTTTCGTAGATTCACTGAAAACTGTCATTATATCCGAGAAATTTTATTAATATTAAGAAATTTTTCATAAACTTTTTTTCATTATGTGGTTTTATGTGTCATTTCATAAGTAGAAGTTTTACTTATAGTGTTATTATTGAACTTAGAATTCATTGAGCGACTGCTGAGTTTTGAAAAATTTAGTTTTCCAAAATTTTAATTATTATTTTACAGCTGCTTTTGGCTATTTCTTGCACGTGACTTTACAAAGGATATAATAGAAAAAACCGAACAACTATCAAATTCTAACCACAAAATACCACTACATGAGTGTAACAAATGTACTTACGTCGTCTTATATCACAATCGTCCTGCAATATTTTCACTCTACATCTAAATTAGTTCCCAAAAATTAATTATAAAATGAAAAATATTAAATGTAGAAACACTTTTGATATTTTATTAAAGAAAAAATTTAAAATTTACAAAAAAACTGCCAGTCAGCCATGACCGTTACCAAAGGACTTTAAAGGACCACCGTCAAATGCAATTTTTAAGCGGATTAAAATTAAATTTTCTCTATTCCAAGGAAAAACAAAAAACAATTTTAGGGGTTTTAAAATAATTTTACACTTACTTATGACGCCTTAGAGAAAAATGATTTGAGTTAGGAAATATCTCTATTAAATATTTTTGAGTTTTTAGGGGGGGTGACACAATATAATATTCTATTTGAAACTTTGTTGAGTTCTTATCAGTGTGCGTAAGGTGCAAATGGTACTTAAATTTCATAAACACCCCCATACCATAGAAAATCCAAAAAGAATTAAATTTCTTTGCTGTGTTTCTATCCACGGAATGGATAATGGTTCTTGCAAAACCGCGTGAAAAATATAATTATATGCTAGTGTTAATCAATTATTTGTATATCCTGACAATTTTGTATCCTTTTCTTTGTTCGATAAAGAAATATGATTTTAAAGAATTTTTAGGTAGTTTTTTTTCACCAAAATATAATCATATTTTTTACAGAGTTTAGAGTTTTTTAACACAGGAAATCACAAAGAATTTCCGTTTTATTTTTTTAAGATTTTAAAAAATTTTAAAATTATTTCAAATTTGTTTTTTCTATATGTGAGAATAACAAAATCTAAATTGAGTTTTATCAGCTCTTCGTAGTTATATGCTAAGAAGTAGGGCAACCAAAAAACAGCTCTAAAAAATGTTTTTAGCGCTTAACAAAAGTTTTAAAACCTGTAAGTTAAACCATTTTAATATAAAAAAAGCCACTAAATTTA
The DNA here is from genome assembly GCA_021234595.1 of Delia radicum. NCBI lineage: Eukaryota > Metazoa > Arthropoda > Insecta > Diptera > Anthomyiidae > Delia > Delia radicum. Next base: position 111,820,452 of record CM037852.1, read on the forward strand.
AAAATAAAGCGTATAATTTCATAAATTTTTATTAAAATCGTTATTACAAATAAAATGTATTCCTTGGAACTGCGTCAGTTTAACAAAAGTGCAATAGAGAAATTGTTTTTCCTAAAATTCAAAGTTAAAATGGGTTTATCAAAATATTTTTTGATAGCCCAGGTGAAAAAGTTCATATATTATCATATATGGTTTCATGTATGAGGAGATATGCTTCCATGTATGGGCATATATGAACATATATGTAATGTATTTAAGCATATATTGGTAAATACATTCAAGGGATAAGTTCATATATGGATATGTATGACACCATATATGATAATATATTGCATATATTGGTTCATATATGCCATATATTTCCATATATGAATTCATATATTATTCCATATATGGGCAATATGTTTTAATTTTTTATCAGATATGACCACATATATGAGGACGAAATAGTTTTTATTTTTTACCCCTTCTCTCAGCTGTACGAATTCCTGACAAAAATATATAAAAGACAATAGATTTTAAAGTTTGTATAATTTATAAAGACGATATTAGAGAATGAGTTATGAGATATCTCACCTTAATCTGAAGAAATATCAGTCGCATTTTATTTCACTTTAAACTATTTATATTTATTAATGCATTTTGAATATGAAATGTATGAATTTATCAGTAACATGTTCTTAGAAATATAATAGAAACCTTTTCTTTTAATAAAAAGATAATAAAGGGTCCGCCAAATAACTTTTTTTTTTGAACTCCTGAACCAATTGGACTTTGTATGGCGTCATACGAAGGTCTTTATGCAAAATTCGTCTCAATGATGTCTCCGAAATGTTCAATTGTTGAGAACGACGGTGAATTGATGTTGATGGCGCTTCACGCACACTTTCTGCCACAGCAGCAATATTCTCGCACTGTTTTTGGCTTTTCACGCTTTGGTTTATCGATGAGGATGCCAGTTTTTTTTTCACTTTTTTCACAAGATAACGAACATACGGACCATATTCGTTCAGCGGAAGGATAAAACGAATTATCTGTCAAATCAGACATGAGCTAAGTGTTACCAGTCACGAAATAAGAACTAGTTGAAAAAAAAAACGTTATATGGCGGACCCTTTATTTTTTATAAAAACTTGCAAATTCATATATGACCATATATGAACATTCATATATGGCATTATATATGACCAGATATGTCCATATACCCTCAAATTTCGGATCCGAACATATATGGATTCATATATGAACTCATATATGTGGCCATATATGGCAATATATGAACATTTTCACCTGGGACTACAAAATAAGCTAAAATAATCAAATTCAACAAAATAAATTAAAAAAAAAGCTCTAACAAATATAGCTTAAAATGTTCACAACTTCATGATCAGAACTTGTATTTAGTGTAAACAGTTCTATCATTTTAAATAAAAAACAAGTTCTAGCTTATTTTTTGTTGCCCTACTAATAAGTGTCGATTTTTAATTTTTTTTTTTCAATATTTGTGTGCGGTTGGTTTATTTACATGTTTCAGTCGTCTTGTCTCCTCCTCTGGTACTTATTGTTGCTTTATTATGGTCATTATTTGGTTTATAACCCAAGATAAGCACGTGTTTACTGTCAATTCAATGTCGGTTTAACACTTTTTTGGAAACTTTAACAATTTGTTCTGAAATTTCTTGAAAGGTATATACATATATATATTAGATAAAGTGCGATAATTTCAATTTGTCTGTATGTAAATGCATGTATCATCATCTTCAATAGTCTCGTTCACTTTGTTGCACACTCTGAGTGTTTTGTAATGGCTTAAAAAGGTATTGTTATTAACTAAACGGACAAGGAAACTACACGGTGGTGAGCCCTCAGATTTTAATGAAACTTTTACATAGTGTGAAGGGAAAAATATGTATTAGCCACGTATTTTTTTAGGTGCGCAATCGCTCGTTTAAGGTTTAAAAAGAAGGGATTACAAATTAAAAATTTTTGCATGAAAACATTTCGAAAATTAAAAACATCAGATTTTTTTTTTGCATGCAGTGTTAAAGTACCCGTATTGCCTATGTTGTGGTACCACGGTTGTTACTGATGAGAAATATCTAAAATAGGGATTATTACAGATCTCCGGCAAAAGTCGTGTTAAAGCCGAACGATTACGAAAATTTAAAAAAGCCCAGAACCTAACCGATAAAATTAAATATACACATTTGATATAATTTTTATGAAAAATAAAAATTATGTTTTTTCGACCTTTAATTGTGCTATGAAAATGAAAATTATTCAAGTTCGAGGATATTGTCCTAACAAATAATCTATAGAGTTTTTTTGTTTTCAAATTTATTTTTTGACCCGTTCAGGAATGTGTTGATAGATCTATTTCGGGAATTTTCTAGGTTCCCATCATCAAACAAGTTTTCATTTAATTTTTGATCAATGGTGATAATCTATAACTTCGAGCTCATATATTAGTTCTCATGTAGTGAGTAAGCTAGTTTATATGAATGTTTGATGTTTGGCATGGGATCTTTACCTCTTTCAAAACATGTTCTTTATTAATAATGTTAAGTTTTTTTTGATCTGCTTTTATTTAACTCTTCTTATTTTAAACGAGCTTAAAATCATTTATTTATTAATTATAATTATTATAATTATTTAATTATTTTTAATACTTCGTCTCCACATTGACTTTTTCAGAGAACAATTATTACAATTTGATTGTAGTAATTGTTCCCTGAAGAAGTCACCCAATTAGGAGACGAAATATTAGAAATAAATAATTATAATTAATAAATAAATGTTCTGAAGCTCGTTTAAAATAAGAAGAATTAAATATATATTAATTTGAACTCAAACCAACAACAACTTCCTATACAAATGTTTTATTCGAAAATTTCTTTTTTTGAATAACAAAAATGTTAGGACATGCATAGGCATGTTTTATATACCATATGCGTCTTTAAAATACCTACCGATAAAAACAGAACTAATTTGGAGATTTATATAATTTTATCGAATTTAATATGAACTAATAGTTAATTGTATAAAACTTTATCCGTAAAATGGCCCGATTAAATTGTATCAAATTATGTCTAATTGTATCATATGAGATTAATTTCAATACAATTAGAAGTGATTTGAAACAGTTTTGTCCGAATTTTGTTATCATCCAATTTGATCCAACTTAATATAATCGGCTATAATATGGTCTTTATATTATTTTAAATATACATAACATATTGTAGCTTCCAATTTTAAGAACATTAATGTTAGGTGTTCTTATAAAACTCGCATATAACTTGTAAATATGGTAAAACTATGAAAAACATACACTTTATTATAGTTTTCAAGCTAAAAAAGAGTTTGTTATATTTACTTAACGTTTCAGTTGAAATGAAAAAAAAAAATTAAATAAGTTTTCTATTTGACGTTTGCAAGTTCTAATGAAAAATTCCAATTGCGTTTGTAATTTTATAAATTTCAGAACAATTTATTGGTCAAAGTCGTATGTTCTATTTACATTATAAATATTTAAACTTTGAAAATAAAGAACAATTAACTAAAACTAAAACTATATATTGTACTTTCTGCTGAGATTTTAGATATAAAAATTACAAAAGAAACTATCATTTGAGAATTTTGTTTAACTCAATAACTTTTGAAATTGTCTAAATTTTTAATGGTAAACTACAATTTAATTTTAAATATTTAACTTGTCCAAAGCTAAATTGTAGTTTCAGTTTGATATGTCATTTGTAACTTACAATAGAGGTTTATTAAAATATATTTATATCGTCAGCTAAAGTGCAAAAGGGCGTTATTACAATTTTTATTGTTTTTTTAAAAGCAAAAGTATTCAACAAATTTGTTAATATACATGGCGGATTTCATCAAAGAATTTGGAAAAATCACACAACATTGTATTAAGCGATATAAACTTATTACACACATCTGATGTAATATCAGCCGATATATATTTAGATATTAATATTTATGGGATCATATCAAAAATTTTCGAAAAACTAAATCTAAAATCAAATTATATATAATCATATGCGCCATCACATATATCCATATGAAGCTATATAAAGCTACATATTTTTATATAATATTATATTAAATGAGATATGGTTGTATATACACGTTACGTTATGGTTGTATATATACGTTTTTACTCGTGCTTAAATTTGATACACAATTTGCCTGAAGTTTAATAACTTATATAAGAAAATTATTAAAAAACGTAAAATTTGGTAATTTTTTACCCCGCTTTTTAACCCGTAAACTTAAGATTGCTCACCTTAAAATAATACGTTTAGAACATATACAAGTTTTATAAAAATCTGCGGAATCATCACTACGTTGTTTCCTTGTGATATTTTTTGATTTAAGACTGTAGTTATGGTATGCATAAAATGTACCTGTTAATGCAGTATGTTTGTCCGTGAGTTTATATTAATCTTTTGACATTGAATCTTTTTAATTTTTGCTGAATTTCTAATTTTTTTTTGTCGATATTATCAATTGTTCTGCAACGATCGTGCCAGCAAAAATGTTGCTGACTTTACTGACTTTTTTTTTGAGTGTCTGCAAGTTCTTAGATTGTAATATTTAGTATATCAAATAACTGACCCACTTCCAATGATATGTTTTAATCACTGCGTCTCTAGTATATTTTCTGCTTATAAAACGGCAGCGGAAGTGCAGGAAGATGGAGTAGAATAAAAGTTCGAAGTTCAATGTTCTTTATGTTCTCTGATCGAAGAGAATGAATGATCGTAAAGTATAAATATATCTTCAAAATGGAATGCTCTTCTGCTGATGGACAAATAATCTATACTAATGAAAAATTCCTCTAAAGTTGGTCAGAGTTCTTAAGTATTTATGAACATGTATGATCTCATTCATTCTAACATATGAATTCATTCGAGGTCATATATGTCTATATACCACCATTTAGGACACATATAAGCTCAAAGCAGTTCATATGTGATCATGCATGTAAATATTACCTAAATTTTTGTTAATGAACACACTTGAACATATATGATCCCTTATATGATTCCTCATATGAACATATATAAATCATTTATAAACACATATGAATCATGTATGAATGCATGTGGACATGTATGAATTATTTGTGCTCATGTATGGATCCATATATGTCGATTTTTAATAGGGGAAATACAAATTTTTCTATGGAAATTATTAATAAGGTTTTTTTTTTTTAAATCGAGAAAATTAGATGACTTTCGCGTCACAGAAAATTTTATAATAAAATTTTATATTTTGGATTTATCCATGTCTAAAAAATTTTGAAGGGGCCCGGATAAAAATTTTAATATGGAGTCTAATATAGTTATATCTTATTTGATAAGTTCCCATATATAAACAAATACAATTTGATCTAAAAAATGGGTCATCTGCAAGTATCTAATCATATAAAATTAGACATAATTTGATACAATTTTATCCAAATCAGTGACATTAGTATATAATTAGATATAATATATCTGATTTTATGTAATTTTAGCTGATAGTAATTATACTTTTTGTGACTTGAAGTTATGCTTAAAAGTATTAAAGTTAATGTTTATGGTTTCTTTAAAATGTACTAATTTTTTTTATTTGAAATTACATAAAAAAAATCACTTCAAATTGATTTCGGTATAAAACTAATATGGTTGTATGTGAAGCCATATCTAACAAGGTCTTAACTAACAGATAACTTAATTTGATATTGAACTTTACCAAAATATATATGGGATTATATATAAAGTTACATAAAATTATAACGAATATGTTGTTAGTATGACGTCAAATATAGTTTAATAAAACTTAGTATGCGACCATATATAATCATATCGATCTCTATATATTTGGATTATGATTTTATGGCTTATGGAATAAGATTTGGAGACAAATAATAATATCAGGTAACATCAAAAATTCTCTCAATAAAAATTATTAGATGTATTTGTATGTAATGATATAAGCCATAATGTGACTCCATTCAAAGTCAGATATGACCTTAACATATTATATATGATTAGATATAACTATTTTTAACCGGTGCGAAAACAATTTCAAAAATACATATAAAAATTGCATTTGCATAAAAACTTGAACTTTTTCTTTTAATTGCGTTACGCTTTTCGAATCAGCGAAATCCAATAACAACTTTCGAATATACGGCTCTTCAAAGTTACATACTTTTAAGATTTTTTAATTTTTTTTAAAAACGAAAACCTTGAAAAAACTCTAATTTTTAAAAATTTTAAATTATGAATATGAAGATATGTTAAAGGCTCTATAGAGAACATTTGTTTTTATATATAGATAATCGGAAAACATGAGGTACAAAAAAGGTAATTTGTTGGTTTTCTTTCAAAACATGAATGATATACATTACTTATCCCTCATTGGCATCAGATTAGATGGTATTCCTGGAAATTTATTCAAAGAGGAGCATAAACGTGAATGGTCTAAATCTTACAAGTCTACCCAAACCGCTGAAGCTAGAAATTTGAAGTTTGGTTTAAAGGTCCCTCCATCCCTAAAATTTCCACCAAAAACGTAGTAAAAGTGAAGGCTTAAAAGGTGAAACGTGAAGTTAGAAGCTTTAAATGAATAGGAATATTTAAATGACTGGGCTTTTGAAAATTTGAACCAGGAGGAATAAAAAGAAGAAGTCTGCTCCTTTATGGCATATGTTTCTTGAGGTTTAGAATACTTCAATGGAAATATACTTGATAGATTTTGATACAATCTTGGTTTAAAAGAGAAAAGGTAAATTTCTAAGCAGAATTCTCGTTCTGTATTCAAATTTAATAATTAAGAAAATCTTATGATCGCCTTTATAATGTCCTTGCATTTATGGCTCAAAACCAGTATCTTAATACATTTTTTTTAGAACGTGAACATATTCTTTTAATTCTTGACCTTAATTTGAATTACACCTTCTAATTAAACTAAATGTTTGGTTTAACAATTTAAATAAATGCACAAACATCAAAGCCTTGCGTCCTTTTTTCTTTTCCATACTCGACACTGTTAAAATGGGTGGTCCTTGTAAACATCCTTTTATAGAGCAAACCAAAAAAACCAACACTAAAAATTAAAAGAATACTTTGATCTTTACGAAATAGTTTAGTCAATTAAATGTTTTAGTGATCATACATACTCATATATTAAACTAATGAATGACTAGTAAAATTGTTTAATATAAAACAAAAGATCAATAGATTTTCCTTAAACGTTGCTACCTCTAAAGCAGCACAAAGAATTTTAAACATTTAGTTTGAATACACTTGTGCCGATCTGAAATGAAAATAGACAAGAAATATATCCGACAATGACATTGTTGATTGGAAAATCTTGTTTATACTTTTGGCCAATTAAGTGGCGTCAAACTCTGTTTCAGCCGCATAGAACTTAAGTCGGCTCTTTTTTGAAGTTATTGTATTTTATGTTTTAATAACTTTAAATATTTTCTTAACAGCCGCACGTTTTTTTGTGTGTATTTATTAACTTTAATTCATAGTTTAGTTTTTCTTTTACTTAATTTATCGATTTTTGTTTTCAAAATGACGCCTACATAAATTTCGTGTAGATTCATCATTCAGTAGATTATTTTAGGTGTTAACTTTTTTGATATCATGTAATGGCTTAGAAATTATTCACGGCTTTTTTAATATCAGGATTTCAATTGTCTTTGTGGTCTATTTAAGAGGTTTTTATCAATGGAAATCTATAAATTCTTACAATAATTATAGTACTCATATCCGGACTAAAGTGCTGACAGAAAATTTATGAATAAAATAATTGAATCGGATAATAATTAATAATACGATGCTACAAAATGGCCAAGTGTGTGTTGTATGGCCAAGTGTGTGTTGTAGGTCTAGTTGAGTAGATCACATTTTCCGAAATTTAAATACACCTAAAACTTATAAAGTTGTTGATAACAAAAAGCACCTTTTTACGATCTCGCAGAGTAAATAAATTCTTACTCACAAGGAAACTACACCGTGGGGAATCCACAGATTTTAATTAAACATTGATATGTAGTTGAGGACAAACAAATATTAGAAGTTTATTTTTTTTTAGTTGCACACGTTTAGGGGTTACACATAGGGGCCAAATATTACAACATTTTTGTAATAAAACATGTTTTTTTTTTACCGGATAAGGATAATTATTTGGTTTAAAAATCCTAAAAATAAAACAACCTCTTGACTACAATCGTAAATAAAAGAATTGTGAAAATTTTTTATCCAGAGTTGCCAAATAATTATTTCAAAAAATTAAATTTTGACGTGTTTTGATGGGACTTTTTTCAAAAATAATTTAAAAATATTAAAAAGCCATATCTTTTATATTTGTGATTATTATGCTGCTGAAAAAGTAATATATAAAATATGAAATGTATATTAAAAATTTTCAAAATCTGACCGATCAGACGATGAGTTTTTCAAATACACAAAGTTTAAATTATTTAAAAATGTATTCCGTTTTCACTCAAAACATAAATAATGGCTGGCTTTTATTAAAATACTACTGCACTACTATAAAAATTATAATTTCAGGGTGAAAAAATACAATATTTTTGCAAAAAAATGTAAAAATCGGTTAACTTAAAAAAAAATCTTGTTTTTTTTTTTTTTTTTCAAATTATAACGAGCTTTCAACCTCCGTATATTTACAAAAATAAAGCAAATCCAACATATTAGCTAGGTTGATACTAGTATTTCGATCTGGCTAAAGATCTCATCAGAACCCGAAGTTTTAGAAAAGCTAGAGCCTATATAATAGGCAGAACTTTAACAAAAAACCTATTAATAATCAATTTTGCTCCATTCTTGTCTTCTTAGTAATCAATCACGTGGTTAGGTCTTTTCCTAACAAGCATCATGACGTTACTAAACTTTGAAGACCAAAAATGTTCTATTTATATAAAAAATTTTTAGTGTGTACTCTGGCTCAAGTAATATTTTTTACAGTTATATTAGTTTTTTGTTTTTATATACATCGAGATTATTTTTATGTTATTTTCAATTTATAACGAGCTTTCAACCTCCGTATATTTACAAAAATAAAGCAAATCAAACATATTAGCTAGGTTGATACTAGTATTTCGATCTGGCTAAAGATCTCATCAGAACCCGAAGTTTTAGAAAAGCTAGAGCCTATATAATAGGCAGAACTTTAACAAAAAACCTATTAATAATCAATTTTGCTTCCATCCTATTAATAATCAATTTTGCTCCATCTGTTTATATATTTTTGAATACAGATTTATTCACAGAATTATAAAAAATTTAAATTTTCAAAATATCTTCAACCGTCGAAGATTTATATTCTGTCAAAAATTCTACTTTGGTTGCTACTACAAGGTGCGCGCAAAAATAACCTTCCGATGTTTTTTGGCTGTAATTTAAAAAAAAAATGAAAAACTTTGATTCTTCTTGTGGATTATTTTTATTTGGTATTTTAATTTTTTTTACATCAAGTCGAGAATATGATGTCATGTAAATGGCCGCCGCCACAGTTGATTGTCATTTGAGCCCTTTTTATGGCATTTTCCATCACTTTGGCCAAAACTTCCGGCGATGGGTCCTCACATTCATGACGGATATTTTCTTTAAGAGCTGCAAGAGTCTGAGGCTTGTTGACATAAACCCGCGACTTCAAAAAGCCCCACAAAAAGAAGTCTGGAGCGGTCAAATCAAGCGATCTTGCTGGCCAGTGCAAATCGCCAAAACCGGAGATTAGGCGCAAGGGAAATGCATCCTTCAGCATATCGGTTGTGGCACGTGCAGTGTGTGCCGTTGCACCGTCCTGTTGGAACCACATGTTTTCCAATCCCAATTCATCAAGTTGCGGCAAAAAGAACTCGTTGATCATTGCTCTGTAGCGCTCACCATTCACAGTAACCGTTTGGCCCGCGACGTCTTCGAAGAAAAAAGGTCCGATGACTCCTCCAGCGAAAACAGCACACCATACAGTGACTTTGAGCGGGTGTAATGGCTCTTCGTGGGTTACACGCGGATTTTCAGTGCCCCAGAAGCGTAAATTTTGCTTATTTACGTACCCGCTAAGATGGAAATGGGCCTCATCACTCATGATTATTTTTGATGAAAAATGTCAAATAAATAGGTCAAATAAATAGTCACCAATATTCCGCGTTCTGGAGCAGTGTAGCGTAACATTGTTTATTAACGTGTATTTCGCATGTGTTTACTACACAAATGTCAAAACAGAACTGACATTAGGGGCCAATCGAAAAATTTATAGCATTTTCTGATAGGAGGATTACTTTTGCGCCACCTTGTAGAGTGTTAGAGGGCACTTTAAGTCAAACAAATTATAACATTTTTTTAATGAACCATTGTTCTATATATCTGCAAAGTTTGGCCAGAAAATGTACAGTGGTTCTATGGTGCACAGTGCTGCTCCCCATATAAGGAATAGACAAAAAAAGGAACTGTCGTGCATGAAAATTGGCACGCTGGTTTCTTTTGTCGAAATTAGAAAAATACATAATTTTTGAGAAAATCGGCCCAATCCTGAATTATTAATTTTGAATAAAAACTACAATTCGCCTTAATATGCCGTAACAATTGTTTATTGTTTTAGGAACAAAGTAGGTATTGTTTGCGCCAATTAACATTTTGTTCGCTGTAAGGATATGCACCCTTACCATATGTCCTGATTTTGGTTAATTTTGAATAATATTTGTGCCAGTTTGCATTTCAATCGCAGCAAGAACTCGCACAGCTGCCATATATCCTTTTTTTCTAAAACTGCTATAATTTTTTTAAAAATTATTGGATTGACACAACATTTTTAAAACGTTAAGAGTTGTGAGATGCTTTCAACTATTTAAAAGTTTTGTCAAATCGGTTTGGTAATATGACATTCAACAGGACATCCTATTTTATATTTTTCGCCAACTGCATAGTTCGTTTGGAAACACAGATATTTTTGTTTGCGACAACCAAAAATCGGTCAATGCAACAGAATTTCAACTGGAACAGTATATTTCAATTAACACTGCAATAAATTTGATTATGACAACCAAATAATTCGGTTGGTGCAGCCAAACTTTTCGGTTGGTGTAACCAAACCTTTTGGTTTTCACAATAAATTTGTTTTCTCTGTGTAGGTTTTACAAAAAAAAATATTTATAACATTTTTGATCTGCATTTTATATTGTGGGGTTATTTTATTGGGTTATAAGAATTTTACAGATTTGCTAAAATTTTGCCATTTTATTACAAAAAAAAAATAACTTACAGCCAATCTTATTATCTACAAAATGTAACTTTTTGTATATAACAGATAAGAGCATATTTTTTACACGAACAATAGCAATATGAAAGTCGGTTAACACAATTATTTTAATACTGAACTAACAGGCGTTTCCTATTTGATCCAAGTCAAAAATAAATTCATTTCCTAACGAATTGTAATAAGTTTTTAAATTTTTTAAATCATTTTAAGGGGGGGGGGGGTGCTCTAGCTCACTTTCCCCTAGCTACGTGCCTGGTTATCATGCATATCGATTTATACATGCGTGGCAAAAAATATCGAAATTTGTCGTAGTGTACTATGAGAATTTAGAAAATTGGATATTAAATAAATAGCAAAGATACTTTCAGAAAAATTATGTTGATTTTTGAACATCTGTGATTCTCATTTTAAAATTGTTATATGTTGTAAGTGATACTTTGGGTTAATTGCAATATGAATTTCATAGAAATGAATTATGAGTTTTTTGAGATATTCGCTCATTAAGGATATTTTTTATAGTTTTCAATTTTAGAACAACATTGTTTAAAGAAGATGATTCGATCTTTAAAATGGCACTAAATTTTTAATTTTCTGTTGACGCGTTCAAAAATTATGATAATTCAAACTTTGCATATATCTTACACATTTGTTAATTTGAGCAGCGATTAAACGCGTAATTTTGGAAAAAGAAGAAACACGTAAAGTCCATATGTACTAGTTTTACTAAAATCAGAAGAGGTAAAGATGAAAATGTCGTTTTTGTGCTCATTATTTTTAAAATGTCCCAACCCTAAATTCCCTGAAAATTGTGCTAAATTCTTCTATCTCTAAAAACCCGCAGTTTCAAAGCAAAGACACGTGCTAATTTTATTTTTGAATCTTATGCGACCACCCAAATTTTCAATCCCGCATGAATTGAGTTGTACTACAGAAAACCACATAAATACAAATTATTGCAAAGACACTGATTTGTAATTAATTGGAATTGTATTTTAAAAATTCCATTTTTCTTCACATACGAAAGTATTTAAACTCAAATTATATGATCTCGAGCATAAATATCACAAAATAGTGTAATAAAATAAGATCATGTTGTTTTATACAAATAAAATATCAGCAGGTGATTAAGGTACAAAGTATAGAATATTTAAACAAAAGCGGTTGCAAATTAGAAAACAAGATGATTCACAAGTTTCTGTGATTAAAAAAGATAGAATGAAATTGTCTTCTTTCACTCTGACAGTTAATCTTATCTATGAAATGTTAGAGATAACTCCGAAGGATTACTTTCAAAAAAACAAGTTTTCAAATCCTTCTGAACATGCAAAACTAACAAATTTAGTTTTAAACTCAGATACCTGCGTAAATTTTGTATGATAAAAACTGTAACCTTATCTTTGAATACAACCCTAAAACAAGGACTTTATTATCTTTAGTTACACTATTTTTAACATGAATTATCAACAGGACATATTTGCCCATATATATGTCTTCAATATGGACGAGTTAATTGTTGGTTCGTTCTTTTTATTTAAAAAAAAAAAAAAACATTTTTTGCCATAAAATCTCAAGTACTTTAAATGGTCATAAAACTGAGAAATTCCCTCAATTACACTTGCTGTGTTTTATAATTATATGACAAGTTTTCTTTATGTTTTCCAGCAATGAATTGTTGTAAAAATGTGTTCCATCTATTTAAGCATAAAGACATTTTTCGCACTTTCGCGTTAGACCACTTTAGGGTATTTGTCACTTCCAGTTTTGTACAATGTTTGAATTTTTCTGAGAATTAGTTTGTCTAAAACGATTTAAATTAAGATTTACAAAAGAGTTTTTATTAAACCTTATAAATCGTTTTGTATTTTTAAAGATTTATTAAGATTTACTTATAAGGATTTTGCTGTAGATTTTAAAATAAAAATGTTTATGTGTTTAAACAAAGATTTGTTAATACCCTTAACTAAACTAGTTTGGGATAATCAAATGAGGTACAAGGATTAATATAGCTTAAAAATGATTAATCTAAATATTTGTAAGATGGAGATTATGGATTTAGAGATTTTGAGAATGTAGTGGTTTTGGAGATGGGTTTTTAAATGTTAAAAGAAACAAAGACTTTAAGTAAAATAACTTATCAATTTTCTCTTCGTTTTGAAAAGAAATCGATCGAAAACGAGAAATCTATACACGGTGCGCCTGAACCAAATTAAATAAAATTAGCTTGTTACTCCAGCCTGAATACTGATTCTGTTTCTGGATCGACCAAAAACTATTTCCCAACGAAAACGGAAAAAAACTAGGTGGTGCTTTTTTAGGAGCACCTCACCGATTTTGATAAAAAAATTAAGGAATGATTCAGACACGCCCCCTTTGCAGACGAAATGGCTTAAAAGTTATTTTTTTAATCTTCAATTTTCTGAAAAATTACTTACCTGAGAGGGACAAATTGTGTGGCATTACAATGTTTATAAAACCTCCTTTCCTATGAAATATATATATATTTCTATTTTCCAGGGATGGGAGCGTGTTATTTAACATTAAAGTTAAAAATTACCGAAAAACAAAACAACTCTGTATTATGTCAATTTGAACAAATAATTTCATTATTTGTATTGCGTTTAATTTATTTTTATTTGACATAATAAAATTTTTTGATATATAATAAAATTTACGACAGAATCAGGAGTGAAGCAGGGCTGTCTGCTTTCCCCACTACTTTTTGCGATTTATCTAAATGATTTATATGAACATCTAGGTGGCGGCATAGTTTTGGATGCATTAAATATACGTGTTCTATTGTATGCTGATGACATAGTCATATTAGCGGACAAGGCTTGTGTCCTACAGCAAATGATCCATAAATTGGAAGAATATTGTGTATTGTGGAATATGGAGATTAATATGGCCAAGTCAAAAATAATGGTTTTTCGAAAAGGTGGGAAATTATCCCAGAATGAGAAATGGTTCCTAAACAACACTGAAATCGAGGTAGTTTCGGAATATACATATTTGGGAGTAATACTGACCCCAAAAATGATTTTTAAAAAACATGTAGAGGCCAGGTATCTGTCAGCAAAAAACAGCATTAATATGACATGGAGCAACTTCTTGAGTAGGCCAAACGTATCATTAAAGGCTAAATGGAAGCTTTTTTTAGCTGTTTGCAGATCCATCCAATCTTACGGTGCGCAAGTTTGGGGCTTCTCTTACTTCCAAGAGGTAGATAAACTTCACACTTATTTTATAAAAAAAGTACTCCGTCTTCCACCCACTACACCTACATATGCCTTAAAGCTGGAGACAAACGTAGAGAATGGTCACATATTTACACTGGATTTACATTTGCGATATGTGGCGCAAACTATATTTACTTACCATAGAGAAAGACTGCCAAACATAATATCAAGAAAACTTTTGGAGCAAAAACTTTTTTGGGTAAAAGACCTAAACTCGCTTGGTCATGAGTATGGAATAGAATGGTCTCTTCAAAACCTCTCTAAAAACCAGTGGAATGAGAACAAGGAACATTTTTTAAATTTTCTCAACATAAAAAGTTATGTAAGCGCTTTGATACAAAAGAATGAAACAACCAGAGTCTATAAAAGATTGGACCCACGGGTTGGCCAGAACTATGTGACTGAAAGTTACAGCCAGGAGGAAATCAGATGGATTTTTAAAATGCGATGTTCCTTACTGAACTTAAATGCAAATCGATGGCAAACCAATCCATCAAAGCTGTGTGGAATCTGTAATATGATGGAAGATGAAAACGTAATGCATTTCCTAGGACGATGTCCTGCATTTAGGGAATATAGGGTTTTTTATTTTGGTAAAGTTTTGCTAAATGAGGATAAAATTGTAAAAATGCTTAACGGTAACTTGATTAATTTTAAACCGTTAGTAAATTTTGTTAAAAGTTGTATAAATTATAGAAATTTTTTAATCAATGAATTTAATTATTAGAATATTTTTCTTGGTTTATATACAATATTAATATAACTGCCGACCAACGACTTAAGTCAAGGTCGATTATATTTTTAAAAAAATTTTTTAAAATTTCTTTATTTTACTTTTTGCAATTTATTTATGTATTTATTAATGAATTATTATGAAAATAAAGTACTACTACTACTAATAAAATTTACTAATGTTTAAAGCAAAGAAATCTAGTTTTCAGACTGAAAAGTTAAATCTTATATATAAAATTCTCGTGTCACAATGTTCGTTCCCGTACTCCTCCGAAACGGCTTGACCGATTCTCATGAAATTTTGTGAGCATGTTGAGTAGGTCTGAGAATCGGCCAACATCTAAAAATGGGCGTGATCGGACCAGTGGGCGTGTCAGCTCCCATACAAAGTAAATATTTAATATCATATATCTACAGTACTATAATAGCCATAGTCTTAGAAATTTGTGCACGTTGATTATTTGTTAATGTGAATAGTCATGGGAAAAATATGCGTGATCGGACCAGTGGGCGTGTCAGCTCCCATACAAAGTAAATATTTAATATCATATATCTACAGTAATATAATAGCCATAGTCTTAGAAATTTTTGCACATTGATTATTTGTTAATGTGAATAGTCATGAGAAAAATGGGCGTGATCGGACCAGTGGGCGTGTCAGCTCCCATACAAAGTAAATATTTAGTATCATATATCTACAGTTCTATAATAACCAGAGTCTTAGAAATTTGTGCACATTGATTATATTATGAATGGTCATGGGAAAATTGGGCGGGATCATACCAGTGGGCGTGGCAGCTCCCATACAAAGTGATTATTTCGCTCATATACAAAATTAATATTAATATTAAATATCTAGGGTTCTATATAAGCTATATAGCCTTCAAATTTTGTACGAGTCCATCAATTACAAATATTAGTAGTCGAACTGAGAATGGGCGGAATGGGATAAATGGGCGTGGTACCAAAAGCAAAAAACAAATAAGCATTAAAATAAATCATCACATTCAAGACTTTTTGCAAGGTTATTTAATAATTTCTTTTTTTTTTAAAGCCGTTGTCATGTTTTTCAAAACGAGATATCAAACTCTTAAATCGGTTATGTAGTTCCGAAGATATTTACAAAAAACCTATGTTAATATTTACAAAAAACCTATGTTAATCTTCAAGCTATGTTACACGAACACAACAGACTCATCCGTCTATTCAAAACAGCCCTAGACCAGATTCTGAAAGATGAATTTACGGTTGTGATAAGAGCTGACCAGACAGCGGCTGGTCAGCATGAGCGGAGTTTTAATGTATCGGTAATAGGTGACGTCGCAGTTGTTATGGCAGTTGTTTTCAGCTATTCATTTTATATACTTCAGCAAATAAAGGCGATAGAAGGACAAATTTTAATATGATTTACTAATGTGAATTTATTTTTTAAATTATATATTTGCGTAAAAAAATTTTCTTGATTTAAAGAATTAATTACAATTAAAATTTGAAGGCAAAGCAACGTTTGCCGGGTCAGCTAGTTATTTATAGAAATGTTAAGGTTATAAAGAAGAATAACCGTTTTTCCTTAAAAATTATAAACACTATTAATTTTCAAATCAGACTAGACTAGTTTCTGCATCATCAGCGATTTTCCATTTAAATTGTATTATTATTTGTGTATTTAAATTTGTCAGATTGTCTCTATATGATAAATTTTTCAACAACCTGCGGCTGTAAGAATCAAACCTGCGCTTTTCTTACATTACAAACGTAACAATACCAAATCATGACCGTTTAAATTTTTTAGTTTAAATTTTCCCAAAAATTACTTGTCAGTTCGGGACAAATTATATGTCATTGCTTTCATATAATATCTATACATTTTTATTTTCCAGGGATGGAAGAGTGTTATTTCACCTTAAAGTTAAAAATTAACGAAACACAAAAAAGAAACTGTATTTTGTCAATTTGAAAAATTACTTTCCTTTTGTAAATTGCATTTCATTTATTTTTATTTGGCATAATAAAATTTACTTTTGCTTAAAGCAAAGCAAACTTATTTTCAGCTGTTCGTTAAGGATAAAGACTATGATTTGAGAACTTCCAGTTAGTCGGCCCAAACTCACGTGTAATGGTTAAATGGTGGGGCCAAAGTTAATACATTTTTGTATGGAAACTTGTCTGAAACTAATGAAATTTAAATTTTTTTAAAGCAGTTTTGATGTATATATACGAGAAAACAAAAACTTTGATACCAATATTGTCTATGTAGTGTGTTAGGGTTGCCATTTATATAAAATATTTAAAATTTAGGTTAAAAAGATCTTCGGAAAAAGTTGCAAAAAACGAATGTCAGAAAAAGATCAGATACCCCTCGATTAAAATTAATAGGCATTAATATACATATTTTATACGCTAATCCAACTATAATTCTTTTCGAAATCGTGATGCTTAATATCACTTAAAACACATTTTTTTGATTCACAAAAATACTTGGAAGTTATCGGACATGTTTTGTATATCAGTTAAGGTGTTATCTAAAAGTTGTTTAATTTGATATCCTATTTGTTCAAAATTTTTCAAAAATAATTCGAAAAAGCAGAAAAAAACTATAAAAGCGGTAGTTGTTGACGCTAAACATGAGATTGGGCCGCAAAAAAAATACGTATCATTTACTTTTTTTCTTTATACCATATCCCGTGGGGAGACTCCTCTTGCTAATAGCTAAACTTTTCAGGTTTTCGATATTTGAATAATATATTCTTGCACAAGCTAAAGCCAATGACTAATTTTTGTTCAAAACTGATTAGGTTCAGTTTAGGCTAAAAGCAAAAACTCGATTCATCTCACATTTTTAAAATACAATTTTAAAAATTTGGTAGACAATCACTGTATTTTGGTTCACTTAATTTCTTAAGCTATTTATACATTATACTAAAAGATGAACTCATAGGTCATCCGTTTTAGATATGCTGTCTTATAAATTTAAGGTGCAGCACAAAATACCAATTTCTGGTCGCAGTGCATAGTGCCACTATAATGTAATCTAAGGCACATTCGCGTTTTGGCCATGAACCGCATTTTTAATTACACGAAATAATTGTTCAGATTTGCCTTATTGCTTATGTAAAAAAATTATGTGATCCATTCCGAAATTGGATGGTAAATTGTGAAAAAATAGTAAAATGTAACGGAATGTTCCGTATTTTGGCCTGATCCATAAAGTGGACCTTTCGCTTTTTTTCGTGTTGTTGCATGAATATGTCAAAATTATTAACTGTAACCGGCTTTAATTTCCGCTAACACTATTTTAAAAAGTTCCAACTTCAATGTACACGTCCTTCTTAGTTTTATTGCACCATTTCAAGAAACTCAATATAAAGTAGAATTTTTCGTAAACATAAAAAGGTAACAAGTTTGATTTTTCGAAATTTCAAAAACTAAACGCGCAAATTTTTAAGTGGTTCCATAGAGTTTCTTACTGCAAAATTTAATTAAACTCGGAAGACCCAAAGTGAAAAAATTCCCTCTTTTTGGCCGGTCTTCAGTGGAATGGCCGATATACATTCTTTTACTCGGGACATGTACCATTTATTGGTATGTAGCGCCTCTTTTTCAATAGGACAGCTGAATGAAATTTTTAATGGACGTTATCTCCGAAATAAGTGCGCTTGGTGTATCTCGTAAACTAAGGAAGCTAAAATCTGGAAATTTGGCATGTGACTTCATCTAATGATCAGAACAAAATCATTTAAAGCATTTTTCGTTATTCGAAAATTTTAGCTGTAAAAATAAGCTGAGCAGTTCAAAATAATTTAATTTAGGTCCCATATTTTTATGGGTAAGAGGGGGAGGGGCATACATGTAAACCGTTTTCTTTTTAATCGGTAGTGAAAGGGTTAATAGCAAGCATTCGGTGAATTAGGAAATAAATGTTTTTTTTTATGCCAAAAAAAAAATCAACTTTTCATTCGTCCGTACTCTGGAAAATTTGAACGTAATTTTGAACATTCCAAACCCCACGGGTGTGGCAATATGACCACCCAAAATAGGGCAATTTTTGCATACAAAATTTTGAATACTCACCATTTTTTTTGTCTCTAATCCGATTTTCAAAACATTAACAATTTTGAAATCTGCTACTAGAGACTAACAGAAAACATGCTTTCATGTGTACTCCTTACCTGTATCACTATTTTCCAACCAGAAGTAATGAGTTACCAATAATTGAACACTTATGGATTACCTTGTAATGATACCTCATTATATTTTACATTACCTCAAAACATAAAATAATGACTTACAGATCATCAATTACATAATGCATGAATTATAAATGTAAAGTAATTATTAATATATATTTTAAAAATCTGTTTATATACACATTACTTTCTGATTTTTTGTAAGCAGGTGTAAGGTAAGGTGAATATATTTGAAATTATTTATTGCATTAAAAAACATATCTTTGCAAAAAATTTGTTATTCTTTTTTTTGTGAAAATCTATTTAAAGACACCCCTGCTGGAAATGGACCAGTCACTGGTATGGTCATGTGACTAGAACTTTGTGTGTATGAACCAGTCCTAGTTTCGTTTCTGTTATATGAAAGAGACCGGTACTTTTAACATAGGCTTGTCATAGGAGGTGACACTTTGCTACCTGTGGAGCACTGTGTGACGTATCGAATAACTTGACCTAGGTAACCTGTCACCATACAGACTGAAATGAATATACTACGGGACAAGTTAGAAGTAGGTAGTGTCAGAGTATGACCATTTTAGGATTTATGTGATATGCAACAGAACCAGTGGAAAAAAATGATCACGTGACTGGTGTAGGTGTGCGTATCTTAGAACTGGAGAACAATTTTTGAAGGAAAAGTCACATATTACATATTAAGCGCAATGTGTTCTGTAACAGGGGTTGTTGGACTGAAATAGTTTTGAGACGTACCACTGCACAGGTCTAGGGGTACATGTCGCCGGGCATGCGAAAAGTAATTAGCAAATAACCTGTCAGTTTTTATTCAGCGTATGCCATATTATGCACGAGATGCTAAATAGCCCGTCTGGAACCAATCACTTTTCCAAAACAGTGTGTCTTACCCCCTGTTCAAAAAAACCTTAAAAAAGGCACAACAAAAATCAATTTTATAATTACCTTATTTTGTCTATACCCAACAAAAAACTAAGATTGAAATCGCCATATCTTTCAGCCCTGGTCACAGTTGCGTGTTCAGTTCTTTTAAACCAGTGGAGTGTTAAGTCTTCATTTCTACTGTCACATGGTTGGTACAGATAAAATTCCTTCAGTGTTATGTCTGCTATGTAGCAGTCAAGGGACTGAATCCTTTGGCACTAATTGTCATGTTTTCATGCACTGCTAACGGTTTTGAACCAGTTCCATGACCTGTAATAACTTCAATAGGAACCAGTGAATGTTTTGTCACCATAACTATAGTCACGTGATTGGTCATTTCAACAAAATTAACACTTTTTAGTGCACCACAATTTTGGTTTCACCGGTTTCGTGACGTGCCCCGAATCATATATCACAGATTTATCACTTTGGATCAATCGACCCTTGGTTTCCCGCAGGGTCATTACTTTTTCCCACCATGTATCCATATAAGTAACCAGTTACTTTGGCCCCTACAAGGTAATGTGTCCACCCATTACTTTTAGGCTCATTGCCTGTAAAATTCATCAGTGAAGTAAGGTGTAATGTAATGCGTTAAGCCCTATGGCGATACATTACTTTACCCATGATTTGGTAATGTGTGGTTTTGCTAGGATATACATCGTCAATAATTGATTTCGTAATAATAATTTCGATTGGTCAAAAATATCATATACATATTATTTTCTTAAATAGGCGATACATGTCATAACAATATTTGTAAAATCATTTCGTTTAATGCAGTTTTTTATTATTAGCGTCCAGATGGTTAAGGATAGAGAAAGAGATGTGAATTTTTAAGGAAATAATAGATCAACTTGCAGCAAATGTAAAAATGTAGTGTTACACTTTGCTTAATGGGAAATAATAACACAGGCCAAAGAGTTTCCAAACCTGAGACTAGAATATATTTTTGATGATTGATGTGCGCTAAATCCTAATCTGGCATTAGAATTTCTCCGCCACATCAGGTTTTGAGAAAGTTTTAATAAGCCTAGTTTTCCACTATATTTGGGATGTTATAACATCGCTAATTAAGATTTATTCATCTAAAAGTCCAATCTGTTGACTTCTAAATTCAGATTTAACCTTTCCAATGTCTTAGTTTCATTATCAATGCAAAAGCCATATTAATATACACACATCATATTACGAAATTAATTTCAACGGACAATATGTAATACAATGAATGAGATATCGAAATGCTTTCTGATGGAAAAACTATTAAATGCTAAAAAATTTTGCGATATTGCATGCTACAAACGAGGCGTAAAATCACTTTTTTTATATATAGCGAAAACACCCATTTTATTTCTTTATACGAAATTGTTACAAACGAATCGTAACGACTCGTTCTCATTCAATAAAATCCTTAAAATGAGAACATATGAAAACGATGAAATACGCTCAGGGAAATTCTGCTGTAAATATTTGTAGTTGTTTGGATTGTTATACAGTATCTTTATTTTTAAATCAAAAAACAGTCATTTGTAGAAGAAATTTCAGTTTTGACTACAATTGTAGTTCATTTAAAAAACAAACCACAGCAAATTACTGTATTATGATTTAACATTCATTTGCGGTTCATTTTTTGAACATAAAAAAACAAATGACATTGTTGGTTAAATTTACTGAAATGTAAGTCGTATTTTTTTCAAATTAAATTTCATTTATTTTAAACTACATTTGCAGTGGTCTTCACCTACATAGTATACTAAGTGTAGGTATAATTGCATTTTCTTCCAAAATATATAACTTTTTTTTAAATCACGAGTTTCATGCAGTAAAAGGTTAAGAATGAAACAATTTTTGGCGCGTTGCTTAATTATCACAAAGGGCACCTATAGATTCTAAAGAAAAGTGTAAAAATGTATGCAATTAACGCCCCCTAAATGACACCTACTTTATTTTTTTTTTTGTAAGAGTTATTAACAGCATTTTGAGGTAAAAATTTTAGAAATTTTTTTTACAATAAAATAAAATTTTACCAAAAAGTAGGTGTAACCGTGGCGAACCGAAAAGGAAACTAACATTATTTTTTTTAGTAGGAGTTGATCTAAATAGGAAGAATATGTAAAGTAATAAAACAATATCAAAAATGTTTATTGTAAATTTTACTTTGCGCAAAGAATATGATGTTCTCTACAAAAGAAGTTGATTTTTTTTTGTGTATTGTTTTATTAGACCGAATATTTACGTAAGTCCATTTTAAAGATTTATAATAGATTTGCTTAGCAAATCTTTTGATGATGTCAACACTAATCAAACAACAAAAATCCATTTTAAGTCAGTTTTTTTATGTCTGATGCTAAAAATAAAGCCACAGGATATTTTTATGATTACTAGTATTAGAAAAATTTAACATGCAGAGTAGATCCAAAAGACAAGACAATATCTAAATATTTTATCCTGTCTTTCTTCTCTGCCGAATTGACTGCTCTTTTCTTGTGTTGTTGTTAATGTCATTGTGTTGTGCAAAAATAGAATTTAGAGCAAAAAAAAAAAAAAAAAAATGTCACATAGATTATTTTTTTTTACCAAAAGAAATAACAAAAAGGATTTTTATAATCAGTGGACAATAAATGTAAGCAAAAGTAATTTCACGTCTTAATGAACATGAATACATCGGTATATGAGGCCGCCTTCTATCACAATGTTTTGTGGCCTTAGTTGAACTTGTTGTATTGCGAGCATGACCGATCAATGATGGCAAACTACCAAAAGTTGTATAGAGCCAAATAACGTCTTCCCCCGTTTGTATTGTTACAGTTTTGATAAATCGATTATTTGATCACAAAACAGCAAAATATTTGTAACAATAGTAAATGGCAACAAAAAGAAGTATAACTAAAACTATCACCATCATGATGATCTTTACTTTACCCGAGTAAAAAAGTTTATATAAAATTATAAATGATGAAATATTTTCGGCAAATATAAGAGGATACAATTTGATCCGTAAAATGGTTCTATAAATTGTACTAATTTTATTAAAATAGATACAATTTAATAAAAAACTATCCAATTCTATTCGAGTTTTGTCCCGATATAATTACATCTAGCCAGGGTCTAGAACCAATTATAGAACTGGTTTTATAACAGTGACACCTTACAATTTGACTCCCAGGATCCTGTTTTAGAAATGTTTCAATGTAACCTGTTTTAAAATAAGCTTTTCTAGGACAGGTTCATATGTAAACTTGTTCTGAGACTGTTCTACAAACGGTTCCATTTATCCGGTGGTAAAAGACGCTGCTGTAGAACAGGTTCATAGGTAATCTGTTCTATAAAATTTTGCTGGAGGGTTTGTTATTTGTAATGGAAATCGATTTCCCAAAATTGTAAACTATTTTCGTAAAATCTTTTGCGATTTTTTAATAACATATAGTTACATAGAAACTGACTTAGGAAATTTGTTCAGTTTTGGATTATATATGAGTATGTGTAAAATAACAGAAGACGTTTTTAATGTTTGTTTTATATATAATTATGTATTGGGTTATATATGATTTTATAAAGTATTAATCAAATCTATCAACCATGTATTATCATATATAAAATGTGCTTATACATACATTTTTTTGGTAAAACATTTTGAAAATATTATTATATATAAATAAATATTGATACATGTGCTATTTTATATGATCAGATATTTTTATATTAAAGAATATAACGTTATATATAAGATTTTTTACTCGGGTATACTTATTTTTAACCTGCTTGTATTAAAAATTTTACCAAAAATGAAATCAAAAAATCTTTAAAAGAAATTGCCGCTACCGTTACACTTGGTTGACATTGTGGTTATGTCGCTTTGTCACTTCTTCTATTTCTTCTTCTGCTTTTCATGGCATTTGCGGTAAATTTTTTAGTTTTTCCTTTGAACCTCCTTATTTCTCACGCATAGCTCAATTGTATATTTCATTGATTTTTACGGTAGCGGGCGTTTTTTTTTTTTGCTTGTTGTCCCTTTACTTGTTCATTGTGTTCTTACAAAATATTATCTGATTATAAAATTTGATTTTTGCGGTCTGATTTTAGAACTTTTTGTGTATTAAAAATTTTGCCGCTATTTTTGTGGTTGGTTACGCAAGCGTGAATTTGTTCCTTGTACTTTGTGTCAAGGAATTTAGTCAAGCATTAATCGTTTGATATTCTTTCATTTGGGTTTCAATGTTTTCATTGTAAATTTGTTGGTTTAGATTACGCCCAAAATAGTGAATTCTTTTCGCATTAGTTGAAGCTAATTTTACAATATAATATAACTACTCCAACCGGTTTACAAAGCAAATAAATCAAAATTTTGGCGTTAGGTAATAGCGCCCGAAACCATAAAGGTAAAAAATAACATGTCATATCGCCCCAAAAACCGTGTGGTTGTTGTACAATTTTTTGATTTTTTCGGGCAATATGGCATTGGGTTTTGTCAATGTGAAATTATTTTGAATTAACGCCCACATTTTTAGAAAAAAATATATTCCTAAAAACGTTAATATGGCCAAAATGAAGAAAAATTAAATTTTAGAAAAAAGTAAACTAAACATTTGTTCACTTTTATTTTTAAAATCTTTAACAAACAATACTTTTGGGTCGATGAAATTAGGTTCTCTATATAGTCCCTAACTTTTCCAAATAAAATCGTTCTGAAAGGACACAAAGACACAGGGTTCGAGAAGATTTCAAAAATATATTCGATATATTCGTCTTTCTGGCGTTTTTTTGCATTTGTGTGTAGACTAACTGTTTGTTTACCTATACGAACGAAATTCAATTTTCTAAGCTATTTGAATTCTCCAGAATAGTATATAAAAGATTATAAGAAAGCAATAAATAAAATTATTCCACGAAACTGCTATAAACGTACTGGAAGCGCAATGACCTGTAGTGCAGCGCCGGCCAGACGCGAGTTGGGTCGTGTGCGGCTCCACCGGCCGGCGGCATGGCAGGTCCCAGAGCTTCCAATACGTTAACTGCACTCATAATAATCCATGCATAAAAATACGAAATTATTGTCAAAACTACAAAAAATTTCGTAAAATTTACAAATTTTCGATTATTTTACAAAAAAATTGGTTATTTTGACATTTTATCGTAATTTTACGCATGGATTATTATCAGTGTGCACATTAATCACTTAGCTTTCGCAAACATTTTTAAAAACTTCTTTAGATCTTCTTCAGTGTTCCTTCATACTCTCAATTACTTTTAGTTCATTAAATAAAATTTCTTAAGTTGGATGATTGGAATACCCCCCAAGTTTGATAACATGAAGCAGAGAATACATAGGTATCTAACTCTCTGACATTTGCTGTCAGAGTAGGTAACTCTTGAGAATGTGTTGGAGATAAGTTTTATACCTCTAAAAAAATATTTGAATGTATATGAAAAAAGTGTTTGTTGATAAAATAAGAAGAATAAGAAGAGTTTGATATCTATGTAATCTATGATATAAAATTTTCTATATAAGGTTTACTGGCAACGTATTCACTACCGCACTATAGTCATGAATACGCAAATACTGTTTAAAAACGGTTTCACTGTATTGTGTTTTTGAGAATTGCCTTATTTAATCAATTGTCATATGGCCCAAAAAAAAACTTTTAGGCAATGTGACTTTATATTTGGTCAATATGGCATTTTTTTATAGCCACTTTTGGTCAATATGCTTGCATTTTCGGCTTTATTGTTTTGTTCGTTATTACCTCACGCCTAATATTTTAGATTCTGTTTAGAAAAGCAGGCTATATTTGGTACACCATCAAATTTTCTGCTTAACCGGTTTTCATTATATTTCTACAACTAATTTATTATGGCTCATGAATTTTATAAAAAAAATATTTAAAAAATTTTTCAAAATATGTATTTTTTTTTTAATAAAAATTTGTTGTTTCAAAAAATTTAGTTTTAACTTTTTAAACACGTGTTCTAAACACGCTAAAAATTTCAGAGTAGAATCTCAACTATTTTTGAGATATCTAAAAATATATGTAAAGTGTTTTTTTTATACAGGTGTAGAACTTTAAGTTGGCAACTGGCGGCCATTTTGTCAGCTGTCAATTGACTTATGTTTAGTTTGGTTTGGCATTTCAACATGAATAGACTGACGCCTGAACAACGCTTCCAAACTGTGCAAATTTATTTTGAAAATCATGGTTCTGTTCGGAATACGCGAATTTTTCGAATTTTGTTTAGCGATGAAGCTCACTTTTGGTTAAATGGAAACGTCAATGAACAAAACTGCCGTATCTGGAGGGATGATAATCCTCAAGTGTATGTTGAGACACCGTTACATGCAGAAAAACTGATTGTTTGGTGTGCTTTATGGGCTGGTGGAATCATTGGTCCATACTTCTTTAAAGACGGTGCTGGTCAGAACGCTACTGTCAATGGTGGCCGTTATAGAGATATGATTACTGACTTTTTCGTTTATCAATTGAACAACCATGATGTGCGGGAGCTGTGGTTTCAACAAGACGGCGCAACATGTCACACAGCTCGTGCCACAATTGATTTATTAAAGGAAACGTTTGGTAACAGCATAGTTTCACGTTTCGGACCCGTGAATTGGCCTATAAGATCGATTTAACGCCGCTATACTATTTTCTGTGGGGATATATAAAGTCGCTAGTCTAATCCGATAAGCCCGAAACGATTGACCACTTGGAGGACAATATTCGCCGCGTTATTGCCAATATATGGCCACAAGTGTTGTAAAAAGTCAACGAAAATTGGACCTCTAGATTAGACTACGTCCGAGCAGTGGCGGTCATATGACAAAAGTCATATTTAAATTATAATGCCAGAAGATTATCTTTCGAATAAAGTAAACTTAATGTCAATTTAAAAAATTCATTTTTGTTTTTTGTCATTTCAAAGTTATATACCTCTATAAAAAACACCCTTTAGTTTGTCACCAAAATTGTAACGGATTTTGCTAAAATCAGTACAAAAAAAAATACATTTTCCCTAGTCACACGACACATTCCTTCAGATATACAAAAGATAGTGGAGATTCCACTCTGTAATTTTAAGGGTTTTTAGAACATGTGTTTAGGTATTTATGGAAGAAATATAAATTTGAAAAGGGATTTTTTTCAAAAAAATGTTTTTAAAATTTTTATTTAAAAAAATTAAAAACTTCTTAATTTTTTTTTTATTTAATTTCTGACCCACAAAATTTTCACTATTCCTATGCAAAAAGAGTTTTTTTAATATCTTTCACGCAAAAAAAGTTGTGGCCTTTTGAATGATGTGTCAACCTCTAATTTTTCGTTATTTAAAAGCTTTAGAAATCGTTTTGGAAATGTACGTTCACTGCCAAACATACACAGAGAGAAAAATTTAGCTATTTGCCGACTGAAATTCGGTTACTACGGCTCAAATTCGGTTATTACGAAGTTCAGTCGGTTGGCACAACTTAACATTAGTTTTTACAACAAAGTGCGATTAATGCAACTGAATTTTAGTTGCAACATCCAAAATATTTAGAAATTTAATGTAAATATCGTTGTGCTAACAGGATTTATAAGATGTTACCATTAAAATACAGTTTTCAATTCGTTTGGCACCTTAGTGTACTCACTCAATTTTTTCCAATTTGGAAAATCTCGAAGTATTTAGCACACCTAGTTCAAAAGTGACTCAACTCAAAATTTTAATTACTTTTATCAAGTGTAAATTTCATCTTTGTTTATAATTAAAATTACGTTGCATGGCTATTTTTTGTCCCAAGGCTGCTAAGGGTTAAAGATTTTTAAATAAAAGTAAAGATAATTTTAGTGTAGTCAAATTAAGATTATCATCCGAAAATTGTGCAAACTTTAATGAAAACATTAAACTTTTTCTCATCTTTTTATATAATAATACATTTTTTTTTTAAATGGCTTAGAAATTAGTCGCGCTACAAATAAACCCGAATTATAGTTTTCTCAATTTAATTCAAATCAGAAGACCCAATGAATACCCGTTTTTGGCCGGTCTTTTGTTCCACTTAATGTAATGGATCTTTCCCAAATAAATCCGAAAAATTGTCTATAAGCCGATACAGGCCAATTAAACTGAACAGTTCTGATAGATTTGAGTTTGAATTTTAACGTCTTTTTCAGACAATTGCAATTAATACTATAATTAATATGCAATTTTATTTAATTTAATTGTGAAAGGCGTGGTAGAGAAGAATGAGTGTATTTTCTAAAAATTATAACTACATTTCAAATTTTTAAATTTTTTCTGAATCAGACTGCGCAGTTTCTGGTATTGAACCTTCATCATTGACCCCGCTTTTTGAATTTTTGAATAATGTAATATTTGTTTTGTTTTTTATTTGTTCGATTGCGTCTATATGAAATTTTCTGTGCAATCACTGAACGTGGTATAGATAAACTGATTTCTAATGCCACATGCACTCGCACTACACGTTAGAAAGAGCGCTTTAGCCCTCTGAGCTATCGTCAGGTCGAGTTTTGTTGTGATTAAAATTAGTTTTATTCAATACACTGTGTTTTTTTGTTCTTGCATACATAATCTCAGAAGTACAACTCCAACAACACAACAGTTCTATTTTTAGAAACTTACCTCACTCTTATGTCCACTGTTTTCCCATATGTTGCAAGTGATTTTAGGTCGTAGATCACGAATGTGAACCCCAAATTTTGATATTAGCTTTTCTTTTCAAAATATTCGCGATTTTAACTTTAACCAAAAGTTGTGTTTTTTCTTCAACGTTTTTTATCTTTTCGTATACCTGAATAAACTACGAATAATTTTTTATTTGGCTTCAAACTAGGAGCTTTGAGGTTTAAGAACCATATCAATTTATAGCGATCAACTAAAGTAAAAACTTCACATATTTTTATATTTTGTAAATATTATAAAACCCCTCAATTGTATTTGCAAAATTTTAGCACAATATGTTAATGTATATTCCACTTAATTAATTTAATCAAAAAAAAAAACCCCATAAATTTTATATCAAAATTTTCAGAAAATTTAATTTTAAGTACAACTTTAATAACTATTCTTTTGTAAATTAATTTTGAATGAATTTGCTATGGAGCAAATATAAAAAGTACATTTTAGAACAGGCATCAGTTAAAATCGTTATTTTTATAAAAACGCACTTCATTTAACTAAAACTTTGTTGGTATTGATTAGAAAACATGTGTTATATATACTTGAATATTTTTATCTGAATTTTATTAATTTGTCACAGTCTCCATATTTTTAAGAAATAAAAATAATCTAAAATTTTTGTAGTTCAAGCAAATTTTTTGCTTAAACTAAAAAAGAAAGTATGCGAGTTAATTCCATAAATTAGGTAACCAGTGATGCTTTTTACATATTACAATTTTGGATTTTCTTCTGGTTGTAGATTTTTTATTAACGAAGTTGTGAAAAATGAGAAATTTTAATTTTAAATACAAGCACTTTTCGAAACGTGTAACATATTAAATTAAAAAGCATACACTCAAATAAAAATGTTAGTAAAGTCAGCAGTAAATTTTGCTGAATCAGCAAAATTTTAGTCACGCGGATGCTTGCAAAAAATTGCTAATGTCAGCAAAATCTTTTGCTGAAAGTCAGCGAGCTGATTTTTAGCAACAAAATTAGTAGATTCAGCAAAAGTTTTGCTGAAACTTAGTGGATTAGAAATTAAAAACCCCTTGCTAAACATTAATAAAATTTTTGCTGAACATTAGTAGACTGAAAAAAACTCAAAAAATTTGTAGAAAATTTTTACTTTAGTTAATTTATTTTGCTGAAAATCATAAAAGATATTTTTGGGATTCTTTTTAAAATAATTTACAATACAAAATATAAAAATTTTCAAATTCCCACATTGACGACATGAATTAATGTAATATCTGCAAATAAATAAAATAATTATATATAACATAAACAAAGTTATTTTTCAACTACTTACATCAATGGTTGTCTCAATAATGCTATCTTTTAAATGAACGCTAATGCCGCAGAGAATTATAGAAACGAAACGAAAAAATAACAAAAGGTAACATATACAACCCTTTTTTTGAAATAATCTGGTTGTCGTTCACACTATTGATCAGCATAATTTTTTAGCAAAATAAATTAGTAAAGCATTACTAAAATATTAGTAAGACATTAGTTCAAAACAGTTAAGTGCTGACAGACAAAACAATTATAACTAAAAGTTTAGTTTAAAACATAATTTTAGCAAAAAATTAGCTGAAAGATGTTTTACTAACTTTTCTACTAACTTATTTTTTTTAGTGTAGTTCATTCTATTTGAACGTTGTAAGAAAATAGCGTTTTTGTTTTCAATTTTGTACATTCTTGCACAAAAATTATCAAAAAAAAACTAAATTTCCTACAAAAAGTTTTTGTTGGAGATATTTCTTTAACTATAGCTAACTTTAAAATTCGAAGGCCATGTTTATGACCTGCGCCACAAAGCAATTTAAAAATGGTAGGTCGCAACCCCGATGCATCCACTTTTTCTGATTTTGTTAAACTGTGTTATTTTATAATTTTATTTTTCAAAGTGCGCCCCGGTAGGCTAGTTGGTAGCGTGCTGGCTTATCTGTGCGGGGGTCGTGGGTTCGATTCCCACCAGAGGCACTGGTCTGTTTTCGCTACAACGCGCCGAAGGCCATAGTAGCTAGTGTTCGGTTAGGGTAATAGTATATAATTTGTAATTATATGATTATTAATATTTTTCAAAATTTAATAGTTTCGCCTCGAATGACTTTCTTGTTAGAAATAACTGAGTATCCCTAACAAGGAATGAACGTTAAGATACGAGTACCTTAAAGAATCATAAAATATTTTTAATAAAAAATGAATTAATTGTTATCAAGAAACCCTTTT
The DNA here is from genome assembly GCA_021234595.1 of Delia radicum. Classification (NCBI taxonomy): domain Eukaryota; kingdom Metazoa; phylum Arthropoda; class Insecta; order Diptera; family Anthomyiidae; genus Delia; species Delia radicum. The sequence goes on from CM037852.1 coordinate 111,851,728, forward strand.
ATGGCAAAATGAGAAACACTAGTACACTAGTAACCATAAAGTCCTAACAACATGAAATTTGAAACTTTCATCTAACAAAAGAAATGAAAGTAATAAAGTATTTTTGCAAACAATAGCTAGCAAAAGTAGCATTGATCTTAATGTTTATGAGACACCATGACTAACAAATAACACATGATCCATCAAGGAAAGACTAAGATGAAGATAAAGGTCATAAACCTGTAACTACGCATTTGCGAAAAAAACAAACGTAAATTCAAAACCATATAAACGAACAAGTCTCTTAATGTTTGGGAAATTACGCCGTTTTTAAAACCGAACAGGAACTTGTTACAATAACCGTCTTAGAAATAATAAAATTCCTATACAAGTGTATGTATTAAGATATACACGGAGAGAATTTTTGGACGTGTTTTAATGAAATTCTTTCACTACACTGATAAAGTTTTCTTCACTATGTGAATGAAAAATTTCTTAAAATATATGAAAAAGCTGCACAGATTTAATGAAACAATTTTTAATGAAACTATTTCATTAGTCTTATGCAACTTTTAATAAATAAAATGAAAGTTTTCTTTAAAGAACTGCATTTATTTAATGGAAAGTTTCAGTCAACGAGTTTCAGTGATACTGCATAGATATAATGCAGAAATTCATTGATATCATGCAGATAATTCTCTCAGTGTAGTACATAGAATACAACGCTAGACGTACTCGTATGAGATTGATGGGTGTTAAGACAATGATACGCAACTTAAACAGAACAAAAGGATTTTTGCGCAGCAACATAAAATCTTTTTCCTTTTGTCTATGTATAGGTTACACAAGGATAATACACTGAGTGTATGTATAGTAAGCCATGGGAGGTGTTGTTTTTAGCTAAATATTTCAGAGGATTTCTGTTTTTTTTTTTAGTTTTAGTTACTAAATTTTAGAAGTTATATCTTAGTTTTAGTTAGTGTTCTGTTCTTAAGCTTAGGCGTTTAAATGAAGTACCTGCTTTATGTAAAAAATTTAATGGTTTAGGAGTTTCCAAAACAAGTTTTTACAAAAACTATTCTTAAATGCGTGCAAAAATAATTGTTTTTATTTTGTTAATATTTCTTTACTACTGTGCATATCAAATTTTTAAATTCCTTAGATTACGTTAGATGAACATCATTTTTACACAGATCAATTTGGTTTTAGAGTTTTAGAGAGTGAGTAAAAATAGGCAGGGTATTTATGTTGTATTTAACACTGTTCCGATTCTGGATTACTTTTAGTTTTGAAAATGAAAATAAGATTAGATATTTACCAAAAAAAAAATGGGCCTGTACAATTTTAGTCTAGCGAAGTAAGTAATATTTTTAAGGACATGTTAGCTCAGCAAAATATTTTAATTATAGTTTGATTTGATTAAATATAATAACTAAAAACTTAAAGAATTATTGAAATCTAATAAATTTTGTATAAATAATCAACTGATATATTTATAAAACTTTTTAGTTCCAATGTTGCCTTTGGGCAACCATTCATTTGAAATCGCTTTGATAAAAGCGTTGAGAACTAAATATGAAATAATTAAGTGATTTTAAAATAAAATTTTGACACAGCAACACTTTAAAAGTATTTTTTTTTTTTAACACAATTTCTGTAATTTTTTCGCTTGATTTTTAAATTATCACAATATGTAAATGATGATTCTATTTTTGTGACAATAACAAAATTGTGACTAAACTGAGGTGAACGGAAAATGTTCTACAGTTATATTAGTTTTTTGTTTTTATATACATCGAGATTATTTTTATGTTATTTTCAATTTATAACGAGCTTTCAACCTCTGTATATTTACAAAAATAAAGCCAATCAAATATATTAGCTAGGTTGATACTAGTATTTCGATCTGGCTAAAGATCTCATCAGAACCCGAAGTTTTAGAAAAGTTAGAGCCTCCATAATAGGCAGAACTTTAACAAAAAACCTATTAATAATCAATTTTGCTCCATTCTTGTCTTCTTAGTAATCAAGCATGTGGTTAGGTCTTTTATTAACAAGCATCATGACGTTACTAAACTTTGAAGACCAAAAATGTTCTATTTATATAAACAATTTTTAGTGTGTACTCTGGCTCAAGTAATAATTTTGGTATTCTTAAAAAAAATTGTCACAGAAAAACCTGGACAAAATTGTAATGTAATAAAGAGCACATAACATAGATTACATAGATCTCCAACTCTTTGACATTATCTGTCAGTGCACGTAGCTTATGAGAATGTTCTGGACATACGTGGTATACATAAAACAAATATTTGAGTGAGTATGAAAAATTGTGTTTGTTGATAAAAGAATAAGAAGATTTTGAGATGTATATAATATATGTATAAAAATGACAAAATTTATTTGTCTATGAATTATAATAATAAACTAATTATATTTTTTTTAAGAACTTTGCGATTTCTTTCCACAACAGTTAAATTGTCAATGAACATGTTACCCAAGTAAGCTTCAGAGAGCTTACTGGTACCCAAAATAACAGCGGTAATCTACGAGTATGCATTTAATTCATAGCTTTGTTGTTGGTCATTTTTTATTGTTTTAATTTCTCAATTTGCCACATGTTATGATTTTTCACAAATTAATTTTTAAATATTTGTTTTTTTCTGTTTGAGAGAAACAGCTTTCACCATAGTATAGTGAAATATAAGATATTTTTCTTGTCAAAAAAAATATAGGATACCATAACAAAGTTTGAAAAAATAACTATTACAAGAAATGCGAAAAATTTTATAACCAATGATGGGATCCTTCCGATTGTCATACAATTTGTATATGTGATAAATGGGACAAAATAAGTAAGCAGCCCAATTTCACGTTAAGGGGTTAAAATTTGGGGTCAAAATGCGTTATTTGCAATTTTTTTCAAGCTTCGTCAAAGAAACAATATACAAATTTGGTATTAAATGAAAGGTATTTGAATGACTTTTCCATTGGTATGCAAAGAATAGTAAGAAAATGTAAAGTCACGAGCAAATTTAAACCCATTTTTACCTGCTAACTATTCGATTAGGCAGGTATAATTTTTAAAAAATTTGTCTTCACTTTTATTTGCTCTATCTTATATCCGAATTTCCTCGTAACCTGGAGGAATCTTTTCAGTTTAAGTACAATTTTGTTTTGCAGCGTTCTTTTATAAAGGAAAATATCCAATTTATTACAAAAAGTCGTAAATCGATGTTTTTTAATACAAAAAACAATTAAAAATTCAGTGACAAAAGTATTTTTATGATTTGATCCACATAATTAATAAATATTTACTTTTAAATTATGAAGAATTAATGCAAAACATTTTCTAAATATTAGTAGACTAAAAAAAAAATCCATGCAACATTATACGACAAAAAGCTTTCGTAATTAATTTTTTCGTAATATATACGAAAATTTCGTATATTACACGAAATTCTGTTTAGGCAAGAATTGACTAATTTTTCGAAAATAACGAAAGCTTTCGTATTTTTTGTATATTATAGTCGATAATTTTTTATTTTTAGTTTTAATTTTTGGTTTTTACTTTTCAGATCCAATACTACCAAATTAACGTATTTAATTTTTTTTTAAACTAGAGCATAAATAAATAATATGTTAAGTAAATAAGAAATATTTTCAGAAACTACTTCTATTTAGTTTAAATGTGGTATTATAATACTTTATCCCATAAATCTTAAAGATTCATTATACTCTCAAATCCGTTGAATTGTATATTTCTTTCAAAGAATTTAATTTTTAAAAAGTATTTAAAAATAAACAAAGATCCCTTAATATTTTTTTTTTTTTATTAATTATCATAATCATATATTACAAATTATATACTATTACCCTAACCGAGCACTAGCTACTATGGCCTTCGGCGCGTTGTAGCGAAAATAGACCAGTGCCTCTGGTGGGAATCGAACCCACGACCCCCGCACTGATAAGCCAGCATGCTACCAACTAGCCTACCGGGGCGCACAAGATCCCTTAATAAAAAATAGCTACCCTGCCAAAAAAAAAAGCAATCTCAAAATTAAGTCAGAAATATGTTCAAAATATATTGTTAAAATTTTATATTTTTGTATGAAAAGAACCTTCTTTTTTGATTAAAAAATTACTCAAAAAGATATTTTAAAAAATTCTATAGACTCAGAAATTAAATTTTTATTTGCGTGTTTTTTTAATTGTTTACAAATTACTTATTCAAATTCCATTATATTTAAGAATCAATTCTGAACCATTTTTTGGATTTAATGATTTTCTTGAATTTTTGTATCTTTTTGATGGTTTCGACTCACGCAATAAGATCAACAAAATAATATCCATGTTTTGCTGTCTGTGATACTATAGTAATACTTATTACAAAAAGTTGGATTAAAAAAGTAATTTTAAATACATTTTTATCAATAGATTATATTCACGCTACAGATTTGATTGAAGAAAAATAAGGTATCAGAATTATATAAAAAAAATTTAAGTGCCAAAGAGAAATAAAAAAAAACCAATCTGTTGTGTATAGTGCTCCAGTATTTTGAATATATCTTTATTTTGAAAACTCATTTCATTTCATTTCATTTAATTTTAGTTTTAAGTTCTTTTGATGGAGGGAGTCGGAGTTTGCGGCCTATTGGGCCAGATCGGCTGGGCAGCGACAGGCGAGGCTGTTTATATCTCCGTCTGGGAGGTCGCGGAAACTCTTGTATATGACGAGGGGCGAACTAAGGACCGTGACGGGTTACCTCACGGGACACTGTGGCCTTAGGTATCGATTGTACAAGATGGGACGATCCTCTGCGGATACGTGCAGGTTTTGTGAATTGGAACCCGAGACCTTAGAGCATGTTCTCTGCAAATGTCTGAGGCTCTCCGGCAGGAGGGTTCGTTATTTTTGTGGTCGAATAGTGACGCCATCGGACGTTTGGAATTGTTTACCTGGTAGGATAGTTGGTTTCGTAGGTAGCCTGAACCTATAGGGTGTATTCGTTGGCATCACAAAATACCAACTTCTGCTCGCGGTGCATAGTGCCACTCTAGTCTAGTCTAATCTAATCTAAAAGTTCTTTTTCATCCCCCACAATATTTATAAAATTAATTAATATAAGTGAAATATTATATTAATTAAATAAATAAATTAGATTTTTTTTTGTAAATTTGCCAAAAAAAAAAATTAAAGCAAATTTTTCAAAATTTACAAAACTGTACTCCGTTGTACAAAATTGTTGCATTATGAATCAAACAAAATATATAAATTCTTTCGTAAAATACAAAAGAAATTATTCTTAAAATGTCTAAAAAATTTCGTATATTTTACGAAAGATTTTCGTGGTGTAAAGCAACGAAATTCTTTCGTAAAACAAATATTCGTAAAATGCACTCAAAAATTTCGTAATTTCGCATATTTTACGAAAGATTTTCGTTGTGGAAACAAGGAATTTCTTTCGTAAAACACATATAAAGGTTTCATATATTTTACGATAGATTTTCGTGATGCGTTATAACGAAATATTTCGTAAAATGTACGAAAGGTTTCGTATATATATTACGTATGGATTTTTTCAGTGTAGAAAAAAAATCATTAAAAATAATTTAAATTTCTAAAGTTTTTTAATAGTTTTTAATGCGAATAAAAATCTGCTCTGCTAAATTCAGCTATTAACATTTTTTTAGCTAAATTTCTGCTAATTTTAGAAATATATACTGTTATTTGCATTCTACAAAATTTAAGGTAAATATAACCAACATTTTGTTAATATTGCAGTTTTTGTTTGCTATTTTAGGCTACCAATATTTTATAAAAATTTTAGCTAAGTTCAGCAGACTAAATTGCTATTCTCAATTAACTAAAATTCGACTGGAATATAACTAAAATTTTGTAAGGTCAATAGGTTTATTTTTGCAATTTGTTTTGCAATTTGACTGGCCAAAGTATAATGATCTTAGATTTAGACATAGGCAAAATAGTCAAATCACTAAGAAGTTAAAAATTACCATATATGTAGTTAGAATATTATTCTACCTCAAGCTCAAAATGTAATATGATATTGGCATATTAGATTTTATTAGTTGCTTTTCAAAAAGTTTAATCATTTTCATGATAGACAATACAATCGCTTCATACGCATTACCCTAGTATTCAATAGTACGCAAAAGAAAACAATAATTTTCTTAAATGAAATAGACACTTTACAGTCCAAGGAAAAGCTTCATCAAATGTATGAAGTTTTTCATTGCTTTTCAAATTGAAGACAATCATATTTATGAATTGTTTTATAAATATGAAGAAGTTTCATAGCTATTCATGAAATGTTTCATAAATTTTATAAGACGTTTTTTTAATATGATGAAGAAAATTCATAAATTTTTATGAATTGAAAAATTTTCTTTGGTAGCGCACAAATACAATAAATGTTACAGCCAATGACTAAGACCCGATTACTGAATGTCCCGTTAGCTACTAACTGGGACTTTAACTGAAACATTTGATGTTGTTCCCCATATAAATTTTCAATTTAACTGTTTGTTAAATTTTAACTGGATATTCAGTAATCGGGCATAAAAGTTGTTTTTAAAACCCAGTATGTTTGCAACTGTAATTCAGAATATATCAATTGAAACTCAAAATTTCAAATTTAAATTCAGAAAGTATCAATTGATATTAATTTTTATTAAAATTCAGAAAAAATTATTTAAGTTAAGAATTTTCATTTTAAATTTAAAAACATTCTTAACAGCAAGAATTTCCGTTTCCACTGAAATTTATAAAAATTAAATGCAAAATTTAGAACACATCCACTGATTAGTAATTCTGATTTTCAATTGATATTCTGATACATAGTTTATCAAATTTTGAATAGAAAATCTAAATTACAAATTACATTTTCTTAAATTCAAATGAAAATTCTTAATTTGTGCTGATGATTTCTAAATTTCAAATGGAAATTCTGAACTTCAATTAATAGGAAAACAATCAGTATTGTCAAAAAGGATTACTGATGAAGGTTGTGTTACCAGAAACTGCGCAGTCTAATTCAATAAAAAATTTACAATGTAGTTATGATTTTTAGAAAAAGTATGCTTAATCTTCTCTACCACGCCTATCTCAAACAAAAATATGTTCACACGGTTTATGAAACTTTTTATTGAAAGGATCAAGACTTATGAAGCATTTTATATACGTTTTTATGAAACTCTTCATAATATCAATGAAAATTTCATAAATATGATGAATAATTGATTTTAAAACGATTTATGAAACAGTTTCATGACTATAATGAAACTTTTTTCCCTAAGTGTACCTACAACAGACAAATATTAAAATAAAAAATATTTTAAAAACTAATCCATAAAAATATTTTTTAATGAAATTTTCGGATTTGGGATTCCCAAGTACATAATAAAAAAAAAAAATAGTCGCATGTTTGCGCTGTGAACTTTTATAATAGTAGGAAGCCCGCTAATAAATGTTACTTTTCTTAATAAAAATCTTTCAAAATTTAAATGAAAATTTTTGTTACAGTTTTGTTAGTGTTTTGTTTTTATATACATCGAGATTATTTTTATGTTATTTTTAATTTTAACGAGCTTCCAACCTCCGTATATTCACAAAAATAAAGCAAATTAAACATATTAGCTAGGTTGATACTAGTATTTCGATCTGTCTAAAGATCTCATCAGAACCCGAAGTTTTAGAAAAGTTAGAGCCTCCATAATAGGCAGAACTTTAACAAAATACCTATTAATCATTAATTTTGCTCCATTCTTGTCTTCTTAGTAATCAAGCACGTGGTTAGGGTATTTTCCTAACAAGCATCATGACGTTACTAAACTTTGGAGACCAAAAATGTTCTATTTATATAAAAAAATTTTAGTTTTTACTCTGGCTCAAGTAATATTTTTTTTTACATTTTCGTTAGTTTTTTGTTTTTATATACATCGAGATTTTTTTTATGTTATTTTTAATTTTTAACGAGCTTCCAACCTCCGTATATTCACAAAAATAAAGCAAATTAAACATATTAGCTAGGTGGATACTAGTATATCGATCTGTCTAAAGATCTCATCAGAACCCGAAGTTTTAGAAAAGTTAAAGCCTCCATAATAGGCAGACCTTTAACAAAAAACCTATTAATCATTAATTTTGCTCCATTCTAGTCTTCTTAGTAAACAAGCACGTGCTTAGGGTCTTTTCCCAACAAGCATCATGACGTTACTAAACTTTGAGGACCAAAAATGTTCTATTTACAAAAAAAAAATTTTAGTTTTTACATTTTCGTTAGTTTTTTGTTTTTATATACGTCGAAATAATTTTTATGTTAGTAATAAGTTTTTGTGTTTAGTAATAATAATATAAGGACAAATTATATCCTATTACCCTAACCGAGCTCTAGCTACTATGGCTTTCGTCTTTGTTGTAGCGAAAATGGACCAGTGCCTATATTGGGAATCGAACCCATGTTCCCGCACTGATAAGCCACCATTCTCAAAACTAGACTACCGGGGCACACAAGATGAAAATTAAAATAATATATTGCACTGCAAAATTTTCTCGTTAGTTGATCCCTTTGTCATTCCGTAACAATTTATTTATTTCTTAATATTGATTTTTCATAATTGATTTTTAATAGAGCTTATGAAAACTGTACTGTTTGCATCATCACCATCATTTCCACATTTAACATCTTTTTGAACATGTAACAATCATCAATTTAAAAAAATACCTCATATCAATCTTTCTTTCGTGTAGTTTGAGAAACCACCCATTTCCTTAAAAACTCGTGCCAGATTTCACTACATACAAATGCTACAATTTGTGTATGGCAACAAAATTTGCATAAAACTGAAAGTTGAATGCCATTAACAATTTTTTTGTGGCATATCAATTTACAATAAAAATTCCATATAACAATGCGATGAAACAAATAATTTTATGGAATCGAAAAGAAAACCTACATTAACAAGAAATTGAATTAAAGTAAAATAAAATTGAAAACAACAAGAAAAGAAAGAAGGCGTTCACAAGGACATTGCATTATGAGTTGTAATATCATTTAAGTCCAAGAAATGATTTTTTTCTGGTTCTTTTAGAATTATAGTAAGAATGAATGAATTAAAATAAATGGGTGTTGATTTCAATTTTTTTTTGATAAATATGCAACAAATTCCTACATAAATTATTTTGTATATATAATGTATTAACATATTTATCCTTTGTTATAAATTTTTGGTTAGTTATGCTTCAGTAGTAGGGTGTGTGTGTAATGGTCCTTTTGAAGTTGTTTGACAAGGCACACTTTTTTAGGTAATAATTGTCTTGTTCATATGAGTTGTTATTAGCAACCCATTAAATTTTATTAAGGTAGGGTTGGCTGTCTTGTAGGGTTGCTTACAAATGAATTTACTACCGGAAGTTTATTACTCAGCAAATTATAATTTTTTTTGTTAGTAGAACCTTTGGCCATGTAGCTTTTGTCTGTTAAGGTTTTACTTGTATCCTTTTAAATATTCTAGTTATGCTGATTACTCACTACTATCCACGTGGTCCTGTTTTTCGTAGTTTTTTTTTCGCCAAGATCTATGAGGCGTGACCGGTGATTTCCGTTGTTTGTAGCTTTAAACTATTTATTGTTTTTTTTTTCATTTTGTAATTTAAAATTTTGATAAAAATTATCTAATGTTGTATGATTTCCGGTACACGCTTATAAAGCGTGCCTTTTTAACAATTTTATTTAAAAAAATAGCTTTTTAGTGTATGATCAGGGGTACAGTTGTCACTGTGATAAAAACTTAGAGTAACTACTTTATTTATATATTAAAGTTTTAAATGTTTCATTTTTAATTTTAGTCCAGAAATTTGAGAACTGCAAAATAATAAATTAAAACATTTATTAAAATACCAAACTCTTAAAAGTAGTAAGCAAAAAAAAAAAGAAGCCCTACTCAGTAGCACATATTCAGTAGCACATATTCCAATTTTTAATCCTCGGAGCGCCACTAACGATATCAACATGTTCACACAAAAGTTTTCAGGAATTGCGTGTCGCAATATGTATCCTCTTTTTGTATAATCCTAGTCTCGAATTATAGTCGTCCCGGAATACTGATCACTTTTCGTTAGAGGATGTGATATATTCCTGTGATACGAGTTATATTCCTGTGATGCGAGAACGAGTGTGAATAATTCAATGAACAGAATTTTATTTTTGCGTATATGTATTCAAAAAAATTTCAATTAAAATAACAAAAACTTGATGAACTTGACACACATATATACATAAAGCTATTCAAAAAAGAGGTGCTTGTAGTGTGCGTGTTAACAGTTCGCGTATTAAAAAAACATTACACATATTAAATAGTTTCAAGTAGTTAAATGAATCATTCATTATAACCGAATTTGTGGGTCAAATTCTCAAATTTATTTTAAATGTTTATTTATTTGTTCTTTAAGTTGTTTAAAGGGTTTACTCTGTTAAAATTTTTTTTATTTCATATATCGATAGTTGACTATTGTTTTATTATTATAATTTTGGGCAAAAACTCGCAGAAAAAAGGTACAGCTTTTTAAACAAACTCCTTGCCCTATATTTTGCATGACTAATATTTACTTTAAATCAGACATGGGACTTATTAATTGAATGGACTAATTAATTGATGATTTCATTACATTTTCATTGATATCAATTGTAATGAAATTATTTTCATTACCTTTGCTCTAATTATGATAATTGATTTCAGTGATTAATGACAATAATTTTAAATTTCATTACCATTAGTAATGCATCAAATTACAATTGACAGACAAGATTTTCGAAAAACTAATGGTGAATACCGATTAAATCATGGCTTCACAGGAGCATTAAGTAACTCTCAAAATACAAATAGGCTAAGTCAGGGAAAGGTGCCGAGAGATTCTTTTTTTATAAAACAGCAACATGGTATCCGATAAAAAAATGATGGGTCCAAAATGCAACGATATGGAACGTGTTACATCAGTTAAGATTTGCAAAAATTTTGTCAGTTTCATCAGTTTAATCATGCCGATAATAAAATCGATCATTAGTCTAAAATGAAATGATATGGAATGAACCGGGGAACGAGTGTAATCGGAACACTTAACACATTTGAATTGTCGAAACGTGTTACGTGGGTTAAGTTTTGCTAAGCTTTTGTCCGTCTTGCGATATATATTTGTGCGATACTAGCCATTTTATAAAATGGCGATTTTTGAAAATGGCCAGTATCTCCGAAACTAAGCGAGATAGGTCTCCACATGAGTATTAATACACCCTTATAATATAAATAGGCTAGGTCCGGGAGAGATCCCGAGTGATAAATTTTAATAAAACAGCCATAGAGTGATTTATTTACTTTTTTTTTACTTATTTACGTGATAACTAATACAAATGAACATACTTGGATGCTCGCTCCATTTCGTTTCTCTTATTCAGGGTTACAATTCCTATCGATCTCCGTTCGATTCCTATGTTAAGCAATTTACACTAAATTTTATTTTGTAAGCAAATGGTTTTTTTGCTCAAAGCATTTGCAGCCAGAAATTGTCGATGGTCTAAAAATCAAGGACTGGCGGAGCACTGTTTGCCAATAATCCAACAAATAAAGTGCTGGCAAAGCACTGATATATAACCCAATGCCAATGTTAGTAAAAGCGCTTTGCTAGTACTCTTTCCCAACTTTGGCAAATAAAGCATTGACAGTACTTAATTTACAAAGTACTTGATTTTCCAACGATGGCCAAAAGCGCTTTGCTAGTGCTCGATTAACTAAATTTCATAAATAAATCACATTTCATATCTATCGTAATATTTTTAATTTAATTAAAAGTTTTAATATCAAATATATAATCGATTTCAGTTATAAATTTCATAATTTCAAATATAAATTCACTGCCCGGTGTTATCATTAAGGGGTTGGCAAAACACTTAAATCTTCAGAAATCCAACGCTCTGTCAAGACTCATACCACCGTTAAAAGCACTGGGCCAACGCTTTGCCGTTCGTTTTTAAAAAATAAGAAACAGCGATTTTTTTTGGTGTTTTTTTAATTTTTGAGTTTAATCTCGTACCATTTAAATACAAATCAAAAATTTAAAAATTCGGCTATGTTAGGGACTAACGAATTTATTCGTGTATTAAAAAAAATGAAGAACTTTATTCTCAGATGAGTAACCACGGCTCCACGGAGGCATCCGATTTTGCATTAAAAAGAAAAGTGTCAATAATGAAATGTAAACCAGAGTTCCCATGTTAGCGCAAATTTGAAATTGTAATTTTTAAATTAATAATAAATATTGTGTCATCTTATCGCAAAAAGAATTTGTTTTAATAAACAGTTTATTTATTTTTTTTATAATTGTATAAATATTGCTGTCTATATTGATTTCTAGAGAGAGTAAACCCCTTAATCAACATTTAAAAATAGATAACAAAAAACGTCACTACATTGCTAGGTCTGTCAAAAAAACAGAGTAGTATTTGGAAGATGACAAAGCCAATTGTGACAATTTTTTGTTGTTGTTTTTGTTTTTTCTTTGATATTTTAAATTTTGAATCTCGCTCCTAGACGAGGACAAGAAATTCTCATTGAGTTTGTGATTTAACATAACAAATATCTCTAGAAATTCTAATAACAAAGTCCCCTGAAGATTTCCTTAGGCAGGAATGAAATCCGGATAGGGACAACGCCTACATCAGATTGCTTTTCACAATTTGTTAAATAAGTTTTGGGACTTTAGCACATTTAATTACTATAAATGCAAAAAACATTTGATTTAAATGAAAAGTAAGTAGGAGAGGTATCAAATGCAGTTTAATTTTGTCATATTTTTACTTACAAACTTTTTTAAACGTATGAATATCAATATTTAGCGAAATGTGATTGACTTTTTAAAATTGTAATTATAATGTAAAAAATTTTTTTTGTTATCAAATTTATTATAACCTTTCATCTACTCGTCTTCCTTAAAATCTTTATCTGATTTTCACAGAACTAACAAAAAATCTTTACATTAAAAATCATGTTTACAAATTTTTATTAGACGACCTAAAACACGTACACACTTGCGTAAATCATTAATAAATAAAATCTGAACAAAAACTCGTACAACTATAAAAAAAAAAATAAATAATAAATATTTTATTGAATGTTCCCCACATGGCACAAACAAAAAGGATTTTATATTTTAGCTCCTACATCATATAAAATCAAACATTGTAGTTGTCTGTATTGTAAAGATACAACAAAAAATTCCTTTTCAAAGTGACAAAGGACTTTAAAACTTTTATAAAACAATAATTTCTTAGAGTTTCATTTTTTTTTTATATTTTATAGAAATCGGGGTTTATTGTTTGTTATTTTATTTTTTTTTATAAAGGTTAAACATCAAATTTTATGAAAATTTTTCTATTCATTGATTAAAGAAATTTTTTCGTCGGTTTCCTAGAATCCTTTCTATTGTTTAAAATTTCTCTTTTTTTAATGTTTTATATACCTTGCACACATTTAATTGCCACGCGTTATTATATCATTTCTAGTTTTTTTCAAACGTTTGATTGAAAGAAATTTATGCGGTTAGTATTAGTGCTATGATATGTCATCGAAAAGTCATATGTTGTCACTATTGTTTGATTAAAAAAAATGATTATGATGATTTTGTTGAAAAGGATAATGAGTTTTTATGTGTTATTTTTTTTAATATTATGGGAGAAAATATTCGTGCCAGGTGCACGATGATTTGCAAACCATAGATATATAAAAAATTTAGATGATCAATTAAATGCCTTTATCAAAACGCTAGATTTATCGTAGAAAATTCAATGAAGGTGACTTCAAACTATTTTTCATGCTGAATGCAATCCCAATTCAGAGCTTTCCATTTTAAGAAAGATCTGCCACAAAGATTCATTTTTTTACTTTGGATTTTCTGATTTGAATTATGTATATTTGGACGTAAAAATATTATGGATTTACTTTAAGATCGATGTTTGACACTTCGTCTGAGCAATCGCTAATCCAAAAGTGTGAACACCAAAAATGTTTTTCATGATTATGTATTTGTGTTTCCAAAGAACAATTTTGCGAATAAAATCAAAATCTTCGATCAAGTAAATTTTGCAAAAATCTGTGACGAAGTTGCAAAAATTTAAACTTTCCAAGTTTTTCAAAAACAAGTTACGCAAAAGCGACTGAAGGCCAAAATTATTTCTGAATAAAGATATAAATTATATGTCATTCTTCAAAATCTACTTTGCATTTTTATTGCTGTTTAACAACCCAGTTAAAACTCTAATGACATGCCATCACTTTTCGTACTACCAGGAATGACACCAGGTTACCCTCTGCATTACTTTTACACAAATAATTACTTATTAATAACTAGTTACCATTATTTTAATACAAAAAAAAAAAACAATGCGTTACCCACAAGTAATTATTTTTGTCATTATTTTATATACAAAGTCAGAATCTCAAAATTGTTTAAAATCTAAATTTAGACTCATTCTTTTTTCAACTCTATTAAGCACATATATAACTATTTATTTTTTGAAATCTGAAAAGTAATGACATTTTCAGCAAGCAGGCTTTTATCATATCAAGTATAACATGTCAACATATTACATATTATAACAACATGGATTGCCAGGTTCGAATCCCGTGTGGGCACATTATATTAAGGGGTTTACTAGCATTAGAGTGTTTTTTTTTGTTATTTGTTTAAATGCGTTTTCTCAAAACAAGATATTGAAAATCGGGTGCTACTGTGCAGAATTAACGGGTGGACCGATTTTCAACCGTTTTTTTTTTGTAATGTTTATTTATTAATTAAAAATGCTTTTTTTTCCTTCACAATTTGGGTAAAAATCTTCTACCCCTTCTAGATTGGTTCTCTGAAGATATTCGGTGAAGCGAAATTAAACATGTAAGGACCTGTCAGTAAATAAAGTCTGCTTTAAATTAGCGGATAGAAAACTTTTTTAATTAATAAATAATCTTGAACTTGAATAATCTTGCTCACATCATATATTTTTTTATTTAAATAAAAAAAATTAATATCGTTAATTTTGACCAAAATTTCGAAACTTTGACCCATTTGCGCGGCCTTATAAATTTATACGATTGGGCTCAAATTTTAACTATAGACTGTTTAGATAACATACAACAAATTTGGCATGTAGGAGCACAAAAATCGAAAAACCGTATTTTAAGAACAAGTTTAGGTAACATGCATAAATAAAATTAACCAAAATATTCCAAAATTATGCATCCCCTAAAAATTCCCAGCTGAGTTAAATAGTGCTGGGTTATTGCTAGCGGTCACGCCCCTTTTAAAATGGGAGGGTCTTCAAAGTCGTAAAGGTTTCGTATGACTACCTAAAATGTGCGTGTGGGATCCAGATAAAATGGGTATCGTTGAAAAGCTTGTGCAAGTACATTATAAACGTTATTTAATGTTATATCATCTTCGAAGGTGGGGTATGTTAACCGTACTTGTGACTAGTTAATAGAATAAACCAATTACTGGACGATTTAATTGGCATTGAATGATATTAATAGTAATAAAACTTTTTGGCATTATAATTAATCAAAACAATGAAAATTAAATTTAGTTTGATCAATGTCAATGACTTTAGCAGAAAAGTTAGCGCGTTGGACTGTTACACAGATGGTCCCGTGTTCGATTCCCGGTGACGACAACATCAATTTAGAAAAATAATATGTATGAGTTTTCTATCACTTATATGTATCGCTGCGCCCACCTTCGATGTTCCCATAGCACTTAACCCCACCGAAGTAAAATAATGAATCAGCGCTATTAAAACAAAAAAGCTTCAATAAATTCGCCAACTCTACATCAGGTCGCGAGCAACAACTGTTCTAATACTTATCTACTCGCGCAATTACAGTGTTGCCATGTTTGTATTTGCATTTGTATTTATTTAGTCTATGGAAAAAATCCTTACAGACAATATCATAAAAATTACATAAGTAGATACCTAACATAATATCACAGAAATCAGACATTCAAAGTTAAAATTATACTACGTTTAACAAAGTTAACATTTTTTGAAAAATCGATACAATTATAAAAATTATTAAAATCATTGCTCATTCGTAAAAGAGGATCAGCATCAGCATAATTTTGACGGCGAAATGGAATAAATAGAGGAATATAGTACCTCGTTGGGCGTTGAAGAACATTAAATAACAGGTTATTGACGAGGAATTCCGAGCAAATTTCACCATTAATCAGCTTGAATAAAAACGTAACATTCATCATTTTTCTTCGGCTTTCCAAGGTTGGCAGCTTGATGCGAGCCAGTCTAGTAGTGTAGGATGGAAGATCAGCTGCAGCCCCCAAATAAAAACTCCGTAAACAGAATAGCAAAAATTGTTTTTGGACGGACTCAATTAGTTGGATACGAACATTTTCCTGAGGATCCCAGATTATGGAACCATATTCCAAAATTGGTCTTACAAGGGAAGTATAAAGTTGCCTTGTGATATTCGGTTCAATGAATTCTCTTGCCCATCGTTTGATAAATGAAAGCACACCGCGTGCTTTATTTGCAGTCAAAGTAATATGTTGTATAAAAGTTAATTTAGGATCCAAAAGAACACGAAGGTCATTAAAGGTATCAACTAACTCCAACTGATAGCCCCCTAAAGAATAGAAATCGGGAACACAGAATTTTCTGAAAAATCTCATATGTTTGCATTTTTTCAGGTTTAACTCCATTAAATTTAAACTGCACCATTCGTTAAGACTGTCCAAATCTTCCTGAAGGTATATGTGATCAGAAAAATTATCGGAGCTATGGAAGATTTTCACATCATCAGCGTACATTAAAACATTTGAAAATTTAATCACTAACGGTAGATCATTAATGAATAACGAAAACAAAATAGGTCCAAGATGGCTACCCTGAGGTACTCCTGATTTAACATCAATATTCTTAGATAAAGAATTGTTAAATAGAACGCGTTGTTTTCTGTTACTTAGATAAGATTTAATCCAATCCAAACCGTTGTTTGTGAATCCCATTAAAAATAACTTTTTTACAAGAAGATTGTGATTTACTTTGTCAAAGGCTTTGCTGAAGTCTGTATAAATAGCATCAGTATGTTGGCTTTTGGTAAATCCCCGGTTAACTAAAGTTGTAAGGTGTAACAGGTTTGTAGTTGTAGAGCAACCTTTTCGGAAACCGTGTTGAAATGGTGACAATACGGAGGAGATATTATGACATAGTTGTCCTGTTAAACATTTCTCGAATAGTTTTGGGATATTACTCAATTTAGCAATACCTCTATAATTTGTTACCCGCCGATTTATTACCAGATTTAAATAAAGGTATAATGTAGGACTCCTTCCACTGTTTAGGAAAATAACCGTATTTGATGGATACATTAAACATAATCGATAGAGGAGTAGCTAAAGCATGAGCACAATTAATTAGCATGCAACTGGGTATGCCATCAGGTCCATGATAAAATGAAGATTTTAAGCTTTTAATACATTTTTTTATATCTGAAGTGGTAAGAAGTGAAAACGATAACGACTGTTGTTCAGTTAAAGGGATTGGATAATTGACAGAATCATCATAGCGAGCATCAGAATACGTAGTTGCAAAAAAATCGGCAAACATGTCACTTATCAGTAAATCATCGCTAGACTCATTAGATAAATATTTCATGACAGGTGGATATCCACAAGACTTCCGCTTTGAATTAACAAATTTATAGAACGCCTTCGGATCTCGTTTAAAATTTAGTTTCATATTGTTTAGATATTCATTATATAATTTCGTATAACGTAAGTGATATTCAGCTCGCAAAAATTAATTTGAAGCCCTTCATCGTTCACCACCTTTCATCTCTCCACTATCCGCTTTCCAAAGAAAGCAACACATTAATTAATAGGAAGAATTTCCTGAGTGTTGCTCCTCTTTTTAAACAAAAAAAAATAAATATATATATAATTGATTATTATAATTGTTTGTACAAAAAAATGTATTTCTTTTATTTGCGTATTAATTTTATAAATTTTCGGTATTTTATCAAGTATATAATATTAAAAGCTGATCCATTATGACTAAATCGTGCATACGTGGTAAAACTTACATAAAATAATGAATACTTTTAAAATTAGGACTTAAATTCAAAATGTTTATCGTCAGTGACCCTGTTTTTTTTTTTTAATAATGTAATATTTGTTATGTTCTTATTTCTTCGATTGCGTCTATATGAAAGTTTCTGTGCAATCACTGACCGTGGTATAGATAAACTGATTTCTTAAGCCACATGCACTCGCACTACACTTTAGACAGAGCGCTTTAGCCCACTGATCTATCATCAGGTCGAGTTTTATTGTGATGAAAACCAGTTTTATTCAATACACGGTGTTTTTGTTCTTGCATACATAATCTCAGAAGTACAACTCCAACAACACAACAGTTCTATTTTAGAAACTTACCTCACTCTAATGTCCACTGTTTTCCCATACGTTGTAAGTGATGCCACATCTATGATATATTCTTTGTATGTTCGATAGATGGCGCTTACGTAGTTTGGGAAGAATTGCCAGAGAGCAAAGTTTGATTTTTGTTTGAGTTTGAATTTTAACGTCTTTTTGAGACAATTGCAATTAATACTACAATTAATATGCAATTTTATTTAACTTTAATTGTGTAAGGCGTGGTAGAGAATAATGAGTGTATTTTCTACAAATCATAACTACATTGTAAATTTTGAATTTTCTGAATCAGACTGCGAAGTTTCTGGTATTGAACCTTCGTCAGTGACCCTGTTTTTTTTTTGAATAATGTAATATTTGTTATGTTTTTATTTGTTCGATTGCGTCTATATGAAATTTTCTGTGCAATCACTGACCGTGGTATAGATAAACTGATTTCTAATACCACATGCACTCGCACTACACGTTAGACAGAGCGCTTTAGCTTTAGCGATATTAAATATTTTATGGCACAAATTATTATTACCACTAAACACAATTTCCTTGAAATCGCAAAAATTAAATTGCTGCCCTATTTCTAAAATTTTTGATTTCCTTTCTCTTAAATGCATTTAATAATTCCATAAAGTTCAAATCTCTATTTTTTCGATTTTGTTAAAGAAATTTTTTTAAATTTGAAATTAGAGATTTGAAAAGTTTCCCAAAAATATTGTCCGTTTTTGACGTGACTTTAGAATAGGTTAACGACATCCTAAAAAATATATATTTCACTTCTCTCAATTAATGAGTATATTAAATAAATTAATTATGTTGCAGTAATCAATTTAAGAAACGTTTAGAATGTATGCTCGAATTTTTTCGTTAAGTGGTATTTGGCATATTAATGGCCTGCGGTATTATTTATTAGTGGGCTAGTTCTAAACCGTTATTGGAGTTTTATACGTTTTTGAAGACATACTTTTATCCTTATATCCATTAATTTATCACCTAGAATAAAAGATATTACGATACCTAAGATTGTTTACAAAAACTGTAAAAAGTTTTTTTTTTCCCATATGAAAGGAGTTTTAATTTACAATCGATTTCTTGGACGACTTTTCTTTATCCGATTACCTTCACACATATTTTACTTTTAAATAAAAAGGGGAAAGAAAAAACCCGACACATCCTTGATCAAAAATTCCATTTTTAAAAATATCCATACATAACAAAGAACACTTCTAATGCATATTAGTGAAGTATTAATTGCAACTGTATATATGACATTAAATTAACACTTCCAAAAAAAGGTATTAAATGTTCAAAATGACCCTAAATCAGATTTTTTAGCTGTAAAACCTAGTTTTGTTTTACTAATGCGACGACCGTAAAAAGTAAGGATATCCCAAAATCAAACTTTCCTGACGAACTTTAATCATTAAATGAAAATTAAAATTATTCAAGTTCGAGGCCATACTCTATATTTCTTTATTAGGATATTGTCCTAACAAATAATCTATAGAGTTTTTGTTTTCAAATTTATTATTTGACCCTTTCAGGAATGTTGAATATTGATAGATCTATTTTGGGAATTTTCTAGGTTCCCATCATGAAAATACGTTTTGAAAGAGGTAACAATCCCAGGCAAAACATCAAACATTCATATAAACTAGTTTACTCACTACATGAGAACTAATATATATATGAGCTCGAAGTTAAAGATTATCACCATTGACCAAAAAATAAATTGAAAACTAGTTTTTTGTGTTTATGTCTACCTTTGGTAAATATTCAATACACGCTTTTATTTCTAATAAAAATTATATCAAACTTGTATAAAACGCAAAGTATGGTCTTGTTTACTACTTCCCCTGTACATTTCGTTTTTAAAAACAAATGTACAAAGAAAAACCAAAACGTGTATTGAATATTTACCAAAGGTAAGACATACACACAAAAAAACAACTTTTCAATTTATTTTTTGATCAATGGTGATAATCCTTAACTTCGAGCGCATATATATATTAGTTCTCATGTAGTGAGTAAACTAGCTTAAATGAATGTTTGATGACTAGTTTAAATGAACGTGTTCTCATGATGGGAACTTAGAAAATGCCCGAAATGGATCTATCAACACATTCCTGAAAGGGTCAAATAATATATTTGAAAACAAAAGCTCTATACATTATTTGTTAGGACAATATCTAATAAAGAAATATATAGTATGGCCTCGAACTTGAATAATTTTCATTTTCATTGCACAATTAAAGGTCAAAAAAAAAGAAAATTTTATTTTTAATAAAAATTATATCATTAAATTTTTGTAAAAAAGTACAATTTAAGCACATTCATATTCGCTCATTTACTGCAAGAACGTCACAGCTCAAAAAACATGATTTCTGAGTTAATGACGCAGAATTATTTGTTATATCATGTATCATATTGCGTAAAAAAGTGGAATTGATATCTTGTATACTCAAGGTGGGAGTAAATTGAAAACTTTAAACTCGGTTTCAACAAAATCAAAATTTTTGAGTTATGACGTTATTGTAGTAAATGAGCGAGCTTACCTGCCAGACTTTAAAAGATTTTACTTCTATTCGCAAGAAAATTCGGCGCTTAACTGAGAGAAAATATTTTCGCTGTCATTTAAATAATTTAACGACAGATTTCTGGTAAGACCTTATAAACTATAAAGTATCTTATCACAAAATTCTCAGATTTCGAACTACGAAATTGGCGCCACTTTTTATATTTTGTTCAGTAAATTCCAAAAATGTTGTCAGTTAATGTCTTAATCACTTTTTTTAAAAAACATTTTAATATAACGCTTCAATAAATTAAAAACTCATTAATCTAAGTATACTAGGAAATATCTTAACAAGCCACTGCTCACTACACTTTTAGCCTTCTTTAAGGTCCTTTTAAAGAATGTTAAAGAAGGATTAACACTTAGAAAAAATAGTGTCAAAATTTTCACATTTTCTTGAACTACTTGTCATATTTATCACAAGAAGTAAGATCTGAAAAAATTTGATGATGTTTTGCTTATGTTGAAAAGGAGTTTTCTTAATAAACAACATAAATCATTATGAATTGAAAAAAAAAATAAAAAGGGCGTCTGTAAAACATGATTTTTATAAGAAGTTCTGGAGTGGGCTGCAAGAAAACACAAGAAAAATTTAAAATTTATGTGACGCCAAAATAAAATGTTTAACGTTGAAAAATATTTATTTTCTTTAATTTTTTTAATATTCGTTTGAAAAATGATCGTGCGTAGTATAAGAAGAGCTCATAAAAAATAACATTAGTATCAAATTTCCTGTAAGATACTATTTAAATTCACATATGAAAACATATTGAAAATATGTAAAAAGGAACATAAAAATTTGTGTTACAAGCACTTAAACGGCAATAAACTGGAACAGCAGCAATGAACTGAAAACATATTTATGATAGAATAACATTAAAGGACAT
Organism: Delia radicum; assembly: GCA_021234595.1. Lineage (NCBI taxonomy): Eukaryota > Metazoa > Arthropoda > Insecta > Diptera > Anthomyiidae > Delia > Delia radicum. The sequence goes on from CM037852.1 coordinate 111,873,677, forward strand.
TTAAGGACTACTTGTATAAACATCACATAAATATTCAATATTTTTATAAAGCAGTGCAAAAAATATGGGGAAAAATAAATAAATATATACTTCCTGAATACCAACAAAACAAATAGGACAAGTAGGGTAGAGGCGGGACTATTCGCCACAATATCTTTTTTTTTTGTTGAATTCTTTTTTATCTAAATTTTAACACATTTTAACTTTAATTTGTAAGTTCAAAACAAAAATTTTCTTTATTCCTTATACTCTTTTTTTTAAGATTTCCAAATTAATTTAAATCGCCTAAACAGCTCCACGTATGTGGTAAATTCGCCATGTTAATGTTGTACATTCGCAGGCGCTGTTCTAGCTTTTCCATTGGATGGGTAAAGAGTGGTGGGTAATTGTTTTTATGAAAATATTTTTTGAATTCAAAATATTTTTTCTTTTTGAATATGTCACGAATAGTTGGTCTTTCTTCGGTACTCTGCATAATCGGGAAGCTTCTTCTATTTGTCTAGCTTCTACACAGAGAGAATTTCAGTGGACAAAAAATAGTGAACATTTTCTGTTAACTATAAAGGCTTCTCTTCACGAAAATATTCATAAAATTAATGAAAAGCTAAGTACTTTTTATGAAACTAGTTTTTTAAAGTAACTTTTTTATTGAGTTAATGAAACTTTGAATAAATAAAATAATATGTTTCATAAGATTTTATGAAAACTTGCATTAGTTGAATAAAAATGTTCAGTGTACTAATTTCCAGTTGCTTCTGAGCAAAAATAGATTAATATCATGCAGAGAATTTTCTCAATGTAGTATCCGATTGAATAGTTTGTTTGTCATTTGGAGTCAATATAGAGAAGTTTCAATATTGCAATAATAGAATATTAAAGATTTTTTCATTAAATCAATGAAATTGCATTGCTATTCGTTAATTGGAACTTTTCATTAAGTTAATGTAAATTTTGATGAATTTTTATGAAGAAATATAATTTTATATATCCACACAGAGAAATTAAGTGCCAACCGAATTGAAAAGTGAATATTAATGGTACCAACTTATAAATTCAGTTAGTACAACGATATTTGTATTTGATTTCTGAATGTTTTGGGTGTTACAACTAAAATTTAGTTGGATTAACCGTACTTTGTTGTGAAAACTAATGTTAAGTTGTGCCAACCGTCTGAAATTCGTAATAACCGAATTAGAATTGTAGTTAGAGAATTTCAGTTAGCAAATAAAGGGTCCGCCATCTAACGTTTTTTTCTTCAACTAGCGCTTATTTCGTGAATGGTAACATTTAGATTATGTCTCATTTGACAGATAATTAGTTTTATCCTTCCGCTGAACGAATATGGTCCGTATGTTCGTTATCTTGTGAAAAAAGTGAAAGAAACTGGCATCCTCATCGATAAACCAAAGCGTGAAAAACCAAAAACAGTGCGTACACCCGAGAATATTGTTGATGTGGCAGAAAGTGTGCGGGAAGCGCCATCAACATCAATTCACCGTCGTTCTCAACAATTGAACATTTCGGAGACATCATTGAGATGAATTTAGCATAAAGACCTTGGTATGACGCCATACAAAGTCCAATCGGTTCACGAGTTCAAAAAAAAAGTTATTTGGCGGACCCTTTAGCTAAATTTTTCTCTGTGTGTGTAAATTTTGTTACACTCAATGACGAAGTTTAATTAAAAACTGTGTTCATAAAAAATATGAACTTTTCATTAGTTTTAAGAAAATTTTCGTTTATTTTTTGAAGAAACGTTTTATAGATTTACTGACAATTTTTTTTTTTTTGCACAACAAAATTTTCTGTGTGTGGAAAAATAATTGTTGACTAGATTTATTTTTGTACTTAAAAGTTAAAATTATATTTTTTTCTTTACAAAAAAAAAATGTAAAACTCTAATATTAATTATGTAAATTTTTGCTGTGTATGTTTCAAGAAATTTCCCAATAAATAAACCCAATTTTCTTTTACTAATTTCTCTCGCAAAAAATGATTTGGTTCAGAAAAAGTTTTAGGTTTAAAGGGTTTTTGAAGGTTTCGAAAATGATATAGATCGGAAAATAAAACTCATCTTTATAACGATTTTCGTATGGAAAGACCATTTTTCTGCTTTAAAAAATAAATGTATTTTTATAAATAAAAACAGAAGTGATGAGGTGTTTTTTGTATAAAAAATACTTTCCAATTTTGATTAATTTATCCTGATCAAACCCTTGGATGCACTTCCATGTTGATATATATTCTATACATTCCTTGAAATGTTAAAAAGATTTTTTGGATATGTCAGGTTATTAAAATAGCAAGACCTTTAAAATTTTGAAACCTTTTTTCCTTTTTCATCTTCTTTGTTGTTTTCCTGTTTCATTTACTTTTTTCCTTTCCTTTTTTTCTCTTTTTTTTTTGGGTGGTGAAATGTCCCCTTTTCGCACACCCTTGCATCCACGGTACAGTGAAATAACTCCCAAATGAAATAAGTCCCAATGGAAAAATGAAATAAGTCCCAAAAAATTTTCCATGTAAATTGGGACTTATTTCATTACGAAGTAAGTCCCAATGCGTTGGGACTTATTTCATAATTTTTGTTGGGAGTTAATTCATTATGAAATAACTCCCAAATAAAATAAGTCCCAACAGTTTTTTTGTTGGGAGTTATTTCATTTGGGAGTTACCATTGGCACTTATTTCATCGCAGTTGGGACTTATTCCATTTTAATTGCAAACGCAATTTTACGATTGGGAGTTATTTCATTTTTGTTGGGAGTTATTTCATTTCTCTTAAAATTGCATTTAGTAAATTCTGATGGTTTTGTAACGGTTCTAAAACTGGGTTTTCTCCTCCATAGGACGCGGCAGGTGGCTTCGCTGAATACAGTTTACCTGCGCCCGTCTCATTATCTTCCCTAGTGTGACGCGCGCAGGGAACTTTATTCAGCGAAGCCACCTGCCGCGTCCCATGGAGGAGAAAACCCCTAAGAGCGGCCGCAGGCCGCCACGTAGAAAAACTTTATAAAGCAAAGATTTTCAATATTGTTGCAGTTAAATTTTTTGTTGAATTATTAATGTTCTATTAATTTTTGTTAATATGAAATTTTTTTATAATTGTTCAATAAAATATAAGAAGAATAAGAATAAGAAATTTAATTGCTTCATTTAAAAAAAAATTTAAGTGAAATAAGGCCTTTACGGCTTTATTTCACTTTCAAAGTGCAATAAAGCCTTTTTTGCAAATAAAGGCATTATTTCTCAATTGAAAGTGAAATAAAGCCTTAAAGGCCTTATTTCGTAAGGCATTATTGCACTCCACCATATTATGTATATGCTTACATATACTTATGAAATAAAAAGTGTTCTCTAAAAGAAAAACAAAACAAACAAAAATTGGGAGTTAATTCATTTTGTTGGGACTTATTTCATTGGGAGTTAATTCATTTTTTTTGGGATTTATTTTTAAAATTTGAAATAACTCCCAAAATTGGGACTTATTTCATTTCTCTCATTGGGAGATATTTCATTTTTTTACATTGGGTGTTATTTCATTTTTGATGGGACTTATTTCATTGGGAGTTATTTCATTGGGACTTATTTCATTTGGGAGTTATTTCACTGTACCTGCATCCACGCCGTCACATTTACTAGCTATAACTTTAACGGTTCTGTAATTTCAGCAAAAAAAAAAAAAAAATCAACAAAGTTAATTTTCTTCGAATTTATTAAGAGGAAATTACGCTTGAGTACAGCACGTGTAGCCATGTAACGAATTAATATTACGTATACGTCTTTCAAAGAGCTCCCAATTTTGCTGACGAAACTACCGCACCTGACAATCTGGCGTATTTGTCCAAGTACAGCGCCTTACATATTTAAATATTTTTTTAAACTTTTAAGAAATAACTTTTAAAAAATTCGTGTTTAAATTATCAATTAATATCAAGCGACCTTAGTTAAGGCGCATTTTGTTTTAATACACGAAATAAAAAATTTATCCCAAATGTATTAACTCTCTATTAATTTTCTGCAACCCAAAAAACACAAAAACTTGTCTATCCTCAACCACGTGTGCAATACAAGTGTAATTGGTGACATGAAATATGGTCAATAACTGCAAAAAGTAAGAACAGAAACAATTTAACGTGTGCGGAATAAAATTGCAACAAATTAACATAAACCTAAAGTAAAATTTACTTTGAAAAAAACAATGGCACTACATTAATTTAATGTAAAAAAAAACATTTACCCAATTCATATTATTTTAAAGTAGTTTGGAGGTACTTTGTCTGAAGCTATTGAAAATATTTTAATATTGGGATTTTGCTGAGTTTCTTTCAAAATCGTTGATAGATTTTTAATATTTGAATATTTGTTTGGGCCAGATATTAAATTTTAACTTTTTCATTAGAAAAGTTATTTCCCTCGAAAAATTGCTTTTCCTGCAATTTATAGACATCTAAAATTAAATCGTCCATGTTATAAAATTTGTATATTGAAAATATATGGCTACTTTTTAAGTTTTAAAAACAGCTCGCTATACTTTTAACCACTTGATCCTACTTTATTACTGCATTCAAAGTTTTTCAGGGCTATGCTCAGCACAGCCCTGAAAAACTTTGAATGTAGTAATAAAGTAAGATCAAGTGGTTACCTAATCCACCAGGTCGGATCACGTTTCCTCTTAAAATATGGCCACAGTGTCATATGAAATTAACCGAATTTAAAAAATTTCAATATGTGATATTAAAAATGGCCCATAGCTCGGCCCCTGAGCATAGCCCTGAAAAACTTTGAATGCAGTAATAAAGTAGGATCAAGTGGTTACCTAATCCACCAGGTCGGATCTCGTTTCCTCTTAAAATATGCCCACAGTGTCATATGAAATTAACCGAATTTAAAAAATTTCAATATGTGATATTAAAAATGGCCCATAGCTGGGCCCCTGAGCATAGCCCGGAAAAACTTTGAATGCGGTAATAAAGTAGGATCAAGTGGTTACCTAATCCACCAGGTCGGATCTCGTTTCCTCATAAAATATGCCCACAGTGTCATATGAAAGTAACAGAATTTAAAAATTTCAATATGTGATATTATAAATGGCCCATAGCTCGGCCCCTGAGCACAGACCTGAAAACTTTGAATGCAGTAATAAAGTAGGATCAAGTGGTTATCTAATCCAACAGGTCGGATCACGTTTCCTCTTAAAATATGGCCACAGTGTCATATGAAATTAACAGAATTTGAAAAATTTCAATATGTGATATTAAAAATGGCACATAGCTCGGCCCCTGAGCACAGCCCTGAAAAACTTTGAATGCAGTAATAAAGTAGGATCAAGTGGTTACCTAATCCACCAGGTCGGATCTCGTTTCCTCTTAAAATATGGCCACAGTGTCATATGAAATTAACCGAATTTAAAAAATTTCAATATGTGATATTAAAAATGGCCCATAGCTCGGCCCCTGAGCACAGACCTGAAAAACTTTGAATGCAGTAATAAAGTAGGATCAAGTGGTTATCTAATCCACCAGGTCGGATCACGTTTCCTCTTAAAATATGGCCACAGTGTCATATGAAATTAACAGAATTTGAAAAATCTCAATATGTGATATTAAAAATGGCCCATAGCTCGGCCCCTGAGCACAGCCCTGAAAAACTTTGAATGCAGCAATAAAGTAGGATCAAGTGGGTACCTAATCCACCAGGTCGGATCACGTTACCTTTTAAAATATGGCCACAGTGTCATATGAAATTAACAGAATTTTAAAAATTTCAATATGTGATATTAAAAATGGCCCATAGCTCGGCCCCTGAGCACAGACCTGAAAAACTTTGAATGCAGTAATAAAGTAGGATCAAGTGGTTACCTAATCCACCAGGTCGGATCTCGTTTCCTCTTAAAATATGCTTTATTACAAATTCACAATTTTTATGTCATTTACACGACAAAACACAAATATTGTTTTTTTCATGTTTTGTTATTTTTTTAACATTTAATTTAACAGCTGATGGTAAAATTGACTGAGAATGAGAGAGAATAGAAATTGCTAGTGTTATCATTCCTGGGTGAATTTCAATAAAATGGAATTTAACTATGGAATTTATCTTCACACACATTGACATATGTACTCCAGTGGCGAAACCTCCCGCTTCTACCCAACTTTACAAAGGACATAGAAAATTGTCCTTAAAATTCCGCTAAATAAAAACAAATTTAAAAATAGTCTTATATATGCACGGCAGCAGATTCTTTGATTCAAGTGTATTTTTTTTTTTTTTTAAAAGAAACTACAATTGTTTAGTGTCATGATTATTATGAAAATAATGTATTTCCTGGCACGGTACATTTCACTTAAATTCTCCTGTTTTAAAATATTCCCTATATCCTTGGAAATAATTGTAATCAAATCTTAATACCCGTAAAATGATCTTAATACTCGGCTTAAAATTTGTTGATAAAAAATTGCATAAAATCCAACATGTCATCTTAGCAAATATGACATCATTGGCTTAACTAGAATTTTGACACCTTCATTTTTCTTTTTGTTTTCTCTGAAATTTGCCAGTATTTCTAGTATTTTCTAGCTATATTGCAAATTCCTTTTTACTGCTACTGCTAACAAGGAAGTAGATTTTTAAACAGTGGCCTTAAAGGAACTGCCTCTGTAGTGTTATATTTCTTTACTTGGTTTAAAATTTCCTTTTGATTTTATTTCATTTAAGTAAACTTAAGCTTCTTTGATATCCGGTAACAATGTTCTTTTGTATATTATTCATAATGGCCTCTCCCTCATATTTCTCTTTCTCACTCTCTGTTTATCAATTGTGTCCATGTCTTTTTAAGCTGACGTATTTAATTTCATCATAGTAAAATGCAAAAATTATTTTTTTTTTCAGATTTTTTCATTAAAAATTATCGCAATCTTTAGTCTGTGAATTCTTTCTTCTTTATTTCATACAAATCTTAATCCCTATTTCTCATTTGGTGCTTCCTGCACTTCCTCTTTCTGTGCACAACAAAAATATAAATTTTATTTTGAAACAGAAAATCCTTAAACGGTCAAACAATGTCTTATTATGTGTCTGCATATATAAAGGACAGAAAAGTCCTTAGGTGAGTGAACAACTTCCTTTTACATATGATCATGTGTATAATGCATAATATTTATAATTCTATAAGAAATGAAATTCGCGTTGTATTATTATGATATAAATAATAATTTGGACAGGTTTTTTTTTTCTTTGGCACAAAGCACAGTAATTTTTTGTTTATTTAAATGTCTTTTGGCATTTCATCTACGTACACCCAGAAAAAACGATTGGTTGGAATTCGCACGAAATCATTAAAATTTCTTTGATTGGACGTTATTTTATTTGGAACTACCAATAATCGATTACTAAAGCAAAAATACTATACTGGAAATTAAAAACAGGGAAAAGGTAATAAAAAACAATCAATTTATCCAATAATTGGTATTTCCAATCAAATTTTCAAATCAAATTCGGTTAGAAATTGTGTACGGTAGAAGCAACCATTTATTTTGTGATAATACCAGAGAATTGGTACCATTTATCACATTTTTTTAAAAATTGTTAAAAAATGTTTTAAAAATGGTTACTGCAAATACAGTATTCGCAATCAAATATGCCACTTATTTAGAGGTTCAGTAGTACCAACCGAATTGTGGATTGCACTGTTTTTAGAAGCAACTAATGATTGATATTGGTAAACGAATTTGAGGCAATTTTTGTTTTCCTAACAAACTATTTAAATTCAAATTTTGCACTCAACATTTCTAAGTGTTTGTGGGGATAGTGGGTAGGGAGTTTGCCTTGTACTTCGAACTTCCGAGTTCAAATCTCAGAAAAGACACAAAAAGGTTTTTTTAATTAAAATAAAATATTCAAATGTTGAAATTACAAATAAGGTAATGAAAACTGAAACTGTAAACATAGCCGAAATTAGTTATAAATTACGTGCAGTGAAAACTGCTAAATTTAGCAGATTTTTTTTCTAAATATTAATAAAATAAGAACACCAGAAACAAAACTGTTAACTTTACATCATTTTAGTTATATATTAGAGTTGCATTTTAGTTACTTGAAAACGGTCGTTTTATCTGCTAAAATTAGTAAAAACATGAAAATATTTGTAGACTAAAAACAGCAAACTGTAACATAAAAAAAAATTTGAATTACATTCTACAATTTACATTAAATTTAGTAGAATCCCAGCAAAATTTTGGTAATGGGTGCGATAAAGTAATGCATTACCTTGTAATGTGTACTCCTTACCTGTATCATTATATTCCAACAAGAAATAATGAGTTATCGATAATTGAACACTCATGGATTACCTTGTAATGATACCTCATTACATTTTACATTACTTCAAAACATAAAAAATTAACTTACCGATCATCAATTACATGAAGTAATTATTAAAATATATTTTTGAAAATCTATTTATAGACACATTAATTTGTGATTTTTTGTAAGCATAAAGGTAAGGTGTATATTTGTGATATCACGAACGAAAACACAAAGCACAACAACTCATTTACATTATAAGCAATAAAATATTATATGTATCGATAGCTCAGTTGGTACAGTTCTCGCCTAACTAATTGTTTAATGCCAGATACCCCAGGTTCGAATCCCAGCATGACCACGCAATTTATTTAATAAAAAAAAAGTTATTTTTTTTAATTAAAAAAAAATATCTGTAAAAAAAACTTTTTATGCATTTTTTTTATGAAAATCTATTTACAGACACATTACTTTTTCCCACCATGTAACCATATAAGTAACCAGTTACTTTACCCCCTACAAGGTATGAGTCCACCCATTACTTTTAGGCTCATAGCTTGTAAAATTCATCAGTAAAGTAAGGTGTAATGTAATGCGTGAAGCCCTATGGCGATACATTACTTTACCCATGATTTGGTAATGTGTGGTTTTGCTGGGATGCAAATATTAGTATATTTTTCATAAATCAACAGAATGTTTTGCTTAAAAATTGTAGATTTCTGATTTTAGGAGGGCAGATTTTTGTTGCACTAAAAAAAATTTTTTAAAAAAAAAAAGTTTAAAAAAAACTTTAAAAATTAAAAAAAAAATTTATAAGTCTACTAACAGATTTTTTTTGCTGTTTTTAGCAGATTTATTTGTTACTTTCAATTAACTAAAATTTAGCTCAGATATAACTAAATATTTGTAGATTCAACAGATCTATATTTATTTATATCTTACAAATATTTATTAAGAAAAATCTGCTAAATTTTGCAGTTTTTCCTGCAACGTAATTTTTAACTCATTTTAAGTACAATATTTTTAGCAAAATATATATGTGGATATAGAGGAGTATTCAATAATGTTAAGTCAGTTAAAAACAAGTGGCATTTCACCCGAAAACAATACCACTAACTTTTCGTTAAATTCAACTTACATTTTTATTTATATCAGAATGTAACAAATCATTTCAAAATTATATTTCTTCTACGAAGTAATGTTCATTCACTTGAAAACACAACTACTGATATACTCAAACAAATACAATAATTACTGCAAAAGTTCTCTGAGTGTATAAACTTTTTCTTCTCAAGACTGTGTTACCCAATTTTGGCAGCTTTAAATTGGTTGCAGTCATACTGCTGCCAAAGAGAACTGTTGCCGTTTTCTGCGGGTTAACTCGATAGCGCATTTATGGAGGTATCTTAGGTTACCTTCCATTATATCTGAAATAGTGCCTAAAGATTTACAAATTGCAATCAGCACCAAATAGACTGCATATGCAACAACTTTAACGTCAGCGTTCTTTAGTTTTAAAAGGGCATCGTTTAGCACCAACATCAAAAGACTTGGTGATATTACACCACTTTATGGTGTGCCCAGGCGCGGATTCAGGGAAATAAAAAAAAAACAGGAAATCACAAAAGAAGAGAAAAAAAGAAAAGGTTAAGAAACTAATTTTAAAATTTTGAAGTTTTGCCCGGAACAAAATTCTAGGGAACGCGGAAAACTTAAACAATTAAATTTTCTAGTATTTCATGTCCATGAAAACCCTAAATAAGATTCATCTAAAGTCAGATTCAACACGTGTTTTAATTTTTCAAAATATCTCAAGTATGTTTATTTTACGAATAATTTTGTCATTTCGCATTCAAAAAAAAACAAAAACAACCATACGAACTTGTGTTTTAAGATAAATTATTAGTGCCTGCCCAAACAGTTCGGTACGAAAATGTATAAAAGAGATACATTTTGCTAACAGATACATGTTTAGTAACTGATCGGATCAAATTTAAGTGAGAGTCCAAAGTTAAGCATATTTACATTAGATTTCTGAAAATGTTGGGTGTTGCAAATGAAATTCTGGTGAATTAACCGAACTTTCTTGTGAATACTAATATAAAGTTGTGCCAACTGTCTGAAATTCGTAATAACCGAATTTGCGTCGTAGTAACAGAATTTTACTTGGCAAATAGCTAAATTTTTTTGTGTGTAAATTTGACATTCTTTATCTCTCTGACTGAATTTTCTAGGATGAAAAATAATAAAATATTTCAGTAAATCTATAAAACTTTTCTTTAACAAAACAACGTAAATTATTCAAAATTTATGAGAACTACATACTTTTTAGAAACGAGGTTTTTAAGTAGGTCTTCTTGTTTGGAGGGCTAAATTTTAGGTGTTTCTTAAAAACTTGCGGAAAGAAACCGGCAAAAAACATTTTAATTCTGTTTTTTCGTTATAAAATTAACAATTTGTCAGCCTCCAAAAGATTTTCTATTAAAAAAAGGTGTGTTGTTGGTACGAAATTTAATTTTTCTTTGTACATAATTTCATTATTTGAAATAATTGTTACACTGTTTTTTCATTTATTACTTTATTAGTTGTTTTAATAATGTTTTTAGAATGTTTTAAAATTATTCTTTTGGTACTGGCGAACCACTCATTGCCAGTGATCTGCCAACGCTTTAAAAAAGAAACGGCTAAGCCTGCGCGGTTTTATAATTTTGAGGTTGGCAAAGCACTTAAATCTTCAAAAATACAACGCTCTGCCAAAGCTCACCGTTGAAAGCAATGAGTCAACGCTTTTGCTGTTCGTACTTTTCCGACAGGACATCAATGTTTTTATCTAAATTTTAATAATTAGTATTTCCCACAGACCCCATATTTTTAGGGCATAAAAATAAGTCAAGTTTTTGTAGTTTAAACAATTGTTTCCTTAAACTTAAAAAGCAAGTTCGCGAGCTGTTTCATAAATTAAGTGGTGTACATAATGGAATTTTGGCTCTTCTTTTCGCTAAAGATTAATTATTAACGAAATCGTGAAAAATTACAACTTTTAACTTTAATTACATGCATAGGGAAAACTATAGCAAACTATTCGAAACGTTTAATATATAAAATTAATGGGCATAGTTATTTTTATTGGAATGTTGTAAAAAAAGTAGCGGGTTTGTATTCAATTTTGTACTTTTTTTGCAAAAAGTTTATAAAAAAAATATAAATTTTCTAAAAAAAGTTTTTGGAAAATAATGCCTGAAATATAATATAGCTAACTTGAATGATCTACATACGTCCTTTAGAAATGATAGGTCGCAACCCCGATGAATCAACTTTTTTCTGATTTTGTTGAATTGTGTAAAAAAAAAAATTTTTTTCAGTAAATCTATAAAATTTTTTTTTACAAAAATAACGGAAATTATCTCAAAATTTATGATAGCTACATATTTTTCATGAAACCAGTTTTTTAAGGGAGTCTCTTGTTTGGACGGCTAATTTTTATTTGTTGTTTTACTAATATTTTCGGATGTTTTAAATTTATGAGTTTGGTATTGGCGAAGCACTCATTGCGAGTGGTTTGTCAACGCTTTAATTTAATATTGTAAAAGAAGTAGCGAGTTTGTATTAAATTTTTACTTTTTTGCTAAAAGTTTATAAAAAATATTAATTTTCTAAAAAAAATTTCTTGCAAATAATGCTTTAACTATAGCTGACTTTAAAATTCTAATGCAATATTCGTGATCTACATACCAAGGTCCTTAAGAAATGATAGGTCTCAACTCCGATGCATCAAATTTTGCAGATTTTGTTGAACTGTGTTTTCATACAGTAGGGAGCACACGTGAGTACACGCACAGAGAAATAAAGTACGAGCCGAACTAAAAAGTGTATATTAATAGTAACAACTTATACTTTCGGTTAGTACAACGATAATTATATTCGATTTCGCTATATTTTTGGTGTTGCAATTTAAACTCTGTTGACTTAACCGAATTTTGTTGCGATAATTCGCAAACACCGAATTTGAGTCGTAGTAACCGAATTTCAGTTGGCAAATAGCTTACTTTTTCTCTGTGTGCATGTAAGTACTTTTTTCACATAAAGATTCAGGCCTTAAAATGTCCGCCACTAGAACTGAGGTATACTTGTAAAAAGTAGGGTGAATTCAAATCTGGTCTCAGAATCACTCTCCGAATTCAGGCTTTTGGAGCTCTATTAACGTTTTTCATAAAAATGCTACGATTTTTCACCTTCCTGAAAATATATTTTTTATAATACTGTCAGCGGCACCTATTTTTTAGTTTTTGAATTTTTAAGATATATCGCATAGGATACCTTTAGAAAAGTATACCTTAGATCTGGTGCAAAATATTTTTCTTTTGGCGTTACCTCGACAATTTGAATGTACACAGAGAGAATTTCTTGGAATTTCTAATCTGATAAAGTTTTCCTAACAACGTGAATGAAAAATTTCTTAAACCTAATGAAAAAGCTTCATAGTTTTAATGAAAATATTTTTAATGAAACGTTTTCATTGGTCGAATGAAATTTTTAATAAATGAAATGAAATTTTTCATTAAATTTTATGAAAAACTGCTTTAAATTAATAAAAACTTTCGATGGACGAGTTCCAGTGACATTTCATAGATCTAATACCAGTTCATTGATATCATGCAGAGAATTCTCTTAGTGTATATTGTAACTTCTCAAACCGGTTTTGTACTACACTCAGCTAGACTTACAACCTACACTAAGTCATTTGAAAAGTGATTGCAATTATTTTTGTTCTTAAACTTTTTCCTAATTAAAAAAAAAGTTTTATTTTTATTAATAAAAAAAAAATACTAGCTCACATTTTATCTATCTATTATATTACTAAATTTCTAAGATGATATTTTTATGCAAAAAAATATTAAGAACTGTGTCTTATGTTCATAATTTTTTATTTTTTTTTTCTAATTTTTTCTGAAAAAATCCAAGTTTTTGATAAATAAAAAGAGTTTTCTATATTTTTGGTTGTCAAATATATTTTTTTATATTTTTGTTAAATATTTAAATATGTTTTTTTTTTTTTAAGAAATTTATAATAAAAATTTCAAAAATGGGTTTTGCTTATAAAATAGTTTAGTGTCTTCCGTTATAAAAAATAAATCTAAAAATACTTAAAGTAATAAAAATAATAAAAATTAAATAATAGAGTTTTAAATCATTGTCTTCCATTAAAAAAATAAAAACTTAAAATTAATAATACTCAAGGCACTGCTTCATTGAGTAAAAGCAATTGAAATAAAGTTATTTACATTTAAATTCTTTGTACAACTGTTCAAGACTAGTTCTTTCGATATTCAGGAGAGGAACCAGAAAGTGCTCGTGATATGTGGATGACTTAACGAGGAGTCTATCGAAAACACAAAGTACGAGTCACTGGGGTATTTTTTTTTTTTTTGTTTGTTTTTGATGAAGGCGATTAGAAGGCGGGTATTTTTCAATGATATACACAGAAAAGTTTGATTTTTACAAACTTCTTATTGATCTTGCCATGATGAAATGTAATCCAAAAGTTCTTCATCATCATGTTGTTCGGAAAAATCAAATTTAAATTCTGGTTGTTCGGCTTTTCCCAATTTTAAAGGTTGTACAAAACTGTTGGCACCATTGACAGATATATCCGAGTCGGAATATGAAGAAGTAGGAGAATGAGTCATTTGATAGGATTGTTGATCAACAGGACTGCCAATAGAAGAATAACCATAATTGCTACCCTCATTACTGGATTCATCAAATTGTTGTTGGACGAAAGATGAAGATGAAGATTGACCAGATGGGTCTGAGGCATCTAATAAATCTTGTAAACCACGAATATATTCGACCGCTATGCGTAAGGTATCAACTTTAGATAATTTCTTGCTAGCACCACGACCACCACTGGACAAATTGTTGATAACGGTTTGTGGAATATGTTGGCGGAGATTGGAAAAACCATTGTTGACCTGTTTAACACGATTACGCTCACGAGCATTACGACGAGCTACGGATGGCAGTTGTTCACCATAGGGCATGTTGGTATAGGTAAATTTCTTTTTGGCCATCATGGGTCCAACTTCAGTTTGTTGTTGGATATTTTGCAAATTGCTGGTTTGCAAAACTTTTGTTTGAACTGGAGCAATAGGTTGCAGTTTGTTGACATAATGTGCCTGAAGAGGCATTTGTTGGGGTTGTTGCAACATCATCATGTTTCCGTTGATAATTTCAAAATGTTGTTGTTGCTGATAGTTGTTTTGTGACATACAAACACTAGCCATTTTTATAAGAATTTTTGTTTTTCGTATTTAATCCACAAGTAGTAAATTGAATTTTTTTTTGTTATAAAATCCACTTTTTTTTCTGTGCATTCACGTCTTTTCTTAACGATCTTTAAAATACAACTGAACTCTTTTTCTTTAACTACAAGTTTAAATGTAAGAAAATCTTGTTTTTTAAAAAATTGTTGTGTGTTTTAAAAGAGAGTAGTATGTTCAAATGTTGTTTACTGTTTGGAATCGTATTCCACAATGATACCCTTCGTCCTGTTGCTTTGCCTTTTGTACTCACTTTGAGAATAAGTAGTGAGTGCCTGTTACCTGCTTACTTTAGTAGTTCGTTTTAATATTTTAAGGTCCCTTAAACAAAGCAAGTGATCTGTGTTTTTTTTTTTTATAAATGTTTTGGTAAGTGTATTATAACTAAAGAGTAAAGGAGAGAATATACATGAGAACTATAGTGTTATGGTTAAAGGTAGAGGATTTGTAATGTTAACATTCTAAACAAATATTTCTGTTTAGAAACAGGTCTTTAACATTAGAATTCTAATGTTAAATATAACATTGCAGTGTGGTTAAGGAAAATGTACAAGAATATGAATAATGTAAACTTTAGAGGCGCCCTATTAAGCGCCATCTGTAGTGTTCGACCGAACAGTTCAACCACAAAGCTAAATTTGGTCGGGTTTATGGTATCAAGCGACAATGAGGAAAAATTTTGTTATTGGAAACATGTTTATTGATCCGATTTATTTTGATTTTATGTGTAAAATTAAAAAAAAGATACGAAGTTTAGCTATAAAGTTAAAAGTTCGGCCGCAGAACTGTTTTCGACTTGAGCGAATTTTCGGAGGACGAACAATGAATTCATTGCTTACTTACGGACTTTTCTTTTAATTTGATACTCAATACCGTATCTAATCACGACAATAAATATTTTCCATTCGCCAAATTTTTCCATAATGCTTTAAAATACCGAATACCGAATAATGCTTTAAAATACCAAATGCATTTTTTTGGCCGAATTGTTCGGTCGGAAACCAGTCATCTCTGTTGGTTAACTTTTAAATATCAAACTATTCGTAATAATCTTTCGGGGTACATATGGATTTAAATAATTTTTGATTCGACATATTCCCAATTCCCAAAAATAAACAGGTTCATTAATCCAAAGACCAGAGTATAATTTTCAAAAGGTTGCCCTGAATTTAAAACTGACGTTAGAATTTTCCAGGGTTTCGAAATCTCTTAACCCAAATTTATAAGAAACTAGGTTTTTCACTACTAGGTTTCACACTACTCTACTATATCTTCATTCTTTAGAAATTTTCAGATATTATTCATTGGCATGGCATTTTTCCTATTAATGCAACAAATTCGAATTTTCGCTACATTTTGCCTCTATTTAACGTCAAGTTTAAAGTCCTATTTTCTCTTAAAAATGCTTTTCAAATTTGAAAGATATCTTTTTTATTATCTATAAATATAAAATGTTTTGGAAATAGAATTTTAATATTTTTCATTTTAAATTAATAAACAATTATTATAAAATTTAATATTTATTTCTGTTTACAAAAATACAAGCATATTTTTTCAATCATATGTTTTTTTCGCTTACAAATTCATACTGGCAAAAATTTTATCCAGTAAAAGCTTGTAAGTTTTTTGCATCGAACTGTCAGTTTATTCTCTCTTATTTTTACTTTCTTTATTTGGTAAACGAACGCCATCCAGTAAAAACTTGTACAAATTTGTACAAAATTTTTGCGTAAGCGAACAAACTAAATGTACAAAAATTTATGTTTATTGTTTGTATATTTTGATTATTTTTTATGAAATTTTTTTATTCTGAAATCTTTAATTATTGTGATACTACAGCTCGAATCGTAAGATTTGGTAAGAAGAATTTTAACACTTTAAAATCGAATTAGATATATATGCAATCTGCAAAAATATAGAAGTCTTTACGAAATCCTGTTTAAAAATGAACTCAGCAATACGGCTTAAAGGGCACCATACAAGGTAATTCATGCAATTTAACAAAATATCCACTATTTAAGCCGATGGATATCACCACACCAAGTCCCTTATTATCTTTGAAGTATTTGGCGTTATAAAAATAAAAAGTATGTTTTAATAAGTTTTCCTCTTTTTCGAATCAGCCTACATCAGCTGAATCAGCCTGTCTTATTGTAGAACTAGCTCACAAAGTTAGGTTGTGCAAATTTCTGAAAAAGCGGAAAGCATTAACCTGTGGCGCCTCGCGTTCAAAGCTTCTGATTTTTGAAAATTTTTCTTAAACTGCCTTAAAAAAACATTTCTTGCGCCACATAATTTTAATTCTTTCGAGATGCTGCGACTTGATTTTTACTAAAAATGTTTTTTTTTCCTCTATTCTAAATTTTTTTTAAAAATTATACTTCCTATTTTTGTGCACTAGCAAAGTAGTCAGAACTAGACAAAAGCTTTTAAAATTATCTTCAAATATCTCGGAAAAAGAGAAAATTAACATAGTAAAATTTGTATGCTTTTCAATTTTGTACACATGATTAATGAAGGAATATTTACTTTAACTTTTGACTTTCATTAATTATTGTTTTGATTATTGTAGCACTAGGTCAACTAGTTTTGTGGTGCAAAATTTAATAAAAATCGGATTACTGAACCCTAAGGTACCTGCGAACAAAGCCTCTGATTAATGAAAAAAAATTAAATTAATTTAACAAATATATTTTGTGATATCCCGGTTAAAAATTAACATATATGTATCCATTTATGAACATATATGAACTCATTCATGCTCATATATGAAGTGATTCGAGGGCATACATGTCCACATACCACCATATATTAATCATATGTGTTCATAAGAGTTAATATGTATAAATATTACCTCAATTTTCGATAATGTACACATATGTCCATGTATAGAAATGTATAGACATGTATGATTATATATGTAAATATTACCTTAATTTTCATTAATGCACGCATATCGCCATATATGATTCCACATACGAGTCAAGAATGGATGCATGTGGACATGTATGATGCATATGTGTTCATATGTATATACTTATATGTCGATTTTTAACAGAAAACATCTATAATATCAGACCAAATTATGATCAAAGCAGTTTTTTTTAGTATTTGAGTGCAAAAACAAAAATTTCTAATATAGTTTTTACAAAATTTCTAGCATACAGAAAAAAATACGCCTTTTAAGAGAAAATTAAACTGCAATATCTCGAAACCCGTTATGAAATTTCCGATATGAAAATTTCAAAATATTCGTGTTCAGCATGCCAAAATTAATAAAAAATTATATGTCACAAGACATACTTCTACTAAAGCAGAAAAAAATTCAAAATCGAAAGCTAAAGCTACCCGATTTTTCTCAAATTTGCACCCAATAACTTTTAGACCTAATACTAAAAAAAAAAAAAATTATGGAAATGTATGGACACACACATGAACATATATGATTAGTCATATACCATCTATGAATTATATATGAACACGTATGAATCATATATGGATGCATGTGAACATGTATGAAGCATGTGTGCTCATACAAGTCGATTTTTAACGGGTTATATCAATATAAATTTTAATGGAGAATTCGAAAAGCATACAAATTTAAAAAAAAAATTCAGAACTAGTTCCGAATTTATAGTTATGCTAAAATCAATTTATCTAAATATCGGACAAAATTTATTTGTATTTTTTTATTTATGAAAAATGGTTGGATATTTTTATACAGATCTGGTATTAGTTGCCTTCAAAACTAATATAAGTTACACGATAAAACTTTCCAGATCGATAAAAAAAAGATCTAACAATTTCTTATAATTAAAAAAAATCGAATCGAAATTTTGTCCGATTTTTAGATAAACTGAGAATAACTCTATAAATTCGGAACTAGTTCAGATTTTTTTTAAAAGATTTTATTTTTTTCAAATTCTTCATTAAAAACTATATTGATATAGTAAAATTTCTAGCAGTTGCCAACATCAGTTAAATATTAATAACTAATACTCTAAAAATTATTGCAAAATGTATCAATATTTAACCACGCCTACTTTGCCCATTTTATGGAACATTTAAAAAGTTATTCCATGTTTAGTCTCTTATAGAAGAGTAAATGCTGTTAGTTTGGCATTGCATTTCCTGTAGAGGGTCAGTTGGCTTGGAAAGCGTCATATATAAATATAAAGAAATTAGCAAAGTTATTTAAATTCTATATTTCTTTCCTAATTTTTAAAAACCATAAACTTAACATTTTCTTATTGCTAATCATCCCTTACTACTTAATATAATCAATCTAACAGCAAATTTACATTTTAAATACCTACCATAAACCCATAAAGTCGCGTGCCACCTTAAATATGACTTAAAATTTTACCTTTATGGTATATTTGCATTTGTACCAAACACCATGTATTGGCTCACTACCTGTGAATAAAAGTAATAAATTTAAAAATTTTCCCTAACAGGGTCACATTTAGCTCTCTATGCACAATTTTAACTTTACAGCCCTGGAGATTAAGTCAAGTTGTTGTCGTTAAATGTTAACAGAGTTGCAGTCATAAAACTTTTAGTGATAAAATTCATTAGAAGAAAACTGTAAACTTTACAGCCTAGAATCTCCGAATTAAGGACAATTTTTACTATGAAATATATCAAAATTACTTTCTTTGGGTTTTTCCATTCAACTTGTTCTTTTTGTATTTAAAGAGATTCTACCTACCTTAACATTACCATATACTGTAAACTAGATTTTTTTTTTAAATTTCTACTTAAATTCAAAGATCTTATTCTACGTCCTACTATTTGGGCATTGTTTTCGATTTTTTACTTTCATTATATTTTGGTTCTTTCAAAATCTAGTATTGGTTCCTGTGTTATTGTTGTTTTTTTTTTTTTGGAGATGAGTAGAAAAATATCCTTGTTGTTTAGACATGTGTATGTATGTATGTGTCAATACTTATAGTGGTGGTAGTATTTTATCATTTTTGGTATAACAATAGCATTGATATCTGATCTTTGTCATAAAGTAGAAAACATTATTTTCTTATTCTTTAGATTTCTAAAGGATCTTTTTCTTCACATATTCCTAAGAGATTTTTTGTTGTCAGTTTTTTTTTATTATTTTAGTTGTTGTAAATTTTTATAGAAAACGAAATTTTTTCAATTGTCTTGAACAGTTTTTGTTGCTTTTTCTAGTTTTTTTTTTAATATTGAGGTCCTTGCTAGTATTCTAAATCTGTGTTATTTTAGTTTATTTTCAGACGAGCTGGTGTATGTTACTCGTAGATTCTTTGCAACAAGTTGTGTTAAAACTATAAAATGGAATATTTTTTTTAGTTTAAAAAATTTTCATAATTATTAGAAAAGAGAAAAAGTAGATATTAAATAACAAAGGTTGACTATTTTTTCAAATATCACAATTTTATTTAATTTTGTAAAAGTTATGTTTTAATTCGAAGTTTTGCTGATTTTTTTTTTTCAGATTTAGTAGTTTTTCTTTTTATATTTTCAAATTTCCATTTTATTTTTAAATATTTTTAGTTTGGTGTAAATGTGTGAAATAAAAAAAAATAAATCAATGCCAATTTATCTATAACGAAAATAGTATAAACAAAATAGATGGCAAGAAAAAAACTGTCGTTTTTTTTTTGTTTAGACTATTTTCATAAGACACAAACCAGGCTTTAATTTTTTTTCAAAAATTAAATAGTTCATCGTCCATGTTTAAGTTTAAAAAAATTGTTTCAAAGAATCAAGCAACATACAATCGGAGTTAATTGAAAATAAATGACAAATATTACAAATTATGAGAAGTAAATGCTTAACGCTAATTAATAAATTTTAAGTAATTTGACTATTTTGACTATAATTGCCTAAATCAGGCTACTTTGGATAAGTAACTTGCAAAACCAATATCATTCCATGCGCAGCATATCTTTTAAATACAATTTTTAAATCGGCTAAACAGTTCAATCCCTATGATTAAAAAAATAATCAATTTTTTCAACAAAAATTAAAAATGGTAAATTTCGAAAAATTACACACAGACACTTTTGTGACACTTTTCTATCGATATTACCATGGGAAGTGATCATCTGAGATAAGTGAACTTATTCCTCGAGTTTTTATTCGTAATACTCGCTTATCTAGTAGAGCACATCCGTTTGTAGTTGATTGTCCTGTGTTTCGCACAACGCATTACAGAGAAAATTCGTTTTTAGTCGAACAATTCGTATGTGGAACAAACTTCCCGCAGAAGTCTTCCCTGTTACTTACAACTTAGAAAAATTTAAATCAAATATCCGCAAACAGTACTCCCTCTTTTCTCCTTCCCATACCCTATTTTCCTGATCAATACAATGCACTGCATAAGTAGGGGGCATCCCCTGAGTATTGGTTAAATTACAAAAAAAAAAAAAAATGGAAATCAGTTGAAAATATAAAAAAATCATCTGCTCAATAAGAAATTTTATACCGATTATAGAATTTTCTTAATTAGAACAGTAAAAATATTATTCCCTACAATAATAATTTTGTAATACAACCAAATTTATTCTGCAATATTTTAATACTTAGTAAAACCAACCAATACTGAAATAAAAAAAATAATTGTGGTAATAATCGGTAGACCCACACGTTGCAATAACTAAATAAGTAATTGCAACTTCCAATGCTTAGAAATTTATAGAAATTTTATTTTAAAAAATATAAGAAAATATTGTTCACGTTAGTATCAATATAAAAATAAATAGACTTCTATAATTCTACCAAAAATGTTGGACATCTTTGTTTTAGTTGAAACAATCAGTGCAGAAAACCCGTATGGAATTAAATATACTCTGCAAGAAGAATATAGCTCGAAGATATTTAAAGGAATCCATGATAAACTCATTAATGTACTAATGAAATCTCAGTAGAAAGATTTTTTCAGAGTAAAATAAGAGAACTTGCAGCCAGGCACGTAGCTAGGGGGGGTGGGCTTGGGGGCTAGAGCCCCCCCGAAATGATTTCACAAATTTAAAAACTTAATACAATTCGTTAGAAAGTAACAATGTTATTGATAAATTTAATATGAAAATATTTATTTGTGACTTGGATCAAATAGGAAATAGTTTTATATGATTCAAATCTTAAAATTTCGTTAGAAAACATCGCCTGCAAATGGACGGCTATCATTGTTAGAGTTGATTTTCGACAAAAGGCAATAAATAAAATCATTTCATAAGAGATTTCGAAGTCTTTGACTTAAAATATAATCAAAAAGTTGTTTCAGACAATGCAAACTAAAAAATTAAATATGTCTACACAGAAAAAACTAAAATTGAGTTTTAATTAAAATATTTGTTGATTCAGCAAAAGTTTAACTGAATTCGGTCGTGTTGATGCAATTGTAGTAACAACTAAAATAATTTGTATCTATTTAATTAATATTATTTTCAATTACATATAGTTTTATTCACATCTATTAAAAATTTAATTGAATATTGTTAACTATTTGGAAAAATTACAAAATTTAAAAAACAAATCACCAAAATTGTAAAAAAAATCGCCAAAATTTAAAAAACAATCTTCAAAATTGCAGAAATTTAAAAAACTTCCAAAATTCGAAAAAAAATTACCAAAATTAAAGAAACGCGAATTTTCAACTTTAAACGATATTTTTAATTATGGCGTCTTTTTAAAATTTTTGCAGTTGTTTCAATGTTGTTTTTATACGTTATAAAAACTGAAATTTTTTTTATACCAAATTCATTTTCAATTAAACAGTTAATTGAAAGTAAGTTTGAAATCGAACAAAAGTTTAATTGAAATTTTTTTGACAATGATTTTTTCTGTGTATTTTGACATAATCTTTTAAAATGGAGATACCACTAAGACTCAAAATTAAGTTTACATGTGCCGTAAAAGTCGTTACTTTAATTACAGTGCATTCTTTTTATTTAAATTTGGTTTGCTACGCACGCATCTGGTAACATAGTTTTTTTTTACGATATATATTACGATATCTCATATATTTTTTGAAACAAATTTAAGCCTCAAACTTTGATCGATATGCATAATGTGTTAACGTGGTCCAATGTGACTCAAATTTTCTCAATTTTTTTTTAGACTAAATGTAAACAAATTTCTATCGGCGCTCCTTGAAATGCGACATTTTAAAATCAAGCAGCTAAACCAGTCTTTGTGTTATAACGATGTGGTTTTTTTTTGACATTTTAAAGGGTTTTTATTTAAAAAATTGATTAAAAACAATTTGAAAAGCGTTTGAAATTGTCCAAAATATAAATCAAAGTGAATTGGAAATACATAATTTAGTTTAAATAAGACCTAGGCGATGTCAGGTATATTTTTAAATTTTCCAATTTTCGGAATATATGAAAAAGGGGAAAAAATAGTGAATAATTTGTTAAAATACTTCAAATAAGTGGCAGCCGGGGTCCACGACATAGTGTCAAAATGGTTTTCAAAATGTATGTTTTCTCGAGCATTTTAACGCTGTTTTTAAATAAGTCTAAATTTCCTAAACTTTAAACATATTTTTATACAAAGATGTTTTAAATTTCACCACCAATTTTAAAAATATATACGTTTTTCATATATTTTTGCTGCTTTATCACCTATCCGAATTTCATTCATTTCAAAGGGAACCCATCGGAAAAGCTTCCTTAAGAGTGCCAGGCAAATTATATAGGATATTTGCTTTTAATTTGTTTTTTGGACGGTTATAAATCTTTAATTTCCCGAGTTAAAACGTTTGCATAAAATAATACATTATTTTATATACACTTAAAAGGTTTTGTCTGCCAGTGCATTTAACCGGACATAATTATATAAATTCATATATAAAATTAATTTCGTTGAAAAATGTAATATGATGTCATATATAGTTACGTATAATTATATATAGCATTTAGCATACGCTAAAACTAATCCAATTAATAATTACGTTATATTTATATATCTAGAATTGAAAAATAATATATATTTTGATATTATATCATATTTTAAAAAACACAATTTTGTTTTAGATAAAATTGTATATTACCCCATGCAGAGTCACACTAGAAAATTTGTCAATTATATTTTGGATGTAAATGTGTATTACATCAATACAATACAATTAATTGCATAATTTTGTGTATAATTTTATATACAAAATTTACCCCAATTTTTGTCTTTTGAATGATTTCTTTCTGGTTCTTAACCCTAAAAAAAGAATTTGTTTCATTTGTAACATTATGAGTTCTTAATTTAGTCTTTGATTTTTTTCAATCTAAAACTCTAAATTTAGTTTTAACGTTTTTTCCATGTTTGTTATTCAATGGTGTAAGTTAATAAATTCCACCAAATCTTCATTTTTATTATATTATTTTTTATTTTTGAATATAATAAAATATCCAAATGCTATGGAATTTGTTACAAATTATAAAGTTGTAAACCTTTTGCAAGTGGCTAAAGTCTAAAAGGATTAATAGATATTTCTGATTTTCATGACGTTCTAAAATCAAAAACCGGATAAAACTATAGTTTATTTTGCATATATCAGTATCAGTTCAGATATAAATTCATATCGCTATATAAAATCGTATTAAATTGTATCGCGTCATTATTCGGATGTTATTTAATTATTATGCCCATTTCTCGGATAAAACTGTATTAAGACTCATATTAAATTTCGTATGATTATATAAAGCATCATATTAATTTTAATCGGGTTATTAGAAGTTGAAACTTTTTTACTTTTTTTTACATTTATCAAGTTTTAGCTACCCTAGACGTATATTAGCACATAAAAATATAAAGTAAGGCAATTTTATTTTTTGCGGTTTTCAAAAAGTTTTCCGCATAATCCTTTTTTTATTTAATTAAACTAAAAATTAATATTTAGCTAAAAATTTAGCGTAATTAGACAATAACGATGCATATCCATTATGCGGAAGGTTTTTGTTGCAAAATGACCTGAGAAAGCGATTTCTATTATTAATACATGATTGCCCATTATTACGTGTAAAAATTTAACAAAAATTTAGGAAACAAAAAAAAAAAAGCTGTTACTCTAGTGTGCAAAAAAAAAAAAATATATATATAATCAAAATAAAAAATCGAAAAGCCCCCCCCCCCCCCCCCCCCACGAAACAAATTCCTAGCTACGTGCCTCCTTTTGGGTAAAATCTATTCATATTTAGACTTAGTTCCCATATAGTGGTACTCTCCAGACAAAATTTGCCTGACGCTGCAAGTCCCCAAATATTCAGATATTTCCCTAAACCTCAGCGCTCCGACCTCTATCGCGCTTTGATTTTGGTTAGAATCGGTCTATGTGGTATGCTAAGATG
Organism: Delia radicum; assembly: GCA_021234595.1. Lineage (NCBI taxonomy): Eukaryota > Metazoa > Arthropoda > Insecta > Diptera > Anthomyiidae > Delia > Delia radicum. The sequence continues at coordinate 111,898,626 of CM037852.1, forward strand.
TTTTAATGAAATTTGGCACACTGACAAAGCACTTACGTCGTCGGTACCAACTTTGGCAACTTTGCTTTAGAAATCACAAAATGATAAAAATCGTCGTGGCATGACCGTTCCTGTTTTACAGCTTTGACAAAACTCTGGGGAAAACGAAATTGTCAACTTTGGCGAATCACTGGCAAAACCAAATAATAGGTGGACTAAAAATAGATTTTCCAAAATAAAATTAAAAAAAAACAAAAATTTAAATTAAATTGGCTGCCGAGAGTTCTACCCCTAACGAGACATATAATAATTGAGAGATTAAAACATTAATAAATTATAGCAGGTAGCTAACCGTTGGCTGTGCTAGTTTCCTAGCACTGGCATATAATGTGTTGGAAGTAACTTTACAACGCTTGGAAATAATAAAAAAATAAAAATTTTCCAAAAAAGATTTTCACAAACATAAAAAAAAACACAATTTTACAATTTATTTTAAGTGTCTTAAATTTCTTTAAATGAATGCTGTAAAAGCACTTTTTATTTACGTTGACAGTACGTTCCAAATCAGGGCTTTGCCAGTGATCTAATTGTTTTATGGTGCAAGTTTTTACTTTTTTTTATCAAGTACTCAAAAAGCACGTTGTGTCAACGTTGGCAAAGCGTTGTAAATCAGTGCTTTGAAAATTCTTTAATTTTAATTTCTGTCGATGGTACTAAAAATAAAGTATTTTGTCAGTGCTTGATTTTTCTGGCCATCGGCAAATTCTGCTTCATATCAGACCAAGTTCGAAAACTACTGTTTTTTGAAAGAATCAATACACGCTTAGATGTAATACATATAAGGCGACCAAAATTAGTGCGTATTTATTTAATTACTTTTTATAAACAGTGCGGAGCACTCGTGAGTACATGTAAGTACTTCTGACATCTAAAGATTCAAGACGAAAAATATTTGCCACTAGAACTAAAGTATACTTTTCTGAAGGTATAAGTTACGCTGAATCCAAACTTGGTCTCGAGCAATATTAACGGGAAAAGTGTAGTTTTTGATCCCAATGCTTCGAGTTTTCACCTTCCTGGAAATATATTTTTTATAATACTTTTAACGAAACCTAAACTCCTCCCACCATTTTTTCAGTTTTTGAATTTTTAAGATAACTCATTTCCTTACGAAAATATTTTAAATTGAAATTGAAGCCGTGACTGCAAATTTTTCGGACCCGCAGTGTAAAGTTGAAAAATATGCTAATTTATTATCAAGTTCAACCGACGGTAATTTCGAGAACAAATAAGATATCTAAAAAAATTTAAAACTGAAAAAAGGTTGAAAGTTATTTGTTCAGGTACCATTACAAGTTTTATAAAAAATATATTTCCAGTAAGGTCTGAGGATTTTGATAAAAAAAAAACTACACTATATCCGTTAATATAGCTCGAATGCGTAATGTCGGAGAGTGATTCTAAGACCAGATTTGGATTCAGTGTACCTCATACCTTTGGAAAAGTTTACTTTAGTTCTAGTGTCAAATACTTTTCTGCCTGAATTTTTAGGTGTAAAAAGTACTTAAATGCTGTCACCAGTGCTCCCAAATAGAGGTTTTATTGTCCCAGAAACTGTATAACTATAACTGGTTATAAAACTTGTTCAAAAGCAACGTGTTCTTATTTGGAAGTAAAAAAAATCTGTTGTATAACATATATAAGTTTTGGTGCCGGATTTGGAATCAGGACATCAAAGACTATTTAAATCACTCATCGGAACTCAAACCAATTAATCTTGTTGATGTGTGTTTTCTATCTGGACTTCTTTATTTAGGCCTTAGAACTAAAGGTCTGAGATTTTAAGGTTTTAAAAATTTATCGGTGTTTATGTTCGAACAGAAAATTCTACGAACCACCAATTCTTATTTTTGTGCGTCAGTTTATGTAATTCATCCTGAAAAACATATTGAATAATTAGCCCCAATCTTAAGAAAGCATTTTAGTTTTAAAACATTTTCCATACATTTTTAGATCTAATATAAGAACAACTATTTATAAGATTTATTTATTTTTTTATTTATATAAATATTTTTTTTAAGTCTTTTCCCCTTTCGTTCCGTTTTTTCACATAACTTTGTCACCTCTATTACATATTTCAATTTCAGAGCAATCAGAGGTAAACTCCAGGATTTAGTATACTATATCATTTTACACCTACTTTAGTAACATTTCCCGTTATTTGACATTGGTAGAAAACTGAGATACATTTTACTATAGTTTTTTTATTATTTAAATTGGGTCTTAATTTTAAATTGGGAAACTCCACGCTCTGATTTTAATAATGTATCTTGAAATCTTTTACAAAGTTTCATTATGATTTCGGTCATAAAAAATGTTGAATACATGTTGATTATTACGCATGTTTGAACAACATTAAAGCAATAAAATTGTAAACAAAAACACAGAATCAATAAGTTATCGTTTCGGATGCGTATATTAGGGTGTCCCTTAAAAAACGATTAGTCAATTTTGGTTCATTACACCTTCAGTTTGATTTTTGTTTAAAACGTTAACCCGTGCCGAATTCCGGCAGAAACATAGCTTCAAATCGGTTCGTGTGGACGTCAAACTAACATGAACAAAAAAGGTATGAATGACCTTCGATGCAAAGCTCCATTGGAAAGATCATTTAAAGAAACAGAAAATTGAATTAGATGTTAAATATAAAATAACTAAACTGGCTAATGAATATAAATTCAAAACTATCAATTAAAAAAAAAACAACTTATGAGGTGCTCGTCAAAATGATAAGGTCAAATATATTTTATTCTATTTAAGGTGCATTTTGAAATGCATCAAAATGATAAGGTCAGTGCATATAGTTTCAATAAAACAACATACCTCGATTTTTTTTTTTTCAATTTATGCATATACCATTTTTATTTATAGTTTTATAAATTCGATTTGGTATAGGATTTATCAAGTTGTCTAGTGTTTCTAGTCTTTTATCACGCCAAGCATTTAAAATTGCCACTTTTCGCGCTCCCACCGAATTATACTGCTGGTTTTCAGCATAAACTTGTCGCAAAACCAGTCGACACATGTTATTCATAACATTAAGATCTGGTGAACATATACTCCATGTTCCTCCATGGATTGCAGAGTTGCCTTGCTGAAACATAAATTCGTTTTCGCGATGTGTAGCCAGATATGGCAGCAAATGATTTGAAAGCACTCACTGGTACTCCATACTATCCATTCTAGTTGAAGGAAACGCTTAAGAAAGTTTTCCACTTGAGCTTAACGCACCCTAAACCATTAGGGAACCACCGCCGAAATTTCTCTTTGAGAAATACTTGGGTTCCTTACTCAAATCTCTCCAATAGTCTCTTAAACCATCTGGACCACCGAGATTAAATTATTTTTAAAATAATAAATTTTAAAATTAGTGAAATAGGCACCTAATGCCAGTTAGTTTAAAAATTATTAAAATTTGTACCTGATGCCGGTTAGTTGACATGTGTTTTTTCTCAAATTCTAAGCGTTGCATCTTATGTTTTCAGTCAAAAATGGATCTTTTTTAAATTTAGCTCGGATAATGTGGGTCTGTGCTGTAGTGACTCTCAAAACCATACTTGTCGATGCATTTAAACTCAATTCCATTTTTATCATATTAGCGCTACGTAGAGTATTTGAAGCCATTCTGGAAACTTGAAGAATTTCACGCTCTGAAAGAACTTTTGATCCACCAGAGCTTTTATTTTTACCATAATATTCGAGATCTTTTATGTAATTTTGCACTACACAAAGCGAACGACCCATTTTCGAGCAATTTCTCGCATATACAATTTCTGCTAGAAAAATGCGTCAATCCGACCCTTTTCAAGTTCAGACAAAGGTTTTCCCCGTCAAATTTGGTCTCAAATTAAATATTGCACAAAAAAAAATCACAAAAAGAACAAGGCGTTACGATTGCAGATTTAGTAGCACTGGCCTTATCATTTTGATGCATTTATAAATTTACTTTATTCACATTTTGATTGTTAATTTTAACTAACGGTAAATATATGAGAGCAAGTGAAACTGGTCTTGAGCAACAAATTTTTTAAATAACGGTACTATTCAATACTCTTTGTGTTTTTGCACAAACAACACAAAATGCAAGTGACCTTATCATTTTGACAAGCACCCTATAAACAGGTAATCAAATCTGTCTGAGTGTATGGCATTGAAATATGGGGATGTGCAAAAAAAATTCCAGACTGGAGATAATTCAACGCTTTCAAAAGAGTCATTGCCGAAGCTCCATGGTATATCAGAAACAATGACCTCCATATGGAGCTTAATATTACAACAATCAAACAGGAAGTGTCGCTAAATGCCCAAAAGCAAAAAAAGCTACTTCAGAAACACACAAACGACGTAATTACACCACCGCAGAACTTATTAGAAGACTCAATCGCTTCAAACCTCATGATCTATTGACCCTCTTTAGATAGCGGTTTTTAGATCCCAAACAATCATTTAATTAAGAAACCTACTAGTTAGTCACTACTAGTTGCAGTTTTCGTTCAAATATCGTCAGCTTGCCTGCAAGTAGTGCTATGTGTTTTTTCTGTGTGTTTTTCAGAAGAGCGAAAAAACTGATTTATATTATCCTTTTAATATATTTTATTAACATCATGTGCCTTAATGATTCACTACCTTATTTACTAAATATCGCGAGTGCAAACATATATATATATATAACCATGCATTACTTTATACAAATATATATGTTACAAATGCATATGTTTATGTATGTTTATATATAAAATTGCCACTTATTGTTTTAATACGACACCACATATTATTACAGCTTATTACATACCGACTAATATATAATTGTATATGACATAAACAATTATGTATGGTTAATCTAATTATATACGAATACATGTATAATTAGATACAACACAAATACAATTAAAGCAAAACTTAATATGACAAACTCCAAAAATTTTAGTTTGACAAAACATTTTTGAATGTTTAACTTTACATTAATTTTAAATTACACACAGAGAAATAAAGTGCCAACCGAATTGAAAAGTGTATTTTAATAGTAACAACTTATAAATTCAGTAGTACAACGTTATTTAGATTGAGTTTCAGAATATTTTATGTGTATCAACAAAAATTCAGTTGAATTAACCGAACTTTGTTGGGAAAACTAATGTTGAGTTGAACTAATGTTCAGTTGGCAAAGAACTAAATTTTTCTCTGTGTGTAGGCTCGGAACATTATATCTCATTATATCTTCCCTGTTTTCAGTTCAACAAATTTATTTTCACTGGATTGAATCGCATCAAATTATATCAAACTCAATGTAATATAATCCATTTATATACAATTTAATATAATGCTATATCAAATTCATTACATTTCTTTGTTACATCATATTAATTTTTTAATATTATTTAATTTTAGATATTTTAAAAATGTTAAGAATTAATTAAAAAAAATGTTTCTGCATTTTTATAACATTCACTGTACATTTGTGATTCCATCCTAAAGTTGGTTAGTGATAGCCGATGAAGTCAGAAATTCACATCTGAATTATTTCGAATATATTAAATTAATAAAATAAATGAAAAAAAAGGCTGGCCTTTAGCTGTATGGAAAAAAGGTGATTAAATTTGAGGTTGCACCCCCTAAATATATTACGAATTGGAAAAAAAAAACTGAGAAATCAAAATTTTAGGCTCAAAGCTGCTGAAACCTTGAAAAATATCTGTGTTATCATTTTTATTTTGTTGGAAAATGAATACCATTTCTCAGACTGCCCTGCCCAATTCAAATCAAAGGACCAAGCTTTTGGTGGTTATTGAAGAAGGGCATTATGGCGGTAACGCTATATTTGAATAAGTAGGAGACATATTTAAAAAAAGCAGAAGCCGAACCATGTATTAGTTATAACTAAATAGGGCAAGGAATTGTATGCAAAAGCATGTGTGTAGTCGTAGCCCAAAAGCGATTTTAAACAAATACTTTTCCGAATTATATTATGCTACAAAATGACATCGAGAAATCACAAAATTTGTTTGGGCACTTCTTCTTGTCGCGATGTTAAAGGGCACTTCTTCTTGTCACGATTTTTGGCCACACAAAGTGAACTTAATGTCATTGTAGCGGTATGTTACAAACATTTGTCGTTTGAGAGTAATTTCTTCTACAAAGTTACTCAGATTTGCCGTTCACATTCGGCACAAATTGTAAATTCCTAAAATGTTAATAAAACAGTTCCGACATAAAGCACAATTAGTTGCAAGGAACCTTAGCCGACATACAGATAATGTATTATTATAATACTTATTTATTTATTCTTCAGATATACTAAAAAAGGCTGCCTAGTGTGATTTACATTTTTATTGTTGGTTGGCCGCTTTTTTTGATTTTCGGCATATTATTTAGGTAATAACCATATAATTTATTTATGATGTGAATTAGGCTGATTTATGATATTCAAGTTTCAACAAAATAAAAAAGCAAATTTTTCAAGATTTCAGTCGCTTTGAGCCACTCCTAAATAACTTTTTATTAACCCAAAACTATATATTTTTTTTTTGTTTAGTTTATAAATTTATTAACAAAAAGTTTTATTACAAAATTAAGTTTGCCTCAGCGTCATATGATATTGTTAAGCCGAGTACAGAGAACGAAGCCTACATTAAATTGTCGCCGGCGGCGGCTAATCAAAAATATACTCGGCGGCGGCTGAAAGTCGACTAAAGCCGAACAATTTTCGGCGGCGGCGGCGGCTAAACGAAAAAAAAACTCGGCGGCGACTTAAAATCGACTAAGCCGATGGTTAAAAAATGTATTATAATTTAATTCACTTATTTATTTGTAATCTAATCAAATTTTACAAAATTTCATGATTTCCAATATGTGTCTATCTTTATGTATAGACTACCAAAATGCTTCCAACATTCCGATAAACCCGTTAGGTTTACTTGAACTTTTGCCATTTTTTTATATCATCTTTTCTTTTAAACAAGTCTTCATAATATGCTATATCGGCAGATTTTGAAATAAATGTATTTACATCAGTAGAAGCATCTGAGTTAGAATCAGAATCAGATGAAATTGTATGATTAGCTTGTGTAGTATGAAAAAAGTTTTTTATATTATTTTGAGCCATTGTAAGATTTGGAAAATTTACTTTTTCTTTTCCTAGTGAAGCGCAATATAACGGCACATTTTGCAAACGCTAGAGAATTCATAATGAAAATCTATGGTTGCCAGATTGTTACTAAAAGCCGGATGAAGGCGGAGGATTCTTAAAATAATATGATTTTTTAGGAAAATGAATTTAGATAAAAAATATCGGCTAAGCTGATATAGTCGGCTAAAAAGTGATCGGCGGCTGCTTAGCCGCCACTATTAGCCGATCGGCTTCGTTCTCTGGCCGAGTAGTCATTAAATTTTATCAAATAATAAATTCATTATGATAATATTTAAAATTTCTTTTACAGTTTACATTTATATATTTTTGTTTTTTTTAATTATGACATTAAAATCACTTCTCAATTGTTTAACAAATGCTCTTTTAAAGAGAATTTAAAAGCTGAAATTTTTCCAATATTTCTTGGATTTTGCCGTAAATTATTATACTCCACGCACCCAATATATTCGATTCTCTGCTTTGTGGTTTCGAGTCTAAATCTTATCACTCTTTAATTTTTGACATTCGCACATTTAACACTTTTTTAAGGGTCATCCTAATGTAAAAAAAATTAAGTTTTTTAAAATTTCCAATTTTGGGAATTTTTAATAAATTTTATTTTTGCTTTAAATGGACCATTTTCTGGCGAAATTCGTCAAAATCCAAATTCTTTCATTATGAACCATTTGCAATAAAACATTATTGGTGTGATGAACTAAAATCGACAAATCGTTTATTAAGGGACATCCTAGCGTAAATAGTAGGACTTTGATTACTAAACAATAACTGACCACATACAACATCACATATATAATAATGTTTAATATGCAACAAAATATAAAACATTTACAATATCAATATAAATATAAATACATTTCAACGAAGAATTGAATAAAGAACAATCTAAAGGAAATCCACACCAACGCCACCACCATCATCATCGTCATGATCCATCCATTGATTGTGTTTGGTATTTTACCTATTTGCAGCTGTCCCCCATATAGTTTTTTTTTTTTTTTAAGTATAGAACTTTTTATTTGATTTCATTTTTTTTTTTTTCATAAAAATCATTATGAATGGATATGTTTGTTTGTAGTATTTGGACACGCACGAGCTTTGTTAGCTAGCACAAGCCAAAAGTCACACATTTGTCATCATCTTCGATGATTTGCTTCTTTTCTTCTTCTTTTTTTCTGAATTCGCCAACAGCTTATTATAATTTGTCAAATTGTACGTGCACTCATATGCGCCCAAGCATTAACTCTTTATTTATCTGGCGGTTCACTTTCAATGCTTAAGCCGCACTTGCAAATCATTTAGAATTTAGTCATTCTCTACTACTTACAATGAGTGATTTGACCAACCAACCATGTCTGGCACGAGCATTTTTATATGTACGGCATAAATGTAAGTCCTTTCAATAGCAAAAAATCACATCCATATACGGTACAGCAACATTACTTTACATAACAATTCAATGTTTGTTCTTTGTAAGACCCGTGGTCACTTGTCACTTTACTAGACTTGACCATGATGATAATGGAGATTGTGATCATTTATTTACTTATTCATGATCACTCATAGTTTTATATTGAAATTCAATGCAAGGCAAAATTTGTTAATAGAGGATCCGTTTTGTAGTTTTCTTTAGTTTTTTTTATCGGAAGCACGTGTCAGTGATTGTCATACAGTTTGATTGTCATTTATTCTTGTCTTTGGATTTGAAGTGCGGATTAACTTATCATGTTAGTTTTTAAAGTCAAGGTCAACTTTGGACTAGGTTATTGTATAGGTAGTAAAGAAATATTTGAAAAGTGTCTGGCACGATATCTATGTCTGTGAGTCATAACAACGACATAATTTCCATTTGTACTGTACACTCAAATTAAACATTTTGTAGAAAACTAATTGAGTAATTCCAAAAATTTTCGATACAGTCTTCCGATATATGAAGTTTTTGTTTTACAAACTTATCTCATTTCAAAGATTGGATCTTGAGCTTTTAGATATTTTTTTTTTTTGCTATAGCACGCAGTCTCTTTAGATAGAGTTTACAAAAATGCAAAAATTAAGTTTTTCACGAGTATTTCATGAACAGCATTTTGGATTTACTTAAACAATTTATGACGATCGATTATATTCTCTTGCACAATATATCAAAAATTCGGGATGGTCTCTCCAAGGGGTAAAAACATATTTCGACTTTAGCAAGCAATTCTTAAAAACTTGCTACTGATAGTCCAGACAGGCAATTTAAAACAATTGATACATTAATCAATTACTAATAAGTCATTGGATGGGACGAAACTGCAGCAGTCTTGTATATCCCTTGTGTACGTTAAATTTTATAATAAAGATATTTTCTGTTTCAACATCCGTATATTTAAAAAATAAAGCAAATCAAACATATTAGCTAGGTTGATCCTAGTATTTCGATCTGGCTAAAGAATTCATCAGAACCCGAAGTTTTAGAAAGGCTAAAGACTACAGAATGGGCAGGGCTTTAAAAAAAAACCTATTAAACATCTTTTGTTCTACATTCCTGTCTTCCTAGCAATCAAACACGTGGCTAGGATCGTTTAATAACAAGCATCACGATTTTATTAAACTTTGAAGACCAAAAATGTTTTATTTATATACAAAAATTTTAGTTTTACTCTGGCTCAAATAATATGTTTTACAGTTTACAGTTTCTTGTTTTTTTTTTTTTTTTTTTTAGATGCATCGAGTTTATTTTATAGTTATTTTTATTTATTTATAACGAGATTTCAACCTCCGTATATTTACAAAATAAGGCAAATTAAAAATATTAGCTAGGTTGATACATGTTTTTCGATATTTCTAAAGATCTCATCAGAACCCGAAGTTTAAGAAAAGCTAGAGCCTCCAGAATAGGCAGAGCTTTAACAAAAACCCTATTAATCATCAATTTGCACCATATAAAAGCTCGAAAAACTTCTTTAGTAGTTAATTATAATAATGAATTACGATTGTCATTATATGACTTCACCCAAAACGTAAAAATTATTAGTTTAAGGCCACTTTTATAACCATTAAATTAAAAATTCAGGATTTTCCAAATTTTTTTCCAAGAACTAGAAGCTATGGTTTTCAGATCGTTGTAGTGAAAACGATGACGCAATCGAACCCACGACCCAACGCTACCAACTAGCCTACCGGGGCGCGTTGATATTTATAAATTAAATTTCAAATATATTTCACTTTATTCAAACTAAAAGTTTCATATTTTGTATGCGAAAATGGCCAAAATTTTCCACTGTGTATCGGTCCCGCTCACGGTTGTGTAAAATTAAACAATTTGTGTAAAAAATATGGGGACCTTTTAGATAGACACTAATAATTTCGGTGTTTTAGTGACTAAAATATCATATTATACATCAAATATCAGCATTGCTTTTACAAAATGTTTTTTAAAATGCGAAAATGACACTTCAGCAGAATTTGGATGCATACAAAACATTTAAAGCTGTCTGCAGATGCATTTAAATTTATTATATGCAAACTAATACACACCGATTTTTCTGAAATTACGATATTTAAACAAATTTTTAAAGGTAAACTTTCCTTTTATTAAGTGCTATGGTTCTAAAGTAACTAAAAGACAATTAGATATACAAATGTTATTCAAAAATTCCTTATACGCATTTGAATCTAATATAAAGAGCTTTCGAAAGTTTTAGTACCCCCAAACTGTGGTTGCTGAATGCCTAACCTATGCCTATTTAGTTGTTGACAATTTTAAAACGCCTGCAATTAAAAAGAACAATTATTTTTTTTTGAAAAAGTATTTTTATTTATAACACACACACACACAAAAAAATCGTTGCCAAGTAATTAGGAGCATTTCAACTAGAAAACAAGTAGCATTTTAACCAAGCTTCTTCTTGTTTCTACTTAATGTTTGAATAATTTATG